>JAUYWH010000020.1:15977045-16004377 GCA_034779795.1 Ctenopoma multispine | reverse complement strand
CACACACACACACACACACACACACACACACACACACACACACACACACACACACACACACACACACAGAGGATCTGGACATATAAGGTCTGTGCCACTGAGAGTGGACCTATCAGTCTTAAACCATGTTCTTCCTTTGTAAATGTTTGTTACTTTCATTCAAAAATGACGTCAGCCAATGTCATATACAGTACATGCTGTATAGAATATACTGTATGTGTACGTATCAAACTTGCATCACATATTTCCATTTATAACAGAGGTGCTGTAGTTGTAGTACTAGTCTGTTATACTAGCAGAGAAGATCTTCAAGACAAATAGTAAAAACCTTTGAATTTGGCATCCACATTACAAAGTAATCCACCAGGATCAAGCTTGTAGTGTGAGTTAACACAGCCTTACTCATGTTGTCTGGACATAAATCTGTTAACACAGTCACATTGTGCAGGCTAGCATTTCTAGACAAAATGCACCTCCCAAAATTGAAAATCATACTGTTTAAGGCTTGGTTAAGGTTAGAAGGTTAAAGTTAAGATTATGATTAGGTTCAAAGTCTCCAGGAAAGTCTCTCATTACACGACAACACGTACAATTTCTTGCAGTGGTAAGAATAACCTAAACCTACACCTAATACTAATCTTAAACCTTATAATTTTATGGTTAGGTTTGAGACAGTTTTGAACAAAATCTTCCAGATAACAAAGACGTGCACACAGACACTCCAGCTGCACCTCCTTATACCATTTATGCTGAGCTAAATGTTTAATAAGTTTGTTTCTCTTGTTTCTAAATTTATATTTGTATTTATAAAATCTTACAATTTGAGTGCTTGTAAAAAGCCATTTTCTTTCCACTGATGGGGTTTTGTTTGTGGACCTAGTCACTGAAATTGATTTCCCCACTGTCTCGGTTTCTGTGGCTCAGTGTGTCAGTTGTTCTGCCACCTTAGCAAGTGTAAAACACATTGTTTCATATTGGCAGAGTGCTACACATGCAGTTCCAGATATGGGTTCAATGTCAGAGAAATTATCCACAAATTCATTAAAGGTGTATGCACAGTCTCTTTTGGTGTGTCACCACGTTCGCTTAGAAAATTTACTTTTTACGTAGTAACCAATTATATTCCATGCTTGTAAGTAATCAACATAAGCAAAGTGAAACACTTCTGGTTTGTAACTAATTTCACTGTATTACTGTTTTCAGAAATTACTATCAGTTACTGTGCATTACCTCATAAATAATGAGAATAGGTGTATATTAATTTAACCTATCATTTTTACTGTTTTTAATTTACTTTACTTGGCAGACGCTTTTATCCAAAGCGACTTACAAGGAGAAGACAACAGCAATTGCCACTTGGTTTCTGTAAATTCTTGAGTTACTACAAACAAAGAGCCCTGATAAGGTCTAACTTGTCAATATAAAGATCATGCTAGGAATTGTTTAGTGCCAGACAGCCTTTGAGTCATTGGTATCAATGTCACTGTTTTACTTGTTTTTTTATTTTGTGCATCAGCTAAAATCATACATTCAAACCATTACTTTCACACATTCAATAGTTAAACTTTACTTTGGTGTTCATGAGTCCACTGGTCAAACAATTTGAAACAAACACACAACATAATGCAAAACGTAATGATAAGACAAACTGTTCATTTTATGTACAACTGCTATGTAGAATCTTTAACTTTACCTTTTTGCTACATTGTGTTTAGTTTTTTACACCTTCAATTAACTTTCAGTTTACAAAAGAAATTTACATTCTTCATACATTTTGGAACTAAAAAGTTGTCTTTTAGGAGCAAAACAACTGAGACTGCGTGTAGTATTTTTCTACATATCAGTGTTGTAGACTGGGATTACCCATTCCTATTAGTTCCATTCATTACCCACTGGAGGGAGGCCTAATGTATCTTCTCCCCTGCTGCCGTCATAAGCCTCAGATTGGTTCTACGTGGTCAGTGGACTGAAGCCAGCTCCAGTGAAAACACGTTGCGTTTCTCTGCAACTTTACTTGGGGTCATTTCATCAAAGGAGGGTCTCTGACTAACTTTCTCTCAGCCTCATTGCTTTGAATGCCCAACAGATAGTTTTCATAGGAGCTCTACTGTCCCTTGATTCTGTACGTTGACATTACTCTGCTTAATGAAACATTAAAAAAAAAAGCAAATTATGTAAACTGTCATCATGGATGAATGTTCTAAAAGCTTACTGCAGCTTCACTGAAAAGCATCAGAAAGAAAACAACTAGTTAAATAAAAAGTGAATACAGGCAATATTACATGCTTGTGAAGTACCCGGTCTAGGACATAGACTGGGTGTCTGGCCAGCTGGCTCCATTTGTTTTGTATTTTTAGCCAAATGATAACGCTGCTGATGAACAGTTACTCAGCTTCATTGCTTTGGGAGCCAAACAGATTCTTCTTGGTCAGTCTGCTGTTTCTGGCTTCGCCGTTAGGGTTCCTCCACATTATGAGAGAGAAAATAAAAAAGCCAAAGTAATAAATCTTTCTTTAGCTAATATTCAAACATTATTTTCAAAAATGTGTGTACAGCATGAGCACTGCAGTCAGGTTATCCACTTAAATCACAATGATTTATGTATAAAAGTATAATCAAGGAGCACAAACATGCCACATGCTTTATCGCTATTTCTTATCATGACTGAATATTATCTTGCTGTTATCACTGTCCTGAAATGCATATGCTAGGTGATGCTAGGTTGAATTCAAATTAAAAAATTAAAAAACTAATTAAAAAAAAACTTAAATTCATTTTCACAATGATTTTATTGGCTTCATTTTATAGAACATTGTATTTTAAAGAAAATAATTCTGGTTTAGAATGAATTTACAGTTTTCTACTGAGAAGTCACCTTACTTTAATAAATTTTTTTTCATTTCAGTAAGACTTTTGAAACTAAGTTTCAGCAGTTTATTTTTACAACATTATGTATCTTTCAGATTTCAGTTTGGTGTAAAACTTAATTCACACAGACCAAACACACATTTTCCCACAGGAGGAGCTTTTGAGGGCCAACCTTTGGACAGTCATCTGACAGTATAGCTCCTCTTGTAACAACATAATATACATCCAGAAACACTTAAACCCTGTGGGCAGTGGGTGAAGCAGGGGTGGGTTACCTTTCTGCAGGGTATCACCATGCTCTTGACAGCAAATGGTGTCAGCTTTAATTGGAACAAGCACAATGTAATGGAGCGTGTCAGATGGCTTCCTCTGTGCCTAGGAGGAAGTATGGCTTCTAGGTTTCTCCACGGTTGGAAGGTCAGATAGGGAGGGGGAGATATAAAAGTTAGATGCAGACAGAAATGGAAACAAGGAAAAATAAGATTTCATTTCACCCCATCATTCCAAATCAAAGATGACATGAAAAACATGCAATTGGACGAAAGATTATAGATACTTCAATTCTAACAACCAGCAACAGTCTTTTTCTGCTTGATTTTATTCAGATAGATACAAATATGTAATATACAGTCTTTTATATCATAGAACATGCTGTTCAGTGACTGAATACCTATAAAAATAAAACATATGAGGTGTAGACCAATAGATGTGTTAGCAGTGCATTCTTTAGAGACTAGAGCCAATGCATACGTTTCGTGTCTGCATGTCCAGTACAGTAACTGATTTCCCCCCCCCCCCACACACCACTCCCTGCATGCTGGGCTGGGCTCTCTACAGACAAAGTGCGACACAAACATTTGTGTATGTAGTGACAGTGCCAACTGGGCTTGTGCAAAAAAATAAACTTGTTTCATAAATGGAAGGTATGTAACGTTCACACTATTCATGTGAGGCAGTTTTACATAAAGTTTTATGCCTTGTACTTTTCTCTGTTACTCACTTAAAAATAACAGTTCTCACTGTTGCTATTGTGCTGAGTTGCCATAATGCTTTGTAGTGCACAAATGGAACATGTCCTTGTATGTATCCCAAAAGAAATGTCTGTGTCTGTTAGGTGGGTTTGGATCTGTCTCAGGGCAAATGAAAAGTAAGAATTAGTCTTAAGACAGAAAGAAATTCCTAATTGAGTGTAAGGTGTAGAAAGTTGATAAAGGGAAGAACACATAAATCCATACTGAAAACTGCAAAATGGAGAGTGAAATAAATGCTAACTGGGTAACCTAACAGAGAGAACAGATGTGCAAAAGTGCTTTTACAAAATAGTTAAATAAATAAGATGAAATGAAATATAATGGGGATAAAACACACTGCAATGTACTACTACGTTATTTATTTGTATTCATGAATAACCTCTAAAGTAATGGACCATCAATATAGAGAAAGAACTAGGCATAATATTGCATAAACATAATGATTTTTATTGGATACTAGATTTACAGAGCAGTCGACTTCAAACCCAAGGGTGAGCAGTTCAGTTCTCAATCCCGGCTGGCTGGTTCTGGGACAAGACACATAAATCCTGTACTAGCATTGATATGTACTGTTTGGCAGCTGTCCAACAACAATTTCCTCAAGGGGACTAATATAGTATCAATTATTATTATTAAGAGTGTATTCAATTGCAAAGTTGTGTCTATAAAAAATAAAGCTGCAACTTTAATAATCCTGAAACCAGATTTAAGGTACAAATACATTATGTAAGATGTTGTTCGCATTTTGTCTATTATAAGTCTCCCTTACTGTACTTGCAAACAGCCTTGTCAACTGTCTTGTGCTCCTTGTGTTTCTAGTTTCTTAGTTTTAATGGGAAAAGCAAATGTTGCTACGCAGAGACTAGAAACTCAGAGTATCCTTGTTTTATTCTGAATCCATCTCATGTGCAACACAATTTTTGCAATGCAAAAGAATTTCTCTAAAACTGTTTTAAAATTCTTACTCTCTGGTGTCAGCAGACATTAAAGAAACTTGTGTGAGAAATAAATAATAAATGGAGATGTATTTTTTCTTCTGTTTGAACAGCTCTGCAACAATTATTCCAAGGTCATACACATTTACAGATACAAAGAGCCTGGCTGCCTGATCTTTTGCATACACTCATATGTTAAGCCAGATGAGTTTAGATTCTACTAACATACAACATGCATAAATGATCTTAAGTAATGCGAGCTCTACTTAGGATAGAAATAATAGATCAAAGTGTGGAATCTGTCTGCATTGATTTTGATTCATATGTTAGTTCTGGTGGTAATAGCTGACGAGATGGATGCTGTGCTGTTGCGTCAGAAGGGTAGTGATGAAAATAGTGGACTGAGCAATGGTGGACTGAGCAAAAAAAAAAGGACTCCAGTAGATGACTAAATCATGACCACATGAAGACACAGCATTTGCAAGAGCTGGGACTGGAATAGTCAGACTTTGAAACTAATCTCTTATTTATTTATGCATTTTTAACAACATCTTTCTGGCTCGACAGATGGGATTGTACACTGTGACTAGGCCTCAAAATTAACAAACATTTACGGATCCCAGTGAAGTTGGGGTCAAGTTGGGAGTTTTACTCCAGTGACCACTAGGTGTCGCTCTTCAGTCTTTTGGCTTTGAGATTCAAAGCACCGAGACCCCTCCTAAACACAGACGGATTACACATTACTGTAAACACAGCAGTACAATTCTGTGGCATTTCTGAAACCAACCTAACAGTTTCTGGTAAAGCACCAGCAGTCTGCCACCTTTCTACTAAGACATTGTAGGAATGTTAACATATTCTCTGAATTTACAGGGATTGTGGGAAACCTTAAGAATCAACACTGTTCCAGTTAGAAAAAAAAATATCTGCTAAATCTATGTTGAGTGTATGTGAATGTATGTTTATCCTAAGTGTTAACATAGGATAAATGCACTGTAGAAATGTGATGAAATGTTTCTAAAAATTAATCTTTTTCACTAGTATAAGTCAAAGAAGAGATGTGCCATTTGCTCCGCATCATTTTTCTCCTCTGCTTTCTTGGTCCCTTGGCAGGAACAGGCATTTAGCCTCTGTGCCTCCTGTTTGCTGAGCCAGTGACAGCTTGCTACACAGCACTGGTGTGGGAATAACTCCCTGCATGGACCTTAACACCCCGGAGACCTTCCACTGCAGGGCACAGTCAGAAAAGACAGAGAGAGAGAAGATATTTATTCTTGGGCTCATGCAGACAAATCGAACAGACAGACTACTAAATGTGACTTTTTCCTTCTGCTAACTTCTTGTTGCTTGTAGAGGTGTATATGTGATGTGCAACTTTGGGGAAAGAAGGAACAAATAGAGGAAAGTGAGTGTTCTTTCACATCATTCTATGATGACAATGAACCTACTATACTGTGTCAGACTTGACATTCAGCTCAAATACAGGCAATTAAAAGCAATAGAAAGGAGCAAATAAAAAAAACCCCTCACTGTTTACATGGTGTAAAGAATTGTGAGAATGTTCATGATACGTTTGGCCCAGCACTAGTCATTCGAGGAGAATGACTCTGAAGGTTTGTGACCCAACTTCTTTTACTATTAAAAAGAAACATAACATAATCATAATATACTTAAGTAGAACAGAACTGAGTCCTTTCTTAGACACACAACCACACACAAGATTGTTGGCTAACCGTGTTAGCAGTGATTCAGTGACACTTGAATCAAAATACCATTGTGCATAGATGCCTTGTAGCTTATCCACAGACTGACTTTAGTGTTTAAGTAGCTATTTATGTCCCCAAGTAGGTGTTTAGATAAAAGTGTGTGTTTGTATGTGTTAGTGTTCAATTTTAGTTTTCAGTGTATACAAAAAGGTTGCACAAAGATGAGTCAGAACATAAATATAGGCCACAATCTATATTACTATTTATTAGTTTACTTATTACTTACTAAGTATTACTACTTATTATAATGTCTCCAATATGTTCTGGGTCTGCCCTGGGGTCTCCTACCAATTAGACGTGCCCAGAATACCTACAGGGGAAGGTGCCCGGGTGGTATGCTGATAAAATACATGAACCACCTCAGTTGGCTCCTTTTGATATGAAAGAGCAGTAGTTTCACTCGAAGCTCTTTTCTGATTGCAAAATCTTTAGCCTATCTCGAAGGCTGGGCCCGGACACCCTTCGCAGGAATCTCATTTTGATCACTTGCATTTGCGATTCTTTCGTTCATCACCTACAGCTTGTGACTATAGGTAAGGGCTAGAACATAGATTGAGCTTTCCCTTTTGGCTCTCCCCTCAAGATACTTGGGGCAAGGACTCGGGATGTGTCTGATTCTCAGTCATCCAGATGAAGTTGTCTTTTTCAATCTGAGTGAAGTTGGCTACTGACCACAATTTTATCTTCCAGGTTGGTTTCACCTGCCTTGAATAGGCTCGTTAAGTGAAACAAAGGCAGGGGAGGGGTGTGGGTAGATGTAACAGTCACACCCATGGCAGCTCCTCCTGCCCCCATTAAGTGGGTCTTTAAATCTGGTCATCCTGGTGGATTCAGGCCCAATTTATCTACTAACCTGGAGGATAAATTTAAGGTCACTAGCCAACTTCCCTCAGATTGAAAAGGTTCTGTGGATGCAGAATGAAATCTTAATTAAAATTTTCTTTGGGATGGACAAAAGGACAGAATTATATGTTTCACAATTAGACAAATAAATGGACAAATCTCTGTCTCAGTGTGTTAGTGGGTCAGGTACGTGGTGTTTTCCAAAAATCCTTTTCAGTCTTTCAAACACAGCATCCATGTATAGTGTGACGAGGATCATGCCATTATTTGAATTAAGAAGGGGGGCAGTCCAACCCATGATAGTGAGTGTAGTTTTTTAAACAAATAAAGTGCATATAAATATTGTTTTAATGAAAACAATGAATAAAAAATTTTTACCAACACACAAACCATTTATAATATATCATAATTCAGTGATACTAAATGAAGAGTCATTTGGGAGTCTCTTTTATGGGAGCTGAGCCAAAAGAGCTGAATCTTTGAAAAAAGCCAGACTTCCCATCACTAGTATTACCAATACTGATTCTGATAACTTATATAAGCACACTATGCTCTTCTAGTAGGTTTACTACATTGAGCCATATTTCAGGTTTGAGGTATATCTTTTACGTTTCAATAAAATTAGCAAATTTCAAAGGACTGAGTATATTATTTGAACGTCTACATATAGTCTAAAAGAAATCAGTCCCCAGTCATCAATAACATGATAACCAATTGCACTTTGAAAATAAACATCAACTAATGATGGATATCAAACGTGAATCATGACTGAAACATAATTTTTTACAACTGTACAAACTACCAGGATACTGTCTGCCTCTCTGAAATAATCAGTGAGCTCTCTCTATGCCATGGGTCCCTCTTGGGATTTCCCTCATCTTTTCTCTGTTTATTTTCTAGCCTGTTGTTCTGTTTTTCATGATTTTTATCATGTGTTTAAATAAATACTCTCAGTACACACATTGTACTTTGCTAAATCTTCGTCTATGGCTGTAAAATATGTCCACACAATGCTCCCCCTTCTCAATGCCATCATTCATTTCAACCTGCACATGTCTGCTTGGCTCAAGTCACATCATGGCACACAGAACAGAGTGGGGGAAGGGGCGATGTGAGAGGAGCGGTATTTGCACAGATAAGTCTACTTTCTGATGGAACGGTCACATTAAAAGTAGTGGAGATTTATTGATCCCATCATTGATTTCATACCAAAACCAATTAGTATTGATACTATCAATACTTGGATCGATTTGCCCACCCTAGTCACAAGCCAGTGGTCTTTATGGGTACCATATACAGACAAATGCACACTAATAAATGTGTTTGTGTGCATGTACCAGTGAGTGTGGTACATGTACAGTAGAAGCATGTCAGACTGGTGCTTGTATCTGCGTGGATAGGATCTCCAGGCAGCAGTGAGTGCTTATTATACTAATATTGCAAGATCCCTCTCTCTTCCTTCTCACTTTGTTTCCTTTTCAGCTTTTTTTCTTCACATATTTTCTGTCATCGTCTCTTCTTTCATCCTTTCACTCTCATCAATTTTTTCTCTCTAACTTGCTGTCATTTTCTCCTCTTTTTTTAGTGTTAATTGTCAAATGAGATCAATTACTCATTATTTGTATCCAACAACTCCAAAGCTGTAACATACACATACAGTAACACATCATGTGTGTTGAGTGTTACTCCCCCCAGTCTAATAACCCTATTTATAACTAGTCATGACACAACTTATGCAGCAGTGATGTGCAATGGCACTATGGAGCAAGACATTGTGGTTTAGCAAGAATCTAGCCTACAGCATTAACATTAATCCCAGTAACTGCACATAGCACTCAGGGGACTCTATCCTGCAAGTGCAATGCAATTTGGGGCAAGTCATTTTTTTGCTGAAGTAGTTGCACAAAATCATCTGCACCGTTGAAAGAAGTGGAACAGCTTTGACTGTGTAAAGTTTTGTTGACAACCTGGCAAGAAGTGAGTGTGACTGATTGTCTCATATATCATGACTGATTGCAGGAAATGCAGAGCAGGTGAGGGAGTGAGGCAGGTCAGGTAGGAATAGAGAAAAAAAGATTTGGGTAGGGCTGAATGGTTGAACAAGCATGACACAATGAGGTGACTTAAATACATTTTTAAATTAATCTTTAGATTATATTTTATTTAACTGATTAATCCTTTGGTTAACCTACCAGTGAATAATAATAATAATAATAGCTCCATGTCAGAAAAACTACTGCATTTATCCTTTTAAACATAAACACTAACATAAAATCTATGAATAAAGGAGAAATTTCAAAGTGATGATACTATTCACCACGAAAGGTAAGATTTACTTATTACCTTTACCTATACTAAGGCCTATTTAGGGAAGGTGGGGTTTACTATATTCTGCCATTTCTGAACAAAAATATGAATGCAACACTTTTATTTTTGCTCCCATTTTTCATGAGCTGAAATCAAACATCTGAAAATTTTACTACATACACAAAAGACCCATGACTCAAATATTGTTCTCAAATCTGTCTACATGTGTGTTAGTGAGTACTTCTCCTTTGCCGAGATAATCCATCCCACCTTACAGGTGTGGAATGTTAAGGTGCTGATTAGACAGCATGAATATTGGACAGGTGTGCCTTAGACTGCCCAAAATAAAAGGCCACCCTGAAATGTGCAGTTTGATCAAACAGCACAACGCCACAGATGTCGCGACAAAAGTGTTGCGTTTAGATTTTTGTTCAGTGTATTTAATACAGCATGGATATTGTGAAGAGACAATGGCCACTACAGTGTTTTTCTTTGTTATAGGATAAATAAAACCGTGTATTTGATAGAGTGGAATTTGTTCTTTTTTTAAGATGCTGGGTTGATGGGACACTTAGGGCCCTATGAAATCTGTTAAATTCCCTTTTTTCCTTTTTTATTCTTCTGAATTCTTTGAGTCTTTGTAAGTGGTTGTCATATGTGTTGTTGTAGGTCCAGGCTATCACTGGTAAAACTTACAAAAGAGTTGTTCTCCTGATTAAAAAAAGCGTTTGGATATTGTTCTGCTCTAAACGTAACATTAAGCGTTGAATCACTTCTGTGTTTCAGTGAGTCTTTTCGTAATAACTGACCGCTGACTTTCTTCCTCTGTGATTGTGTGTGTGAAAAGCTGAGTCCTGTTTAAACAGGTGACATGTACAGGATGCTGCAGCAGCTGAAACTCTTTAGAAACTATTATTTGATTTGTCTGCACACGGATATCACCGAATTCTACGACATTCCGCGTTTAACAACGGATTACATTTTAATGGTTCAATTCCGTGATTGATGAATCATAGGGCCCTAGACACTGGGAGGCTGAATTTTATTCGTGAATCTTTCAATAAGGTTAAAAGATAAGATGTTTCATGGTTTCATGTTTAGGTTTAAATTAGGCAAGGAAAATAACACTGGCCCTCACAGACTCATAAAACCTTTATTACTAACAATTACCTTGTAAAGGGGTTGGTAATAACTGCACAGTAGAAAAGTACAGATTTTGTTAAAACTTATAGTATACAGCATTGGCTGATAAGCTAACATTAGCCAACTTATTACCTAGCTAACATTATAACAAATTTCACACACTATGTTAATGACACTCAGCAGAAACTAACGTTTTCTCTTCATTCTATGGAGTGTCTAGAAGTGACTTTCAAATAACTTGAACTTGGTTCATAGGACTGGGCGTGCTCGTAAGCTAACGCTAGTTTTAGCACTGCTCAATAATCAAACGCAACACATCAGTCTTCGCAAAATTTGCTTATAATCTTAACATAAGAAGAAATAGAAAAATAACAGAACTTTACCTTGTTTGAAGAAAAGCGTGTTGTTTCTTGTCCACGTAGGCAGATAAATCAGCAATAAACGCAAAAAACAATGCACAACGTCCTCTGAACTTCTCCTTGTCCGTGTGCAGATCCGTCTGAACTAAATGCTATCCGTCTCAGTGCCATGTGCAGACAGGTGGACCGCGAGGTTTACACACATTAGGTCCATTTTCTTTGCAGAAAAAAAAGGCAATATAAAAAATAAAAAATCAGATGAGAAGACTGGTTTACACATGTAACGAATAGACATTTTCTTTTTTTAAGCCATGTAGTTTTTAGATGGTAGACACTAAAAGTGTGCGAAAAAGTATTTGTTTATTGATTTTCTGGTGATCAACAGAGGTGCGTAGAGTAGCCAAAAATTGTACTTAAGTAAGAGTAGTGTTACTTCACAATAATTTTACTCATGTAGAAGTAAAAAGTCGTCATCCAAAAAATTACTCAAGTAGTTAGTGATTGTAATGTCTGATTTTTTTTTTTTTTTTAGAAATGATGTAATCAGACAGTCAGAAATATAAAATGTGCAAGTTCAGTTTTTTCTGAATAATAAATTATATCAAAATGGTAAAAATAAATAAGGCACAAGATACACACATTTCCAAATCTTACTTTCTCACAACATAAAGCTTTTGAAACCAACACCTATAGTAGCTTATGTATGTTTGAACTGTGACATTTCTCATGTGTTTATTCATTCACTGTCTGCTATGTCATGAAGCACGCAGACTACATGTGAAGATATCTGGAAATTGAGTTCTGGCAACTGGATTTCTTTCTTGTTAGGTTGAAATGTTTCACTGCTCATTCAAGTATCTTCAACCTACCAAAAAAGAAGTCCAGATGCCATGACTTTCAATTATTGTGAAATATTGATTCTAATATAATTTGACATGTATGGACTACATTTTAATGTCTAATCTAAATTCATACAAACATTTCACAAGGTCTGACAGTGAGATCACTATTTTGATTTACCCTAGGTTTAAATGAACATTTTTAATAATACAGAAAATAATATAGAAAAACGTATTTTGTAAAAATCTTTCAACTGGTATAAATGACATCAATACACTGTGTGAGCAACTTGTTCAAGGTTTTTGCTCAGATCATTTAGGTGATCGCTTTAATTTTGTAATTTCCTATTAAAACTAAAGTTTTATTTTGAAAAGATACTTGACGTTAAAAAGTAAACATGAGGGAAACGGTAAAGGATAAAAACAAAGTGTTAAGTTAGAGAAAACTCGTCTTATATTTAACTCTTTATAATTTAAATATGGTCCTACATTGTTTTAATTTGTTCTCTTGTCCTCTAGACAACATCTCTCTGGTAGAATAAATGATGATAAAGTAACAAGCGGTGTCGTCAAATGTAGCGGAGTAAGAGTCGCGTTTTTTAAGTAAAAAGTATGGTGCAGTAAAACTACTCTTCGAAGTCCTTTGTTTTTCAAAAAGTTACTTAAGTAAATGTAACGGAGTAAATGTAACTCGTTACTACCCACCTCTGGTGATCAACAGTTTGTGTTTTTGTGATTTACATGGGTCATTAATATTTATATAATATATATAAATTTTATTTTTGTATTTATTATTTATTTTAGTACAATATTGTTTATAACCTAAAATAAAAATTAACTTAAAAAACTAACTCTTAAGCAACATAGCAGTATGACCAGCAAGCAGCTGCATGGACAGCATAAAGTAAACTTATATAAAATAAGTGAATGCAACTGACAAGGATTAAATACCTAATACTGATAATGTGCCAAAAGTTTGAATACACTTATTTATACACGTTATTACTTCAACAATTTATTTTTGAGTTCATTGGAATGAGTTGCTCCAACTTTTCTTGAAGATTAAGTAATGATAACTTACTTAATTTTTTTAAGATGTACAGTTAGGTTTTACACTGTATTACTCATGGTATATGGTCATGTAGGTTTTGCGTATGCGAAGATGTCACTTCCTGTTTAGAAGGTTTCTTGTCATTTGTTTCTGGCTATGTTTACTTTTGTATTATAGGTTTGTACTATGGCTTAGAACACCATGACAACTACACTACTATTTACTGTGTAAATACTGTTTGGTTATAAGAGACACAGACTGTTTTGTATTGTTTCATTTTACAGATTTTACCATGCACACACATATGTTGTATAATGCAAGAAGAAGAAGAATCTTCATACACTATGATAAACACTCAGCTTTTTAAATTTAAACATATAATTTCGTGTTTTCTAGATATGCAGAGGTGAACACAAGTTTTTAATTATTAACCATAAAGTTCATTTCTCCCATTTTCCGGGTTGTAATGTAGCCTACAACCCCTGCATCAGGCCTTGGAGCAGTCTCTCTAGTGAACAGAGATGAAATTGATATCAGCCCTCAGGAGCATGTCCAATAGCAGTGCATTAGTATGATTAGTAACTGTGATGTAATTACTGAACTTCAAACTGATAGTGCCTTATTTGAAAGATTTAACACATTATTGTAAAGTTGTATTCAGTAGTGCATCACTACCCAACGCTGCTCAGTTTTTTCTGTTTTTTTCTCCCCTTAGCTCAGAGCTGCTGTCCTTCTCTCTCGTTTTTCTGCTTTTGTCCTCTCCGTTTTCACTCCCACTCTCCACTTCTGTCTATGTCTCTTCTTCCGCTTATTGTCACCATCTCTGTCTCTCGTTCTCACTCTCATCCTTTCAGTCCATCTGCCTTCCCCCTCTCTTTTAGTATGTGTTACTTCTCTGTTTCTCTTCTCCTCTCTCTGTCTTCAGCTTTTCTCTGCTCTTCTTCTGTCTACCTTCTTCTCACAGACAGACAGTGCTCATTAGCAGCAGCTTCTTTTTGCTCATTGTTTGCAGCCAATGGGTCATTAGCCTGTTGTGTGCAGGGAAATAAATCGCATCAGGCAGGAACCCAAGTGCTTGGACTTCCTCTCCATGTCGGCCAATCAGGACAATTTTCTATGGTTTGGTGAGCAGTGTGGATTCAGGAACAGTAGCCAATAAGGATAAATGCACCAGCAGTACAGCTTCAGCATTGCTGTAATGCAACATCTGTGTTAAGATTAATTTTTATACAGTACAGCTATTTTATTACATTAGACATAATTAAACTCTAAAGCATAACTGGTTCATTTTTGTGTGTGATTTATGGACATCATACAACTGTATTGTGAATCCCAAATATTAAAAACCAGTCTGAGTTACAGTGACAATCTTTAGCTTACTTCTAGCAATGTGTGAGGTGACGAATGTCTTTTTCTTTAGGACTTTGCCATAGCCATGAATAACCCACTGTACTGTGCTGAGACCGAACACTACTCGCAGCCTGTATAGTGGACGCTCTGGCTGACTTACATGCTGGGTCACATAAAGAGTACTTCTTGGCACAGGCTGGCAGTCATGAGTCTGCTGTGTGCAGTATACTTACAGCACCAACATATTTCAGCATTGAAGTTAAAACTCTTCAAACATGTTCCCCTTTCCCTACTATTTGGTTCTGCCAGTGTGTGAAGTTATGCATCTTTAATGATCCCTGTGGGAAAACCACTGTTGCAACAGCAAGTAGTAAGAAGAAAAAAGAAGAGCAAAGTAGAGCAGAGCACTGCTAAGACAAAAAAAAGCGATGTTATGAACATAGCGCATTTTCCACAGTCAGACATATTTAGCAGAAAATACTTAAATGGGAATCTCCCTAACCAGGTTAGGATGACCACATGAAAGGAAAAATTACATAATATAGCTACAAAGTCTAGAAAATATTAACAGGCACGCAATTTAAAGTTGTGACAAGTCTGTAACATTGCAGCATGTGTCGAAAAAACATGCATTAACACATTATATGGCAAAGAAACTAGCCTTACAATGTGAGTATTTTTTATTCAACATTTAAACAGACACTTAATATGCAGACATACTCAGTGCATCCCAAGGGAGATAATTAGGTATCTAGAGCTCAAGTAAAAATTCAACACTTAAACACAACATAATAAAAAACAACATAATACAACATTACAAAAAGGATGAAACATGGGACACTGATTCAGAGACTCATTACAGTCATCCATCATCCTTCTATTTAGTTCTAAACAATTAATCTTGCAGCATTCAGGATGTCAACATGTGCAATTACTATATAGATGCAAAAAGCTACAATTTTATTAAATAAAGATGTGCACGTGTGGATGTGAGAACCATTCTCCAATAAACAGATGTCCAGTCAGTCTTTGTTTTTGCAGGGTTAGGTTGTGACATGTAGTCATATGATGTCCTCATGTGAAATATAGAATAGAATAGACTAACCCTGAACCAGAGACCAAAACAAAAAAGGTGACCTCTGTTGTATAGAGATATTTAGAATTCAGTGACACTGAGCAGAAAGAGGTACTGTGTAAAACATGCAAAATGAAATGAAACAGATAAATGATAAATTTGTATTAGCAACTTGAACAGCAGAAGAGCAGAATAGAAAAGTATGATTACTCCATGATGGTGCAGTAAGACACAGCTAAAAGCTTGTAACCCTAACACTAAACCAAAACACAATTATATAACCTATTACCCTGTGCTACCATATGACTAGTCCTTATGGAGATAAAAATCACTGACTCCATATTATGTTACTTGACAATATGACTAATTCAAGACAACATATTTCAACAACCTCATCCAGTCCTATGTATAGGAGCATTATCATAATGATTGGAGAATGATCAAGGCAGAAACATCTTCAAGCAGTAGTTTCTTAAATACAAGGCAACCTTTAATTGTTAGTATTAGGACTAACATGCATGTATTTTGCTTTTTTGATCATACGGTGGCTAAGGACTAAGCTGACATATAAGAGCTGGGTAAAACAGCAATTTGAATGTTGCAGAGAAGTTGCTACAGTGCTGGACTAATTTCCATTCAGTTACACTGCAATATTAAATGCATAATTATGACTGTAGTGATTTACATAGATTATGAGCTATGAATAATTAATGTTGTGTGTACAGTATGTCTGTATATTTGAATGTGTATAAATATGTACGGTGCAGCTGCATGTTGAAGAAACTCCACAAGTTTATATAAATATGCAGGGGAATCAATCTGATGGGGTTTGTGCGGTGTTGCATAACTGTAAGAATGTGTACATGTTATGTTTTAATGAGTTTGTACATGTACAGTATATCTGTGTTTGTGCATTGATTGTCTGTATTATCTATAATCTTTGTGTGTGTGTGTGTTCACAAGTAGGAAAATGAAAGTAAGTTGGCTCACATTCACACACTTGTTGCTGCTGAGTGTGTTACAGTTTAATTTTGTGTACATGTACATTTTGCATGCCTTCTTTAGTAATAACGTGTAAATATATATACAGATGTTGAAAGAAGTAGTAGTCCTGAAAAGGAGACACAAGCACAAACTCAAAGCAGATTTTATGACACTTTTACAGCTAAAATAACAAAATAATTAATTACTAAAAGGAAGTCTGTTTAAATTTTAGGGTTCTAAGGGTTAAAAGGATGAGGTGAGGGATGATAAATTGGAAAGCACATTTAAGGTACTATGCACAGTATTTATACCAAAGTGAATTTCAGAGTGGAAGACTGAGTGATTGACTGTACTTGTATATACTTCTTTATTTGTTAGGTTAAACATATACACTCCACCTCTGCCAGTTAAAACAAGTAAAATGCTGTTTAGACATTGATGCATCAGTTATTTTTAATAATTATGTCATGTTGGAGACAATATCTACTGCTACTGTTATATCTAATCCTACGTCATTCATACAGGACACTTATCTGTATCTGAATAACTAATTTTAATATTTGAGAACCCTTATAACCTTGGCAAAGTAAAGCAGTGGGGAATTGGTTAGGTTTATAAGCACAGTTTTTATTTGATAAGGCAGGTCAAAGATGGTCCAAAATCAGTAATGTTATGGTGTCATTGTGTTAGATATTGAAAATCGGACAGTGTGGTGTATGAGATAGGGTATGTCAAGAGAAATTTACATAAAAAATTAAAATGTCACATGCTGTTAAGCACTACAAAGCAGTAGGTACAGCTGCTTTATAATGCGTGCACATACTGTTTCATTTTTATTTCCCATTCTATTTTATTTCTGTTCCTACATGTAATAATTCACTTTTACAGTACAAGGTGGGGAGAAGCAGGGAGTGAGATCTAAAGGACGAGAAATTCTGAGGCCTTGCATTTTGCTCCCTGTGCCTTGTAAAAGGTTATGTGCTTCCCAGTCGGCCATTGTTAAAAGAATCCAAGCTTTTGTGTAAAGCCATCACACTGTTTACAAGTAGGTGTATGTACAAAGAATAGAGAGGGGAGAATGGAAATGTCAGAGAAATGTCAAATGCCTGCTGGCTCTGTCCATAGTATTTCTCCAGCTGAAATGTTCTCTCCAGGGAAGAGGGTCCTGGGCAGGTGGACTGTGGTAGTCCAAGGTCAACTTGTTGGTGAATTTGAGCAAAATCAGTACTAAAGTGAAATGAATGGAGTAAGTGAGAAATAAATGGACTGACAAATGAAGGGGTTAAGGAAGGAAGTATTGATTGAACAGAGAAATACTGTGGACTATTCAAAATAGTGGGATTTGTTAGGCCAGAGGGGAAAATGTTGTATTATAGCACATTATATTAAGAGGTGGTTTCAATGTAAATGAATAAGGAGACCAAAGCATTAAAACTGCCTCTTAATATAATGCACTCTAGTACAACTCCACTACCCACTATGACCTTAATAACGAACACATAGTAGAACCTTTCTGAGACTCAACTTTTAATTCTAACCTTGTAAAAGTTGGATTCATGCAGAGTTGTGGTGTTGAATTGTATTAGATTGCATAGGTGTATATAATAAAGTAGTCAGTGTGTGTGTAGACGACTGACTGGATTAATCAATGGTTAATTGAAGAATGAAAGAATTAATAGTGTATTGACTGACAGATGGCTGGCTAAAGAGAGGACTAACAATGGAGCAGGTATGAATGGATGCATATGTGGGGGCGAGCAACTGTATCTTGAACAATACCATCTCTCCTGCATTCATTGGTGGCAGTTGTGTGTCAGTTACATTTCTTTCCCCATGCCACATTCTAGTGGAGCTGCTTCAGATGAATTGGAGTGGATAAACCCAAACTTGGTACTACTAGATAGATTTCCAGTTCAACAGTTCTCAGGGAAGAAATGCACTTTAGCCAGTAAGTGGTACCAAAGCAGACACAGGTTGCATAGACTATTCAGAAAGGTGATGCCGTGTGCATCATGCATCATCTGATTTAACATTTAGTAAAAGGCTTTAGAGACTGGAAATATGTCTTACAAAAGGACAAGGGACTGGCTCTTTTAAGGAGCACATGCTCTTGTACGTTTGATGTTTTGTGCAGTGCCATTCATAGTGCTGATGTACTCTTATAACTACCAGGTCACAGTTTATAAAGCAAATTGCATTATATTGTTACTCTGTAAAAAAAAAAAAAAAAAAGGCCCTCATAAAAATAAAGTGATTTAAAGTGACTGTGAAACTTTCTTCTGGCACCCGGACTGGTTTATGATGAATGATTTACTGGATGGATGGATAACTTAATGGATGAATATAACTATTCTTGGGTATAAGCAGAAATTAAGGAATATATTAATGGAAAAGTTCATGGATAATTAATGAACGCATAAATGAATGAGTGGATGTATAAATGACGGACAGTTGCATGATTTTGTTAAAGTGATGGAATGTATGAAGGAGAAAGATAATGCATGAAACATTTATTGATAATACAAAAATATCAGTGAGTGGCTAATTGATTAATAAATTGATTATTTTAAAAATAGATAAATGGAAACAAAGAAAAGTAAAAAATGAATGAGAAATTCCCTTTGACAGGACAGAATGTGACTAGTTACTGTTAACGGCGGCTGATGGAATGACAGACAAGTAGATAGACAGATGGAGATGTGAACAAGTGAATACAGCTGTGTGCTATATAATGGAAATTACTTAATACCACACACACACACACACACACACACACACACACACACACACACACACACACACACACACACATATGCACACACAATATACCACAAATCAAACATGTCTCCATGCACCCTCCCCTTCCATTGCCGATTGGATGCTTGTTTGTGGAGTGCTAATTTATAGCTTAATCAATTATCCATTAAAGCTTCTTTCACATAAAGACGAGTGATGGTAGTTGCCAGCAATACTGTTGTGCTTAATATGCATTAGCGTACCTATTATCCCCCACTTCCCCCTTTATCGGTAATGAGCCGAGGCACTGTTCCAGCTTTTATTATGTGTCATGCATCTGTGGATTTTTCTTCGTTTCTTTTTGATTTTACTTAATGGCTTGACTGAAGAACAGTACTATAGCAAGTACTGTATCTTCATTGTAAACAAACAAGTTTAGACTGCCAAGAACAACTTTAACTATTCAGTATCAACTGCTGTGTTGCTGGCCTTCTCTCCAGTACAGTAAGACTACATTAATTAATAACAATCGGGTCCAATTCATCAACAAAAAGGTGTCTTCGTTGTCATTGTCGTTGTAGGTGTCTTTCTCTCTGCCTTGGCATTCAGACTGTCCATTTCCAGTTTGACAGCAGGTTTTGCTTTCCCGATCAGTTTGTTCAGTCTATTGGCCTCACCAGCCATGATACCATCTCCTCAGCACACAACTGCAAAGAACAATACACCCTTTACTACAGTCTGAGTAGCTTGTTGCATGTGACAAAGCCTCCCGGCCAAGAACAGTCTCTGTTCTTTCTTAAAGAGAGAATCTGTGCTGTTTGACCAGCCTGGTTTGTTTCTTATTTGTGTCGTATTTGTGCTGTACTATTACTGTGTGACTGGTGTGACCTACCAAAAGAATAGAATTAATATGGCTTTAAAACACAGCTACATCAATTAGCAATATTTACATAATAATGTACATGAATCCTCAAAACGGCCATCATCCTTGTCTGCAGACAGGTCTCTCTCAATCGCTTACATTTTTTGTAAAAGTGAATATCTTTCACCATGTGTGGTATGTTCAAGGCAGTTCTCTTAAAATTCCACTTCTTTCCATTGCCGTTTAATGAAATATTCTTGTAAAGCCAGAGAAATGATATTGAATTTTCACAGCCATTGATGACCATTTTTATATCACATGCTTCCTGAAAGCATACACAGTTGTAATGTGCAGGCATTGTATGCTTTTAACTGCCCTGTATTATCACCATAATGTTTATGTTAATGTATGTTTTACATTCAATTCAACCATTTACTAAATAGATTAGGACTATGGTTATTGAAGGATGTTCACAAGTTTGGATTTATACTTCTGTATTTGTAGAGCAACAGTCAATGACAGGCATATTTCAGCACTAATCTGTCATCAGTGCTTACAGTTTTAAGATGTTGGACTTGGCAGTAAATATGTCCATTGTTGACTGCTTCTGTGCACATAAAGAAGCATTAAATCAAGGTTTTGTAAGTGCAGACATCCACTGTAATATCCATAAATGTGCACCTTCATCATATTTATTAAGTTAAAACTTTAAAACTGCAATTATTTATGTAACATGTAAGAAAATATTTAAATTGTGACTCACACAGCTCTGTCGTTTAGTATGACTGAGTAATTGTGTGGATTTAGTAAAAGCATTGTTTTCAGCGGTGTATGGTGGCATGGCATGCACTCAACGCTAGTCTCTCTAGCGCCCCCTGTGCCTGCCCACTGCTCCCACTGACCTCTGTTTGAATTAAAGAAGCTCAGTTCACTCTTAGAAGTTTTGGTATTCCCAGCTAATCTCCATACAACATTACATAAGCTTGAACTTGGGATCTTCCCTAAATGCCCCCACAAAATCTGAGAGGGAGATTCCAAACAATTGTTGAAGAGTGTGGATTTAAACTTGGCCGTGAAACAGTGGACCAACTGTTTACACTTGCAAAGCTTCCTGAGGGGTTATGGGTTTGCCAATCTAGTCATTTGTTTTGTGGATTTGGAGAAGGATTTTAACCGGATTCCTCAAGGTTTTCAGTCTGGGGTGCTGCATGAGTATAGGGTGCTGGGGTCATCAAATGCATTCTCCAGGACTGTCCCTTGTCACTGATCCTGTTTGTGGTTTTCATGGACATGATCTCAAGGCGAAGCCACGGGGAAGAGAGTGTCTAGTTTGGACACCTCAGAATTGCATCTCTGCTTTTCGCAGAGATTATATATCTCATCTGGCCGGGGAGCACCTTGAGATCTCTGGGGATGAGCTGGCATGAGAATGTGGCTGGGGAAAGAAGTTTCTGTAGCACACCGGGATCATCCATACAATATGATTTCCCTAGCATCTTTCATCTATCATTTGAGTTGAGGGAAAAAGGCTGCTGTCTCCTCCCCAGTGCCACTAGTGTCACCACTTAAGATCCAATAGCAAATTCAGGGGGAACTTGGGTAGATAGGGTGAAGAGGTTTTAAGAGAGGGTGGAGTTGATAGATGGATGGGTTACTACTAAGAGTGGGTGGCAGAAGGCACATTTTCAGCACTTTTCATGGATGATAAGGCTCAAGTGATAAATAAAAAAAGGACTAGACATGCCTCTGTCTATTTAATACTGCTGATGTGGTGGTTGCTGATGGAGGCTGGGGAATGACCTGTGTAACCACAAATATCAGCTGGCGTGGGATGACGAGCTTGGAAACATAAACTGTTAAGTATCCAGGTGCAGCTGGATGTCATGCTGCAGTGGGTTGATCAGGCACCACATACCACAGTCTGGAGCTCAAAAATAGTGAAATTAACTCTTGATTTGTAGAGTGAACCTCAATGATACATGTATAGACACTAAAATTCTTTCTTTCTGCTGTGGTTGGATTTTCCATTGAGTCTTGTGTTATGACATTAAGAATAGGAAGTTCTAGTCTCTAGCCTAAAGTATATCAGCACAACGTCCTGAAGTCAATACAGCCACACTAAATGCTATGCAACTGTACAAAACCAAGCTTTAGTTGTATTTGAAGTATACAGACCAGACAGTGCCCAATACCATCTTACATTTGTATGAAGAACTGTTATCCAGAACATTGTGTGCCCTTGTATGTCTGCAACTGTACCTGCAGCTTAAGTGTGTAATAAACAGTGGGGGAGAATGCTGCTGACACTTTCACACAACGGGGCAAAATGGCTCATATTATCCGTACTGTGACTGCCTCACAAATGTGTGTATGTGTATCACTGCTGGATGCTTTTCGCCAAGAAATCCTCCTCACACTGGGGACGGAGAGTCCCACCAAGCCACAGCAAGGTTTGCTGATCACCTTGAATGATACAGGAAATTATCTTCCTCTTGTTTCAAAGGAAGGGACTGGAATTACACTGCCATTTTCTTTATTTGGTTCATTTGTCTTGCCTTTAACCCCCATAAGAAACAGCATAATTACAGACACATTGAAAAGCCATTATGCCAAACAACTTATTGTACTGTAGTATTTTCTCCTTTACCTTCACCTAATTTGAGCTGGGCTCAGTCTTACTGAGGCTAATGATGATGTAAGGGGAAAACAGAGGAGACACAGCACTTTACTTGCTTATTTAGTTGTTTGTGTGTATGTATGCAGTCTCAAACACCTGTCTCTACTCCAGGCAACACGCACACATCTTAATGGAGGGAAAAACTGTTTCAATATGTTGCAGATCATTTGAAAAATAACAATTAAATATTAGATAATATAGATGCCATTAAAGATGTCTAATGTCTAAAAAAATGAATAGATGTTTTGGGGGGTACATCAGTAAGGATGACAGTCAAATGTTTTTGAAACCCTTTTATGTTATCCAATAATAATATTTTTTTCAAAAAGATTGAATTACAAGATGAAAAAAATTATAAAAACACAGTAGTTATTACGAATTCAATTTAATTAAATTCAACTTTATTTATATAACGCCAAATCCCAATGGAAGTCACTTCAAGGCACTTTACATTGTGAAGTTTAAGACCTTAAACAGTATATACAGTATATACTACATATGTAATGTCTTACACACACAAATTCTATAATTGATTGGAGCATGGCTTTATGAGTTTTGTAGCATTAATTTAGAAAAAAAATGCTTAAAATTAAAGCAAATTGTCCAGTTCAAACATGGTTGTTTCACTTAGAACCAGCATGGAAACACATATTCATCCCAATCTTTGGGTCTCTGACTATGTGTAACATAATTAACAATAATAATAATTAAACAATTCACATAATTATTTAAATTCTAATTAAAATAATGAATTAAATAACTTCACAAAAGAACATAAAAAAGAGATTATTCCTGCTACAATACAGATAATTAAAACGCTTTAGTGTGGTTTTGATTTAAGTAAAATCTATCCAGCTTTAAGAAGATGGGCCTTACATAGTGTGATTCAAACTGTTGTGTAGAAAAAAACACTTCTTGTCTTTAAATGTGTTTTAATTTGACAAAGCTTTCTCTCAGTTTTATATTAAAGGAAACTATAGAAAATGGCATCTAAAGACCTGTATTTTGTTATATTTCATATTTATAAAGTACATGTTGTACTGAATTGGATGTAGCTTAATGAGAAGCATTTGAAACAACTGGCTCTGCAAAACCAAGAAAAAATTCAATACATTGTGCAGGCACACAAAGTTGCCGCAAGATAAGATGTGATCCAGCTCCACTTTAACCACTGACAACAGAAGGATCAACAAAATGTAGAAGCGGGGAAGAAATGTGAGAAGGCATGAAAGACAAACTGTCAGGCAAAGATAAAGCTAGTCTTTCTCCCCAACAAGCAGTTGCAGCAACTGAGAAGTTTTCACTCAGTGGGGTCAGATACAATCTTTTAATGCCTCTCTTTCCAGTGCTCCACAGGTGGACAAACACCCATGCTCTTGAACACACATACACAGAGAAGGACAAGAAAGGTTACAGGTACAAACCTCCATGTACAACATTTCTCATTCCCTAGGGTCTTTGGTTAGTGACCCTGAAAACTACACTGTGTGTTACACTGTAACACACTAGTACTGTCGATTATTCCCACACACATGCATACTGGGGAACATCTGTCTTTAAAAACCATAGTTTAAGATAAAGTGATTGTGATGGTGAAACAATCCTCCTCATAGCTATTTTTTATTCATGTTTTTAAAAGTCCAGGTGCATTGGTAGCAAACTGGAGTGTAAAAGTCAATGCTATTGCTAAGTTCGTATGAGGCAACACCCCAGTTAAAGAATTTCTTTTTTGGTGTTACCATGGAAACAGTATGGACATCTCTATGAAACCAGATTACAGAAGCAAAAATAAGAAAGTGAGAGCTGTGTGTAGTGAAGAAACATGTGTGTTTGTGATCAAAGATGTGGACTTGGGGTTGGGGTTTGTGTGTGTGTGTGGGGGGGGGGTGGAGTCAAGAAGGAGAAAGAATGAACTCTATGCAATGGAGACTATTGCAAAGTGTAATGTATGTGCAAACACTGCAACACATTTAATTCTCTGAATATGCCACCATCTAGCTGTCAAGTAAGTATGCAAATCTGTTAGATGTTGCAAAAGCTTAAATATGAATTAGGAGTCTTTGCATCTGCTGAGGTGAAAATATATCAACCAAAACATGACACGTCATTTATGTAAGGAAAATAAAAACATCAATACTTATTTGACTCCTCTCAATCAAAACAAAGTACTTCAGGTGTTGTTTGTGTGCTTTGCTGAATTTGTGTAGACTTGGTCAGTATGTGAAATACACAAGATTGTCCAGCCTTTGGGCATATACCAAAAAAAAAAAGAAACGTTATGGGGTTCAAACTTGGCAAATTTCTGTATACTTCCCTGCAGGCATAAGTGGCCAAACAATAAAGCCTGTTCTAAGGCTCTGCCTCTGTTTATAGATGGTAATACGTCATACAGGAATCTAGCAGAATTAGACCAAGCAATTGTGTGCTGTTACATTCCTGCAAATATAAATAAAATTATCGTTCGTTCATGTTGATTCAGTGTATAATTTTAGTTTTTATTATCAGACCTTATAAGCATTAGTTCACTTGGCTTGAAGTGTTTTGATTTGAAACGATGATTTGAATTAATATGCTACTGAGATTCACTCAACTCATTAAATTAGGTTTCTAAAGAAACAAGATCACCATATTAGCAGACTTCCCAGCATACACTGGGGATTTAAACTCTTCAGCGACCCATCTGTTTTGTAGTTTGGAGAAGATATGCAGGATAAAAGGCTGATTGCAGTCTTCAAGGCATCAGAGGGTTGTTTTTATGTCGAACCACTGTGTAGAACTGTTACTATCCAGCATGACCTTCCTAATTTGATGTGTCACTTCAGAAATGTTTCATAAACTGACCA
This sequence comes from Ctenopoma multispine, assembly GCA_034779795.1. Taxonomy (NCBI): domain Eukaryota; kingdom Metazoa; phylum Chordata; class Actinopteri; order Anabantiformes; family Anabantidae; genus Ctenopoma; species Ctenopoma multispine. The sequence goes on along the minus strand of JAUYWH010000020.1, from coordinate 15,978,708 downwards.
TTTGTAAGTTATGAATGGTTTAGAAAACTGGCAAAGTTTCTAAATCAGTATAAAGCAAAAAAAAAAAAAAAAAAGGTATTTTCTTTTTATTATCTTCTTTTATTAAACCAGGAATGACAAACAAAGCTGTGTTTGCTGTTGATTTTCAAGCAGGAATAGATCAATGCTTAAAAATGTAGTTGCCTGCCATAATAGTTATTGATGAATGATGTCAGTTAGAAATGTGTGCACAAATCATAGTGGGCAACTCTCTAAAGCATAAAGAAAATTAGTACAGGGACACATTTTTATATTCTACTATAAGTAGTGTTATTCCTTATTGTGGACTTTTAGACCTCAGAAAATACCACACAACAGGTGCAAGTGTTATAATCCAAATAGATTAGTATTAGTATCATCATGAATACATACTCTGGCTAGCTCTTGACAAGCTCAGGGAAAGAGAAGCAATATGAAAGGTTATAATTTCAGGACCTTGTGGTCTTTGTGTGCACGGTGGCCTCAGGGAGAGCTTCATTCTCAGCCTGAATGATTTCCCTAATGGAAACCCAGCTCTTAGCTCAGTGACAGAAGTCAATACATGGTAGGTGCCCAGCAACACCACAGACTTCTAGTGGCTATTGAATTGTTGTGGAATAAGTACTTTTCTTATGTGCAACCTAGCATTAGTTAATGAGGGAGCCATTTCTCAGTCTTGGAAAAAAGTCAGACCTACAACTACAGCTACAACAACACAAGCTCTTTTTAGCACTGGGCTGTAATCTCTGTTTCCTACCTCCCTATGAAATGCCATGTACTGTATTTGAAAGATAAACAACCCTATGCTTTAGGTCTCCTTTAATTCAGTACACCTCTTGTAAGCCATGGCATCAGGTCAGAGAAGCCAAAAGTCAAAGGTTACAGAGTCCTACTAAAGACGATGGGCTTTGAAGTCACATGAAACGTGTGTGTGGTGGAGGATTTGGGGAAAGCTCAGAAAATGGCATTAGAACACAGAGAGAGAGTAACCATGACTGCTTGTGATGGGCATGTCAAAGCAGAGCGGTTTAAATGTGATATACCTAATCTGACAGTACAGTTATTAAATAGACAGTAGGAGGAGCTGTTCTTGGTTGCTGATGTATATAGGGCTACTTTGTTTATATACACTGTAAAGAAAATACTTTTGTTTTTACGGAAAAATACTGGCAGCTGTGGTTGCCAGAATTTCACCGTAAAAATTACAGTGAAACATTTTCTTCTTTTACAGTAAAAAAAATGGCAACCTTTTTTTTTTACGGTAAAAAACTGGCAGCTGTGGTTTGTTTAAACTTGTTTAAAACAGTGGTTGAATCAGTATTATACTGTAAAAATGAAAGTTTTAAAAAAAGCATTACTTTGCTATAACAAGAACAGGAAAATACCGTATAAAAAACATTCATGCCACAAAAAAAATGACTTTTTTTTGATGATTTTCTTAACGCAAAATTGACGGTCACAAATAATTCCTCCAAAGTTTCATTTTTCATTTATTTATAAAACCAGTGCAGAAAGTACTAGAAAACTTGCCAAAACCACTTTAAAATGTAAGTGTCAGTACACATTCAATGCTGATTTTCCACATACAAATGCAATCACTCGTAAAGGAGAGCAAAAGAAACACTACTTCAAAAAGAAATCTGAA
>JAUYWH010000020.1:15926143-15976945 GCA_034779795.1 Ctenopoma multispine | reverse complement strand
TGATTATTTTAATTACAGTGATTTCATATTAAAAAAACAGTAATATACTGTTTACCAATTTACAGGCTTTTACTGTCATGGTTTCACAGTTTTTTACTGTAAGATCTACGGACATTTTTTACATATTCTTCTTCTATATTCCTTTTGCCAAAAGAGCTCTGTAACCACAAATTTCTCATTTGTGGGATAATAAAGATTTATTCTATTCTGTTCTTTTCTTGTCAGTGAAATGAGAGTGGTGCCACTCCCTAATAAACACAATCACAAATTTCAGAAAGATGGAGGATTGAAAATGTTACACCATCAATTTATTAACTTGCCAACACACACATCTGGTACCTCACTTATTTATGATATAACAGAATCTTATTGTGGTATTGATATAGAAGTTTCATTACCATGTTGTAAGTATAAAGTTTTTTTTTTTATATTTCTTGCTTTCTGCCATATTTTATGTGAAAAGTTTCCCCATCTATGACGTTAAAAACAATCTGCAAAGTGATGCTGTTTTACTGGTAATTTTGGCTCAGCCAACCCTTCTGAGTAACCTTAGATTTGGAAAATAAAACCTTAGTATTGGCAAGTTACCCATTCTTGTTTGAATGTCATGTCACAAACGCATACGCACCACCCACAGTACTCAGTACAGCATAGTGGATGACACAGATTTGACAATGCTATAAAAAACCTATTGTGAACTATCAGTATGGACAACCTGCTGCTACTGCAGTTTCACTGATTGATTTAAGCTGAGAGCTTCTGTTTGGCTCATTAGTCATACAATCTAATGTGTGCTTTTTGACTTTGCTGCACGAAAGTGTCTTAAAAACTCTCATTGAAATAATGTGATACTTAGATTTCTATCATGCACAGTATGTTTTAAATCTTCTTAACACCACAGAGTTTGTCATATTTATCTTTATTATTTCCTTGTACATTTAATTTCAGACCTTGTATAATTTTCCCTGCACATACACACAGTGGTTGTCACATCATTTTTACACATAAGGCGCAGTGCATACACAATCACGAGCACAAGCTTGAGTGACAGACATGTGGGTTTACGACCAAATGGTTTTTAAATGCTGCATAAACTTTGAGTCATTAGGAGAGTGCAATTGTGCTTGTCATTGAGTAAAAATGTACCCAAGTTTAACTACAATAGTTGCAATCTCATTAGTAACTTGTAGAGCAACAAAGACTGCACAAGATTGCAAACACATTTAAAAAAAGAACTAGATTATTTATAATTAAGAGGCTGACCCCTTAAAAATAATTAAATTCCACTTTATAATACCTTTTGTGTCAAAACATTTTGATTGTCCCGAGAAAATTATGCTATGAGATGTCTGTAGCAGCACAAAGTGAGCTTAGTTTTGTGGGAGGTAGCTTTAAAGTCCAGATACTGGTGGCACGGGGGAGAAAACAGTGGCAATAGGTTACTAAATTGAGATTGCAGATTACTAAATTAAGAGCACTTAATTTAAGCTTGTTTTCTTTTTAACGTCAGAGAACCACTTTTAAGCTCAGTCTCTCCCCCTCCAGCAGCTGAAATAAAGCCACTATACCACTAAAGACGCAGTTCACAGAACAATGTCTGAATGTCAAACTTTTATAGACTTTAAATCTTGAGATATATCCATAAACTGTACTTATAGCATTAAAGTCACAATTTGTATTTTTGTTGGTGGAGGTGCACTTAAAGACATCATCCAAATTCCAAAACACCTTTATGTATTAGAGATGAACCTCTTTGACTTTGCTAATTCCATGTCCACATTTGACAAGATAAATAATTTATTACTAATATTAACTCACTACAGCCATTGCAATGCAGTGAAGCAAACTAATATCTCCCTTTTGTCAGAATGAGCACTGTAGGCACGCTACCCTGCTTATGGGTAGGTTACTATTTATCTTGTGAAGGCAACAGGTCAGGCTGTAATGGTAAATGACACTTAGCTTCATGTCTCCAGCAGTCAGCACTTGTTGCCTGTGTGATTCAGGCATTTGTGATGGATGTTCATCTCGTATTGTTTAAAAGTATACTGTTATATGTTATAGCATACCTTATTACTATGTGGAATTGTCTGCACAAATCAGTCTAAATAAAATGTCCCCAACAAGAGTGGACATGGTTGTAATTGATGACAGACAGTCAGATATCAGATTTTGGCTACAACATCAAGTGATTGAATATACTGTAGAGTGAGTTTAGGCTAACATCTGCAATTCAGGAGGCAGAGTGAAATATTGCCCACGCCCTTCAGCAGCCACAGAGTCTGTGCCATTTTATTTATTCAGTCTCTCTAATAACTGTTTATTTAAATAAATTGAAATAAAAATTGAAATAAAAAGAAGGAATGTGATTGCACAAGTATTCACATAGTTTAATGTAACTGGCCTGAATCATCAATGATTGTGATAATAATAAAACAAATAAGTTAGATTGACGTCATGCGTGTTTCAAATGACTGTAGCATCAATACACCTGTATCAGTGCCCTGACTGAAAATTACACAATGCAGACAGAAATACTCCAACTAGCTCTGTAAAAACTCAGGCAAAGGTATTTGAGTGACCATGCAAGAAGGGGACTATTGAAGCAGGCCATCAACACATCAACACACCTATGACTCCTTTGTATGAGTTACAAGCTTCAGCGGCTGAGATGGATGATGGAAAATGGATGGATGTATCAGCAACTGTTGCCTGTGGTCTTCACCAGTTATAATGAAACAAAATTCACCAATAATTGTGATATTTTCACAATAGGAATTCAATTAATGCTCTCATCAGAGGCAGTTGATGTTGATAAGAACCCCTGACACAAATCAAATGTAGATAGGGTTAAACCTGTGACTTACCATTTATGGGGAAATCTCACCAACCACCAGGCCACACTATACCCAAGGCCATTTTAAGTAGGGAGCCAGACAGCATTCATGCTACATTAAAGGTTATTTTTCCCCACACAGATATCAGAAGGAAATATTCAAGAAAATATTCTCACAGGTGTGTCCTCAGTTGGCATTTCCTCTCAGAGAAGACAAACAACTGTCAAGACGGTGCCTGCTCTTTCTCCCACTCACTTCACTTCTGTCTCTCACTCGCTTTCTTTCTAGTCTGTGTGTTTTCAACTTAGGTTTTTATTTTCAAAATATACTGTGCCTCAGTCTATTCAGACTGAGGACTCATTTTGATTATTATTGTAAAAGGAAATATGTTATATTGTGCTTTGACTGTGACTGTCCATTCTTTTACCTGTCCATTGTGTAAAGAGACTTTCAACTGTGTTTGACCTGATCTGTATTTGTATTTAGAGTTTGCTCTTGGGTCATGTTTACCTTTAACACATTTTCACATTTAAATAGGTATAAAATTCATTCTGTGTAAATGAGCCAGTCCACAGAACTATGTGACTGATTAAAGAGTCTGTAGATGATAAACCATCCATACATTTGATCAGTGTTTTAGCTAATATTGTGATAATACAACATTATACAATATATACAGTAATACATTAATGTATTATTGTATTACAAAACTACAGCCAATATATGTACCTAGTCAAAGACACAGCCCATATTAAGAAATAATAAAGTCATGTCAATGTTCTGGTTGCCAGTATCAGCTGGTCCAAGCAACTCGGAAATTCACTGTAATACATTTTCTACATTTCCTACATTTCTACATTTTACGCTGTCCTTGTATTTTAACACATTCAAATAAACAGTATCTTAATTTATGACATTTTTTTAGTGGGATTAGTTTTGCAACTGCTGTTTAACATTAACAGGCATTATGTAAAACAGCCATTGTTTAAAACACTGAAATATTTTCAAAAGGGTATAGCAACTCATTTAATGACGAGAGAGGTGTTTAATGTGTGATGTAAACTCAGTGTGTTTCACATTGCAGACATGAGTGTTATATTTTACCAGCTTGCTTGTTGTCACATCTCTCACCTAGTCTTGAACTGATATCACAACTTCCTTTTAGTGGCTTGTGACACGTAATAAATTGAAGTGAAACATGTCATGTTGAAAGGCCTCTACCATGTCGGCCTAGTTTTATTCTTTATCACAACAGCAGACGGTGAGCTGGGAGCTCTGTGTGGCATCTCTCTGACAGGCAGCCTTGCCAATGAGCTAGTGCCATCGAAACTCATTATTCCCCTCCTCAACCTACTTTGCCACTTTGACAAATGTGTCTGTCTTGTCCTCCATTTCAGAGGAAGGCGCAGAGTTGTCTAAGTCATCAACCAATAAACACACAAGCCAGTTGTGAAGCACTCTGTGGTAGATGGATTGTCATCGCGTTGTTGATGAATTTGCAAGTGTTCACAAGTGTGCTCATTGTTGGGGTGATTATTATGGATAAAGGATAAAGACAGAAGTTACTGAAGATTACAGTTGTTAGGTTGTAAAAAAAGAAAAATGAAAACTCATTCAAATCAAGGGAACAGTTTGAAAACACCACATTTAGGTTCATTACGTCTTGTTATTTTTACCAGCCAATGATTTAATATATCCACATTCATCATTCAGAGACACGTTTTCTCTCTGTAAATACGCTTCTTGTTTCAAAAGGTAGGCATGATTGGTTAAACAAACAATTGTAATCTTTGCAGTTCTTGACATTCTTGCAAATCAAATGCAAATGTCAGGATGTTGTGATAGCTACTTATCACCTTGTCAGGGTCCCGTTTCTATGGTAACAGATTTAGGGACCTTGGAAGATTACCAAATAGGCTAATGACTGTCATGTTTATATCTCTATTCCAAACCTCAAACACATGAAAAACAATATGTAATAGTATTGCAATATAGTCTTTTATAAGCAGCACTAAAACCAGAGTCTCTAAGCATGCAATTCTTCATCATTTCAAACATCATTTTGAGCATCAATTAGTTCCATAGTTACCACAAGAGTTGCCATAGCACCCAATAAGATGTGATATTTTGGAAAGGAAACAGATGAAAAACTAGATAAAAATGGCAAATCGACTGAAGTGTTGACTTCTTGTCCTAACTAGCTTTAATCAAAAAGTGATTACTGTGACGTGCAGTTAGAAGATGCATGTCAAAAAAAGATAGAGATACATCTTCCATAGTTTGTGCTGAGATGTCCATGAGCACAGTAGTGTCCCAGTTGTGTGAAATATACTTTTTGTTATAGAGAAGGCAGCAATTTTTTTCTTGGCACGAAAACCTCAAACAGCAGCTATCCCAGCGGAAGAGCTTCACTCTTAGTGCTTCACACAAAAAGTTTTTCTCATTTTCAGCACACTCTCAGTTTTACTGTCACTTTTTCAAGTCCAATCCGATCGAATGAACTCTTTCCTCCTTGTCTCCTTCTCTCCTCTCTTCTTCTACTTTCCTCTGAGGTGAAAGTTGGTAGTTACTGTCTATTTTTAGCCTGAGCTGTATTGCCTTTTAGCTTTAGAATCTTTTGCTTGGATGCATTTTTTTTCTCATGCACAATGATCCTTTAGCTCTTTCTTGTTCACTGGCATTCCTTGGGGAATGAAGCCACGGCAGTTGGAGGAGTTTGGCAAAAAACTTTTCTTCGCGACTACTAAGGCATGTGTTTGGGAAGTTACAGCAAAGGATAAGAACTCTGTCCTGGAATATATCTCACAGGGTTGTCTGTCACGTATGCAGGGATTGGTGTTACATACTTGCTGAGTTGCTCAATGCGTCTGCGTGCCATGTGTTGTGCGTTATGCTTGAGATGCTTTTGAGAACATGCCCAGATGGTGCCGTGTTCCTTTTCTTTCTGCAAGCAACTGGTGGGTTTAGGATGGTTTCAAGTGATCAAATACTAATCACATTTGCTTTTAACATGGACCAGAAATTGCCAGCAAAGTGGGCCTGAGATCCTACAGACAGTTTAACATCACAAAGGTCACCCTGGAAAGGAGCAAAAACCTTATTGCTTGAAATATATTAAAGTGAATATGTAATTACGTGGAAATGCATGCTAAACTGAGGAAGCGAAAGGCAGCTCCATCCTATACTATCACCAATATGTAATGAAACAAGGAATTGGATGCAAAATATGTAGGGCTTGTTCCTGGTACAAAGCAGTGTAAAAATCTTATGCTCAGAAATATTCATAGTAGATTAGAGATCATTTGGTTATTTTTGAATGTTTTATGCTCCTAAGTCGCAAATTCTAACAGCAGCTGTCAAATATTCAACTACAGTTGTAATGGCTAGGAGGGTCTGTCTCAGTGCACTGAGGCCTGCAACTGGTGGCCACTGAGGGACAGGAGAGGAAGCGGACACTTATGGATCCTTTTGTCTGGTAACAACTTCATTAATCATGCTGCGCTCGATAACTGCACGGGAAACAGGGGCTGCCTGTTGCTTCCCACTAACAAACAACACAATAGATCTTTCTTTATTGTAACTTTCACTTTTTTTGTCTTTGACTCTGTTTATCTTGAAACGCTGTTTTACTCTCTGATAATACGAATGAATGCTGTGATGTCTCAAAGGAATAATTCACACTGTGGTTACTTCGGGGTGCACAGTGAGTCACTGGTAGTGCATAGTATGTTTTAGATTTTTATTAATCAAGCGGTGAGCTCTGTTTTTGATATTGTATGTATGAGACACCATCAAATATATTCTTAAAATGCAGAAATGCCATTTTATCAAGGAACAATATATGATATCACTAATATCATAATTGAACTTGTTTAATATTTGCACTCATAAAAACAATGTCATGGTTTTATAGTTTCAGTTTCCTAGATCTTATATAATAGTGCCATTGTTCCATAACACTCCGCCTTTCTGCTGATTGTATCTTATCCTTTGTTGGTGTTGTGGATTGTCTTGCTTCCCTTCAACTCAGATAAATGTTTTTGGCCACAGAGCTGACCAATGAGCTATAAAGCATGTCTGATTAATTGAAAAATCTAAAGAGATAAAGACCAGACTGCTGCTAAACTGGGGAACACAAAACGTAATGATGAGACACAGGCAGCAGTGCTGCAGATCTAAGATCTGAACAAAAAAGAATAGACAAAAGCACCAAATAAAACTTAGGGTAGAAGTCAGACTTTTTTAGAATATCTAGATTTTTAGCAATAATAAAATTCACAGTCACATTTTTCTCGCACCCATATTTACATTTGCCTGACATAGACAACACCAATTATAGACAAAACACAAACATGAGAGGGTTGTTATGTTGCAGAAATGTTTGCTGAAACAATGATTAACAATAAATAACCTTCATCCCCTTGAACAAACACAGCACATAGTCCTGTGTTTGTTCACATTTGGCTTCACAAAGGTTCAGGAAACTTGAACCTTGCTGGTATAGTTATCCAAAATTACATGTTCCAAGACATATTATTACAGTTTACAGAGCAGGGATAGTCTTATTGGAATTTGTTAACCTAAAGAAATGTATGCACTCAAAGAAACAAAATGATAGTACAAAACTAAACATAAGTATAGGATCAGGAAGAGAAAGAAGTAGTCAGGGGTCGAGGAGTGATCTCTCCTCCTTCCAGAGAACAGATACAGGTTATCCAGTCAGGTTTACAGGCTGGAATGTTCTTCCGAGACAATCTGGCAATTGGTGGAGACCATGAGCCTGCTTATATAGGGTGAGAAACAGGTGCAACTGATCAGGCTGACTAGATGACAAGTTAACTGGAGTAAGAAATGGAGGCCTTAGACTTCAAAATTATAAACTTGAAACCAAAAGTAAAAGCTGAGACCATGACAGTGATGATCTGAATCATTTAAGTGTGACTAATATGCCAAAAATTAAGGTAGGGGGCAAATACATTTTCACAGCACTGTATCATAGGACTCACTTTTGCGGTTCTCCTACAGATCCTTTCTGACACTTTCAGTTATATTTTATATACAACAAACCAGAGTTACGTCGCTGTGCACAGAGAAATGGTTTGACAGCAGGAACTGTCAGATGGCATCTTTATTATGTTACATGAGGAGTCCTGGAGGACTTCACAAGCATCTGTTCCCCATCTTTGCTGTCCCATCTTTCCACCTCGGACTGTTATTAACCCATTTCATACATCTTTAGATTTCCTTTGTTCTATTTGTTAGTTATTAATAAAGTTATTTTGTATTTGTGTTAGTGTGGATCTTTTCTGGTTGTGATTCCTTTATTTCCTTTTGAACTGAGAGTATATGTAACAACACAAAACAATTTCCATCTGAAACCAATAAAATATATTGAATCTTGACCTATAGCCATATAGAAATGAACCAACTTCAATCATTTGACAAAGGAGGACATGATTTGAAAACTAAATCACAATGCGTCAGTTTACATAAAAAAAATCTAATATTACCACTGTATATTCAGGTATCTGGTATCAAATTTATCTAAAAGGTTTACATTACAAAAATCTTTCTATCGACTGTTCTGGAAAAGTCTGAAAAATGTAGGTTGAGTGTAGGATGAAGTATGAGCTCAGAGCTCAAACTGAATGAAAATAATACGCATATATGTGACTAAATGAGGGCACCTGTTATCGAATAGCTAGTGGGGGTGTTTTCCCAGCAGTTGGTTGAAGATCAGGGCTGAAAATGGAGCAGGGGCCCAGTGGGGGTCAACATCTGGAGTTTTGAAACCTGAGAAACTAAGGTTTCAGGCCCTAATTTAGCAGATGTGGGAGGAAAGAAGCTGTGACAAGAAGACCAAAGCATCACCAACTGTGATTCATTCAGGTGATACATTTTAATCCAAAATCACAGTTATCCACTTGTGATATCATGCCTGTGAAACCAGTGAAATTGCTAATACATGTAGTGTCAGGTTGACATTTAGCTACAGAATTTGTTTTGTACAGTGAAACTGTGTGACCTAGACAATAGACTCACATTCAAATTAACGTGTGATCAAACACGAGGAGCAGAAGCACACATGAAGACTAACTTACACTTGGGGATGTGATGATTACAGAGCCTGATGTAACATTTTTTTATTTGTACAATACTTCCACATACATTACATACATACTACTACACATACATTTTATTATGAGTTATAATGTATAAACATTTCAGCTGAGCAGGATTCAGAGACATTACTACGGGAACAGAAAAAAATGAACTGCCATGTCTCCACTTTCAGTGCTACCTTTTGTATTTGAGGAAATTCCTTTTGCACTTTGGAAAAAATGTCAAGCTGTCTGAAACTCAATTCCTTTTTTTTCCGGAGTGTTGTGCCTGCGCTGTGGGGAAAAAAAGTTATAGATTTTTCTCATATTGCATTTATGGACAAATAGCAACAACATCAAAACAAACAAATACAACTTGGAGCCACTACTGCCAGACAAGTACTTCAGAATTGATTTGATGTTCAGTGCACTATAAAAGACTCAAACTGAACAATATGAATTTTTGTGTTTTGGTTTTACGAAGTTCAACAAAAATAAACCGCACAATAAGACCCACTGTTTTTGTTGGTTAAAGCTGTATATTTGTATGGTTTAGATTTACATTTTAGACATGTTTTTTGGCTGTTTTTCTTTGTTGTGCCAACAAAAAATAGTGAAATAGACATGGAATTTAGGCCTCTAGATCTGCATTTATACTATAACTGTCAGGATAAGCAGTTGTATTTAAGGGAGGATAAATGAATGATGATCAGTCACATCACATCAAACAGACGTTATTTAATGTCATTTAGGATATTGAGACAGTTTTGTTTAAAAACTCTATTGAATTATATCCAACATTCTTAGATACTCTGGAAAAAGGAGATAACACTGTATATGGCATGCAAGGACTCCCTAAAAGCTGGGGTTTGTTTTGTGCGACATTTCACACACACACACACACACAAAAAACTTCTGCTCTAGCAATTCTAATCACACAGATGTCTGAAACTTTTTTGCAATATGAGTTTTTGCTACTGACATCAAAACAAGTACGCAGTTATTTAGGAGTTATGGAGCTGTTCAGTTTTAAATTTGCAGATGAAGAAACATTCATGTGAATTTACAATGGCAGTGGGAAGGACAGACATCTTAAATGTTGCTGTAAACTGTCTTAGTTCCATGTGCAGGATGATCCTCATAATGAAGAGATGTACTTGTGCTTCTCTACAATGAGCGGTTCATTTCCCAGCTGATGATAGTCTCATAGCATGCTTCTCTGACTCTAGCTCATCAAAATGGAAATGACTGGTTGAATCTAAGTGCAGTAGTCATACATTCATCTTTTCCTAATGTTTATAGCGAGCTGCCTGCAACTGTATTCTAACAGAATTTTGCCAAATTTTACACATTTTACTCCTCCACAATTTGATCCTGATGCAACAAAGATATTACTATATTATATCATCTTCTTCTCCACATGTTTATACATCAAAATATTTCCTTTGGTCTTAGGATGATAATATTTCAAGTGTTCTGGTCCTATCTGGTGTTCTAATTTTCTTTCCACTCCATTATCTCTTGCTTTAATCTTTTCAACTCTCTCCACAAGTCCTAAAATGTGCATCTTGGAACAGTGGGACCACCTGGACTCTTAGCCTGAACTCTGTGTCACTTTTTCTGACCAGAGTCCCAACTCTGTCGCCTTTTCTCTGATCCATCAACTCCTCTCTTATACCTAGCTGTGTGCAGGCTGCCTTGATGTACATTCATGGGGTAGTAGCTCTAGAATAACTTATGACTTGTCAAGAAGCAATCTCTTTATGCACCTGATATCAAGAACTTCAATCTACAGACAAAGTGCCATCTGAACCATCTGACCATCACTTTCCCCGCCATACATCAGGTCCTCCAGCACTCAGGCTTTAGCTGACCTGTTTTCCCACTATTGCTTTGTGCTATGCCAGCACTCCACCCTGTACAAAACATTTTACATCCTACCATACCATACCTGTTATTTTAACAAGATGCCATATCAAGTATTCCATATCAACCGGCCTTTGCAATAAAACAAGAAGCACTCACTAATGGTATCTGTTTTTCTATTCAGTCAATTCCAGGTTGTATTCTATTGGCTGATAATTTTTAATAGGTTTATGACAGTTTATCCAACAGAGTGCAAAGACGAAGGTTTGAGCAGGAGCACAGGAAATCTGTGCAAGTAACAGTAAATCTGAGAGAACAAATACAGTTTTGAAAGGGACCAGAACAAATCTGAGTGCGGGAGGGGACATTATGAGTGGATTAAGGAAAGAAAAGTACTAGTTAGGGTTAGTGCAAGATGGTTAAAATTTTATTGTAGATGTGTGTGAAGTAATTCATATTATTAATATTATCAACGTATTTGCTACTTGCATATGATTATACAGAAAACGTAATCTGGTTGCAATTATGTTCCCCACCAAAAGTATTTGTGATTGCATTTTAATTGTATAGGAATGTAATTTAGAGGAGAAAGGGTTGCAACCATCATAGTTTAGTGTGTGCGTATTAGCAATAAACACAAAGTAGTTTGTAGTTAGAGTGGACAGGGGAGAGAGAAAAGAACAGCAGCCAACAGAGATCTAAAAAACAACAAGGAGCAGCAGACGAGGCACCAGGCAGGTTGGCCGGACCAGCGGCCGCAGCTCCAAGGTCAAGGATACCTGAGGAAAGACAGAGAGAGAGAGAGAGAGAGAGAGAGACAAATGGAGAGAGAGAAGACGAAGCACAACTAGGGGAAAGATAAGAAATTAATAACATGCAATGATGGCATGAAAGTGAACAGAGAGAGAAAAGGAGCAGAGTAGCTCAGTGTAATGTGGAAGTTCCCCCAGCAGACTAAATCTATAGCAGCATAACTAAGAGATGGTTTAGAGTCACCTGAGCCATCTCTAACCATAAGCTTTATCAAAAAGGAAAGTTTTAAGTCTAGTCTTAAAGGTAGTTTAAGACTAGACTTAAAACTCTTAAAACACACAAAGGGTGTCTGTCTTCCAAACCTGGATTGGGAGCTGGTTCCACAGGAGAAGAGCTTGATAGCTAAATGCTCTGCCTCCCAGTCTACATTAGGGACTCTAGGAACCACAAGTAGACCAGCACTCTGAGAGCGAAGTGGTCTGCTGGGATAATAAGGTTCTATAAGATATGTTGGAGCCTAATTATTTTGTGCTTTATAAGTGAGGAGAAGGATTTTAAACTCTATTCTAGATTTTACAGGGAGCCAATGGAGAGAAGCTAATGTAGAAGGAATATGATATCGCTTGCTAATATCAGTCAGAACTCTGGCTGAAGCATTTTGGATTAACTGGAGGCTTTTGAGTGAGCTATTGGGACATCCTATCAGTAATGAATTACAGTAGTCCAGTCTAGAAGTGACAAATTCATGGACTAAATCCTCAGCATCACTTTGAGACAGGATGCTCCTAATTTTAGAAATATTCCTAAGGTGGAAGAAGGACATTCCAGATATTTATTTTATGTAGAGAGTAAATGATATATCTTGGTCAAAGATGACTCCAAGATTCCTCACAGTAGTACTTGAGGCCAATGCAAAGTCATCTAGTGTCGCAATCTGACTAGATACCATGTCTCTGAGATTTTTGGGTCCAAATATAATCTCAGTTTTGTCTGAATTAAGGAGTAGAAAATTACATGACATCCAAGCCTTTATGTTTTTAAACATGCTTGAAGTTTGCCTAAATGATTGGTTTCATCTGCTTTCATAGATAATTATAATTGGGTATCATCTGCATAGTAATAGAAATTAATAGTGTTTCCTTATATTACTGCCTAAGGGAATCATGTATAATGGAAAGTTAATTGGTCCAAGCACAGAACCCTGTGGAACTTCGCATCTAACCTGTGTGTTCATGGAAGATTCCTCATTAACATGAACAAATTGGGATCTATCTGATAGATAGCTTAGTGCTGTTCTTTTAATCCCAATGACATGTTTCAGTCTGTGCAATAAAATGTTATGATATATAATGTTGAAAGCCGCACTAAGTCCACTGTTCGAAGCTAAGAGAAGATCATTGGTAACTTTAACAAGTGCCGTTTCTGTACTATGATTTACTCTAAATCCTGACTGGTGGTCACAGAGCTGCTTTGAAACTACCTTTTCAAGGATTTTACACAGAAAGGGCAGATTCGATATCGCTCTATAATTGGCTACAACCCCTGGATCTAGAGTAGGTTTCTTTAGTAGAGGTTTTACTACAGCTACTTTAAAAACCTGTGGTACATAGCCTTTTAGTAGAGATGAATTTGTCTGCTCTAATATGGATGTGCTGATCATAGGTAAAACATATTCAAGCAGTATAGTAGGGATGGGGTCTAAGAGACACGTAGAACATTTAAATGAGTTAATTATTGAAATTAACTCTGTATGGTCTACAAAGCAGTCTAAGTAAGACTGAGGTCTTATAAACAAATCTAGAGCTGTTGGTGTGTCTGTCCATGTTAATTGCAGGGAGAATCTGATCCATTTTCCCTCTAATAGTTATAACTTTATTTGTAAAGAAATTCATAAAGTTATCACTGCTGACAGATAAGAGAATTGTAGGTTCAACAGAGCTATGACTCTTTGTCAACATGGCTACAGTGCTGAAAAGAAACCTGGTTGTTCTTATTTGCCTCAGTTAATGAGGAATAATATGTGGTTCTAGCTTTACGGAGGGCTTTTTTATATGTTAGTAATCTATCTTTCCAGGCTAAGCAAGATTCATTTGAATTTGTGGAGCGCCACCTCCTTTCCAACTTTTGTGATGTCTGCTTTAAGCTATGGATTTGTGAATTGTACCATGGAGCCATATGCTCTTCTGATTACCTTCCTTATTTTTCAGAGGGGCAACAGTATCTAGTTTAGTATGCAGAGAAGCTGCAGCATTATCATCAATATAATCAACCTGCGCAGGAGTAAAGTTAGGATCACTGTTCTCCTCTATGTAGGTAGATGTTACTGGATAAAAAGATGATGGAATCATTTCCATACATTTGGTGACAGTATTATCAGTTAAGCATCTACTGTAGTGGAATTTTTCTTAATTTGTGTAGTCTCCATTATAGTAAATTTGAATGTGATTAAGAAATGGTCAGGCAACAAAGGGTTTTGGGGAAAAACTATTAAATGATCAATTTCTACTTCATAAGTCAGATAAAGATCCAGGGTGTGATTAAAACTGAGTGGGTTTATTTACATGTTGAGTAAATGGACTCTAACAATGAATTTAATGCATTAAATTAAATGAATTAAATGTGTTGAGACAGTTATTATCATCTACATGAATGTTAAAGTCAACCACTATAAGTAGGTGTTTAATATCAGACAAAATTAGTGCCAATAAGGACTTAAAAGTCCAGGCAACATCATTAGTATAACCAGACTTCATCCTCAGGAGACCATAGATATTTGTACCGAAAACACTATTACACTATTACTGCTATGACTATTAATATAACTAATCCCACTACTAACACTCTTACCACCACCACTACTATATGTATGTGGCTGATGCTGTTATAGTAAATGGTCTGCACTTATATATTATATTGTGTTTCTGCTCTCTGTGTATTATCTTTGTACACTGTTCAGTATCTGTTGAGTTATTTCCCTATACTTGTACAGCACTTTGGTTAACGAAGGTTGTTTTAAATGTGCTTTATAAATAAGTTGATTTATTGATTAATTGATTGAAATATAGCGCTTTTCTACCTAGACTGGTACTCAAAGCGCTTTACACTGCTTCTCATTCACCCATTCACACACACAAGCACACACACACTTACACACCAATGGCAGAGCTGCTATGCAGCTTGACCTGACACACCGCCCCAATATCAGTTATCATTGATTCAGTTTTTTTTTATGTAATGTAGTTACTTGTTCATTATTCCATAATTTAAGTGGTCAGTGTTGATTTGCAGTGTTGTCTTGTGTGTGCTGTTACTTATCCTAGTTGGAGCAGTATCGGTAAGCTTGATTAAAAAAACCATAGCAACTAAAAACTTGCTCAGAGTCTGTTGCTAAGCTTCTTCTTCAAGTCTTGATTATTGCTTCCTCTATATATAGGTTTATCTATGCTGAGGTCAAACAGCTTCATTGTCTTTAGTGAATACAAAGTGAGAAACATATTGACTGTGTTGTCAGTAGCAGTAGATTTTCCACAGTTACATACTAAAATGAGTGAATCACTGGGTATCTATTGTCTTTATGTGGACAGATTTGTGAGACAGTTGGTAAGTAAAGTTATCATGTTCCTTTAGATTAAGGTGTACTAGTCTCCTTGTTGTACTCTGCACATGACCTCTTGAGCACAAGCCTAAGTTTAAACTAACACAAGTCTACTTTTTTTGTAATTATAATCCTAAAGATAAAACCAAACTGTGTTCTTAAACCACCTGATAAGACTGATATAATAATGTTGTTGCCCTAGTAGCGTGCTATGAGATTTAGACTTATAAGATTAAAGTTTAATTTGATTTCTGGAAACTTTCAGTCTCGTTTTAATAAATGAGAAAATTACATGCTGCGAACACCTTACAGTGTTTCTGTGGCCAACTTGTTTACCAGTCGATGATGTTACTAGTCTTTTCCTTCACCTTAACTCATGTGTCCTTTATCTATAAATAGGCTTTCCTTCATTGCAGTCAAGCTGCTATGTTCTCTCTTGGTCGTCTAAGCAGAAGTTTGTTTTATAATTGGATGTCTCTTTGTTGTTTTTCTTTCTCACATAAAAGCATTTCATTTCATGCAGTGTGTACACTTGCATCATCACAATAGAGGACCTTACAGCAGCTCTGACTGGCTCTTTTTAAAATCAAACAACCATCTGGAGGTTTTTAGTGCGCTTAATGATTATTGTCTTGCATTGATGATTTATTTGTGCTCTAATGAGTGAATGTATATGCGAGCTCACACTGTAAACATTGACAAATAATGCAAACACAGTAGTATACACACTTTGTGCCCAGCTGTTTTGCTGTCGGTCTGTTCCATAATCAAAACCCATGCACTGTGAATATAATCATTTCTCAGTTGTAATTACTGCAACCACATAAGCTGTTTTATCTGTGGAAATGAGTATCACTCACATAATGAAGTAAACTGCAACATTATTTTACCCAAACGATTTGACAGCGGTGTCATATGGCCTCCATATACTGTATGGTGCTCCTGTCATTCAGAGGCTGCAGCAACAGAGGAGTGCATGGCTTTTCCACCATCCCAGCACCATTGATCTGAGGCGGAGCCCAGGAATAATTGTCTCAAGGGCCTTTTGTGCACTCAGCAAGGCAAGAATGGGGGTTCATTTGCTGTGAAAATTTATATCTCCCTGTTCCTTGGTTCTTGGTGTTCTCCCATCGCCACCACACACATAGCAGTATGGATACTTTTTTTCTTTGGGCAGCAGCCCCAATCCCTGACACACCACTTGTTTTATTGTCCACTAATGCTCCACTCCTTTTGGATATTGAATTATTTATTTATTTTCTCGTGCTGCCTGTAAGCCTCTATGAACGATTGGGAGCCTCAGGCCTGCTGCGACATGATCTCGAGGGGTATTAAATATATTGCTGGCATTTGTTTCCCACTTCTAAGTGGATCGGACGACACTGCAGACAAATACACATCCTCCAAAGTAGAAGAGCCTCGACAGCAAAACAAGTATGTCCTCTGCTCCATAATCCTTACTGCATCCAGCTGTCTGCTGGGGGTAGAAATGAGGAATAGAAGACTGTTATTACCAAACTCAGATTGTTTTCTGTTTGCCCAGTATGGATTTTGCACAAGACCTGTGATTTTGTGCTACCAAAGAGACTTTGCTCAAATATTCACAGGACAGCTTGTACATGTATGTGTGCATTGTTGTCAAGTAAATGTTTCCCTCACAAATCTGAAAATTTAAATGTTGTTAAGAGAAAATTGGCAAATAATTAGACATTGTAGATCAAATAAGTCATAATGCACTGAGGTAATGTTATAAAGTAAAGTCCATGCTTTGTTGCATAATAATGGCTCAGAAAGCTTTGTTATTTTAACAGATTTTAGACTAATGAACATATTCTTTAGCTAAGGCCAGCTGAGACTTGACTTGACTTCAAGTTGCACAATCTACATTAAAAGTGATGATGCAAGTACCAGTGCGTTTTAAAACAGGGTTTAATCAGAAATTCCCCGCAATTGAAGCAGCAATTAAATAGAAGAATCCATAGATTATTATAATATTATCCACTGTTCAGGGCCAAAATGTTTGCAGCTATTCGCCAAGTCTTTACAAAATTGTTGGACCTTAATGGAGAGCATGACTGACAAAATTCTGAACTCATATTGATGTGTAACAGAAGTGCTGGATGACGGTGCTATCTCATAGTCACTTCACCTCCAAATCTCTGACTTTCCTAATACCAACCCCCCTTCTTTCGCTCTCATTCACTCTTTGAAGCTGTAACAAAAGGGAAAAATTGAGAGAGTTATCACAGTTTTTGCATAACCAGCCCATCAGTCTCGTATAAAATCATGTTTATTCATATTGCCCTCCGGGGAGAGGGGGTAAAAGGGAGATGATTAAATTCTAATTTGACCTCTATCATAATTTGGCTGAGCCTATTATGATGTCAATCATTTGAACGCAATACTGCAGCGAGTAGAGAGTTACGGTGTAGCAAAGGGAAAGCGGATTATAGATAGTTTGGGGACCACACAGTCAGTGTATCAAATTGGTTTTATTCAGCCACATGTAATTTTTTCCCTGGAGAGAACAGATCTTGTTCAAATGTTCAATGTGTGAAGTGAACATGGGGCATCAAAGCAATGATGGACTTTACTGTAGTTAGTGAAAGTTGCATTTCAGTGTATAAGATTGTGATACATCAGGGAAATTATTTGCCTATTACAGAGGTGACTACCCCCCCATATGATGGAAGTCTTGGTGAAGAAATACAAGTATTTTATGTTTTGTGGCTCTGTGTTATATTCTGTGTTATTTGAACATTATCTTTGCATTTATTAATTAACGTGTGTTTAGGAAATGAAATCTATTAGAAAAATGTGGATTTCAAAAGAGACTCATGCAAACTCAAGTGTGCACTTGCACCCACTTTACTATGTACAACTGCACAATCTAGTGTGATCCAATACAGCAGCTTTTTCTTAAAAAAATAGGTATACTTTATGGACTTGACTTAGCAAACATGTTGTTGTCTTTGAACATTGTTGCTTTAATTGTTCGTATCTTGTCTGACAGAACAGTAGGGTTTTTTAAAGCTCATTCTTGATGGCTGTTAATATGGTCATATCTTAAAATCTCACTGTGTTTCTGTGTTTATAACTGCTAGTCTGTGTGTTTGTCCAGGTGTTTCTGAATTAATTTTGTGTGAGCTTATCTGCACGTCTGACTGCACATTAGTTATACAGTACTGTGTATGCAACTGTATCAGTTTCAGTAGGACATATACGGTATATAGACAGCATATACATGTGTGTTTGCTGTGCTGTGTGTTTGACCCAGCTGCCCATATTTCTTTTCATGAGAAGCTCAAAGGCTAGCAGACCACGGGGATCCACTCAGCATGCGAAATCATTCCACAGAAGGAGGGAGGTCTGCCTGGGGTTATACCCTGGAGTGGCCAGAACATGGGGTAGGGATAATGCCACAATGCATGTGAATTAATTCCTCACTGTGAAAGGAGGATGAAATATATATATATGGATATTTCAAAGCACTAGCAAAAAGCAAGATTTTCATAAAGCCTGGTTTGGAAAGAAGGAGAAAAAGTAACATAAACCTGTGTCCTGTCTTTTTCTTGGTCCTCTTTCTTTTTTTTTCATTTAATGTCACATTAAGATGCTTTGTTTATTATGTTGTTGTAGTATGGCATTTTATAATGTGTCCTCTGTTTCTCACAAAGTTTTACCATGGCACCAACAGCACTTTGTCCTGAAAAAGTCTATACAATTTCCCCAAGGGGATCAATAAGTTAAAGTATGTAATTATCCTATACTGTCAGTATAATGTTTTATTAACAATTAGCAATGCCAAGTAAGCACGGAGAGTACCAGAAATCAGCAATGTAACCAGCACAATTTAAAACACATTGAATTGTAATGCAGACACAATTGTAATAGGAAGTTGGTGCTGCACATACAGAATTATAGTATACAGAAACATAAATAGAAACAAATGTTTCCAAATTGCTTCATCTGCCTCTGCACAGCTTTTTATTACCAGGTTGACAGCATGATGAGGGTGAAAAATTGGGTTTTTTTCTTGTGGGATTCCTTGATGATTTTAGCAAAATGAAGTTTCACAGCTGAACTCATTAGTTGTTACCAATTCATGTTGCACAATCGTGTTACAGTAATAAATTACTTTCCCCAATGAGGACAGGAGCTTAAACAGTTTTCTTGCTCAAACAGAAACATTTTCACATCTTCAGTAAAATCAAGTTAATGATGACAAGAACATTGTTGCTTTGAAATGGTGTGTAGGTACAGAATGTCTCCAACACTGGGCTCAAAGCGTATCTAATTATAAGACAATCTCCATGCTGAAAGACTTTTGTCTAGATAATAAAGAGGTTAAAATCCATGCAATGAATCGCATTATTAAACATGCCTAAATTCAGTGTATTTGTATTATTTTCTGTACAGCCAAATTCATGCTACAAGCCACCCATAACAGTATACAATAGAGTACCAAAGTTAAGTTAATTTATGCCTTACGTTTGCACCAAAAAGCAAATGATACAATATTAAAAGTCCTTCTTAAACACAAATGAAAGGACAACCAGTAAGAAACAGCCACATCTAATAGTAAAGTGTGACTCATAGGTTCTTAAAATGATTTTTCACATGTGTTATTACTGCAATGTTAGATGTTAAAGATATGCATAAATATATAGGATATGTACAAAATGTCTAACTGCACTAAACCTGGCAGAAATGTACTGGCCTGCTCAATCCAACTGCACCTAATTTAGACTGTTTACCGAAGGAAAGATTACAAATAAAATTAAATGATTGCATGCAATTAGGTATTTAAAAAAATCCCTCTTAATCCCTCAATAACTGAAACATTCCTTCAACTTGGAAAACTGAGAAGGATATGGTTCTTTTTCCACACAACTACAAACCAACCCAATTCTTTTGCTGTCACAATTCTTTAAGCTCTTTCTGCTGTCTTCACTAAAAGAGGTCACCTTTGGTTGAAATGGACTTCCTCCTTTGGATGTTGGACAAATCACTTTAAGCTGCTGGACACAAATAAATTTCTATTTTGTCATGTCAGCAGGCAAACACTCACAGTCATCATATTAGAATGAAACAAACTCTTTTGCAAAAATCAGTATCTTCAGAACAAGGCAGAATACGATTGATGCACTTTATCACATATCTTTATTTAACTGGAGGTGACATTGTGACATTATCTTAATATTTTTCATCGGTTTAAAGAAAGTATATCATGAATGACCTTACTTTCAACTTATTATGTGGTTAAGAATGTTTTTCCCAGATTAATTTTCATTCTCACATTTTCAATTAATAGGTTTTTACAGCCAGATATTATAAAATATTCAACAAAAGCTTTGAACTGATTGTATAGATGACACCAAATAACTGAAGCATTTGAAGTATAACCCATGAACAACAGTTGTTATGTATTTGTTGCTAGTCTGGAGTCATTATCAGGAGGAATAGAGGACTATTTGTGTTGCACAGCTACTGTACAGTAAGCGTAAGCCTCCTCACTGGGAACAGTAAAACAGAAGTGAGGCATCAGAGACCTTTCAATTGTAATACATGAGGAAAGTCTTTATATTTTATGTCTGTCAATAAAAGTCACTTCTCAAATTGCTCTAACCTATGCTTTGGGTGATAGACAAGAATATATTAACTATAATAATGTATTTTTCCAATGCAATACAGTTTTAAAAACATGTAATCAAGAGGATAATTCCACCAAAACAGAAGATTAGTGAGCACACGTACATCTAGAGAAACTGCTCACACTGTTTTATTGTTGATCTGGGAAATGCAGTAGAGAACAAACAGATGAACTATAAATGGAAAAACAATAAACAAGAGTCTTGAGGATTCTGACTTTAGGATGAACAAGATTTTACACAATCAATGATGAAATCAGTTGTTAAGGCAGATACGGATTATATCTAAATACAGATGGTGGGAGGGTGTGAATTTGGAAAAAGAATTAATGACTAATGTCCACTCATTCATCCCTCACTTCCCCAGCAGCCACATCCCTCAGGCTCGTTTCTGACCATGCGCTCCTTCTTTATGCTTTCCTCCTCCTCCCTCCACAGCACCTTCCAACATCCTAGGTTTCATTGATTGACTTTAAGAGAACAGCGATTCTGTGGTTGGAGGCATCCTGCAATATGGACACTTAGACGTTCGAACAAGTTGAGATGAATGCTGTGGATCAGTTACTGTAGAGAGTCAACAGGGATAATGGTCAGGGGTCCACAGTGTAGCATAGTAAAGATTGAGCGCCTAACCATTTCTCCACCTCATACTGTTATTCCAATTTGTTGATGCAATCCTCAGTTATAAGAGGAGAATTTCTCTGTCACTAACCAATAAAAAGTAATTTCCCCATATAAGGAGCTGTATGTGCTGCAGCCATGAGGTAAATGTAATAAAATCCAATTTATTCATACCAAATACGAAAACCTGCATCCACCATTTATGTAATTAATTATGAAGCTGTTCTGAAAATCATGCCTGGTGGTTGTGTGAGACTGGAGAGGACAGTTCTATCTAATCTTGCATCTTGAAGAACTACCAGTACTAAATATTTTCTGTTTTCTATCTAAAAGAGATTGAATTCACTATTTTTAAATATCCTGTCACACAGACTTAAACTCCAATACCAAGCACAAGGATCATCGAACATGGGAATCATGATCCTTCTGATCACTAGATCAATTTGACCTTACACAGTCAGTAAGTATGTAAGTTCCTCAAAGGATGTTATTAATGTTTTTAGACACGCACACACAGCTTTTATTGTGATTCCACAATATTACTTCCCAAAAAAGAAAGCTATTTATTTGCAAACCAAATGATAAAACTTAGATTTAGAGCCTTAACAGTTACGTGAAGAGATAGTGAAAACATCTTTGCAGGTGTAATATGTTTATGCAGGGCCTTTAATGGAAATCTAAAACTTAATTTCATTGTTATCTTATCGTGTAACAGTTGTTTTTTTCTGCAGCTTTCACTGTGGGAGGTGAATGATAACTTAGCTTATATGCAATATTAAATAAAAGCCATTGTTGCATCTAATTGTGCCTGGCAGATTCTCAGTAGTCATAAATCACATGCATAGAGCCTGCTGTTCTGTCACTTCTCTGTTAAATATGGATGCATATGCTTTGTATTCTATATTGTGTTGTTTCTTAGAGGAAAAATCAGACTCACGGAATCAATAACATAAGTGCTGATAGTAATCAACAGGTAAACTCAGAGAAGTCAGCAATATGGGCTGCAGATGTACTATATTCTCTATGCTCGCTCTTGCTTTGCATATTACTTTACATCTTATTGTTGCCTTTTCTTCCACATTTTATTCCTCTCATCCATCTCCTGGTATATTTCCTTTGATTACGGATATTTCTGAACCAACCCTTGCTTCCTGCAGGTATGTACGGTAACTCTTTGATTAGATTACATTCCTTGTATTTTCAGAAGAAGGAGATTTATGTCCTTTCAATATTAAGGAGAAAGCATTTAATCAATAATTATTGGGAGGAAGAATATATGGCAGGCACAGTCAGTTAACAATCTTTGGGGCCAATGTTATTAACTGTGACAAGGCCTGTGGCTGCCGAGGGCTTGGATCCGGTCCCGCCGTGTGAAGACAGGCAATGGCGAAGCAATCACTCTGTCTGCCTGGGTGGATGAAATCCTGGAATCTCTGCCAACTGCTGACAAGAAAGACACAAGACACTCGTGCCCATTTAAATCTCAAATACAATTTGAGCATGGGGAAAATCCTGTGTCCCTACTGAAAAGGAAAGCAAAGCATGCAGATATACACGCAAACCTACACGCACCTTCTCTTACATGTCTGACTGCTTGTTGCTTCACTCACCAGCAAAAGCTGTGATACTGCCAAGTGTAAGCCATGTACTTGTCCCTGAAATGATCACAGGCAGCATAAAACTCCCTGAAGAAACAACTTGGTAAAATTCAAGCCAAACAAGTTCACTCATCACAGCCAGTTCCCTATCCACTACCTTGTGTGTATTTGTCTGAGCTGCGCAGCTTGCTTGTTTGATGTTTATTTCTTACATGCAATTATGTTTGGGCATACCCAAGGGTGTCCCTTACTTCCCATCCTCTACCTCTGTAAAATTTCATTTGATTAATTTTCAGCTATTTTGTCTTTTAAATTCACTATTTCTATCATGCTTGGCTTGCTGCATTGATGTCGGCCCTTGCTGTCAACACTGTTTCAGTTAAGAGATGAATGGAGGAGGGGTCAAAGGGAGAGGAGGAAAAAATAAAAAACTTGGATAGGAAAGGGAGGGAAGCCAGTCCTGTAAGAGGCTTAAGAGCCTTCTGGAAGCTGCCGTTTGGCTTGGGACCGAGTGCAGTTGTGGAATTGAGTTGCTTTATCTGCTTTCAGCTTTGTGAGTGCAGGCAAACGTCTGACCACTGCTGCTCTGCTTGGTTGGCCGTGGCACATAAACACAAGTATGCACATACACACCACCACAGGCTTAAGGCCCTCTCACACATGACTGACTCCATCTTTAATTTCTCAGTCTGAACTTTTTAGTTGCCGTTTGAAAGCAACAACAACAGCGGGGGGCATCAAATCGAACAAACTGAATTTGTTCAGTTCTCTGCTGGGGACGATGTTTGTACATCGCAGACAAGTTTTCTTCAAGTTTCTCTCACCAACCACATCCTTGTGGCTTAGATTACGATTGTGTTCACTCGTCCAATACTTAAGCAACTTCCTCCTCTAGAGTGGTCTGGACACAGATTCGATTTATTCAGCACTTTCACAACTAGTAATTGTTTAAGTTAAAAACTTGCTTTACTGTGTTACTCATTTAAACTAAAGTCCATTCGTGTAATAAGTTTCATTATCTTGTTAAGGATAGCTGGAATTATTTTTAAGTATGTCAAATTCCCATGAGAAACGTCAAAACTAGTGAATTAATGTCATCCTTGCATTGTTTGTCTATCTTGTCTTATCTGAAAGTGGTGTAATTTTCTGTGTAAGCGACAACTAATGTACTGAGGTGGATACTGAAAGTTCTCTCACTAAGTAAGAGTAATCGCTACCAATATGTGGCGTTGTATGCATTAAACCATGTCTGCATCACATATAAGGACATTCTCTCAATGCCATTTACAGTTGAGCAGAAATGAACTGGATTTAGGGACATTAGTATAAAGAACTAAAACAACATTTTACAAATGAATCACATTCTGAGTGACATTTCATTTACAGCACAATGCAAATTGAATTGCTTCAGAACGCTGTTTTCAGACTGATGACTGATTGTGATACAAAGCTGGATGTTCAGGTAGGGAATCCTGAGATAAAACAGACTGTGGAATTATAATATTAAATGTTTTATGAATTGAACAGACTAGTAGCTACGTGTCTGATTCAGTCCAGACTCACACAGCCTGAATATTACACAGGTACTCAACAGAGTGCTCATAGTCAGAACTCAAGGTCACGTTGATTTCTTTTCTAGTCACGCATGCTTGAATAAAATGCTAATTTTACATAATCGTGGAAAAACTGTTCAGTGACATAAAACCAAATTATGCACTGAATACCCTTATCCTGTCATATTTGAAGGCTCTGCTCAGTTTTAATATGAATGACAACTCTAAAATGACTTCCATCACTTTGTCCGAATCATCAATTACACAGCAGTCACCACTGTGCCTGTGTTTCCTCAGGACAAAATGACAGCATACATACACAATGAGCTGGCTCATCAAGATCCAGTTATTTTCTCTTACAAGTCCTGCAAATATTTGTGTGTAGTCAAGCGGAAACAGAACAAAGATGACCGAGCTTAAGTTCAAAGCTCTGCTTCTTCTTTAGGTTCTCCCTGATATAAAAAACAGGTCCAGTTTTCATGGTGTCAGACTCTGTTTATATAGTTTTTTGAATAAATGTCAACCCATGACCTTTTTTGAAGTAATTTACTCTCCACAGAAGGCCGATGCAGTGGCTGCTTTTGTGTGGCCGTGTTTACTGATGTTTGCTGGTATACTTTTTTTACCACCTCACCAGAACATTCACACAAATGCAGGTAATCATACACACAGATACAAACTACAGCATCTTATCATTTTTTTTTTTATTAAACCCTTGCACTATAGCTATTTGGTGTCACTCAAGCTGTGAAGGAAGAGCTCTCAAACTGACTCACTTAATGTTGGGGGTATTTAAAATGACTCTGAAGAAATAAGTAAAATAAAGAAGTTGGTTGTACCCTTTTACTCGCTTAACAAGTGTTCATCAGCTACTGCTATTAGTATTAGGAATTGGACACATAGATACATAGATAAACATATGATAATACTAATTAACCAGTCAGGTGCCACATCAGAAGAACAGGGCAAATTGAAATTAAGAAATTAAAGAGACACCTGTCAAATGTCAAATGGATTGAAAAGATATAGAAAATGTGATGGAAAAAAATGTTTAGTCCACACATACAACACCTGATGTTTTGTCTTGTTACATTACCACCAACAAATCACTGGGCTCTGACAAAGTCAGTGGGGTGTTGTATTGACAAAAATTTTTTACATGCTATACTGGCTAATGCTGGTGAGGTAGTTCTAGTTTTATTGTCCTGGTACCTTATGTTACATAACATGTTAAACACATGGTAAATAATTCAGAAGTGAACACCATGGAAATTGTTTAAAATTAATTAATTTTGCAGATTTAACACGTTCTGTGCTTTGGTTTCTGATGCAGTAAAGATGTTTCAGATTGGTTCTTACCCAGCAGTCACTGAACTGAACAGTGTACTGTATTTAATGATACTTTTATTAATAAAGACAAACTTGCATTAAATTTGTATTATGTTAATAGAAAATGTAAATGTGTAGCTTTTCCCGACTTTCCCCAGTCACATTACTGGGGTCCTTTTGTCTCGCACAGCTGGGAGTACACACTTCACTAGGCTTCCACTGATAGGGCATGGCTGCTGTCACTGGCCCAGGGATTTGTTGTTGTTAGTGTAATTCTTCCATCAGGTTATACTGTATTTTGCCTCAAGTGGAGCAGAAGTAATGTAACTGCAAATCGATTACATTCTCATATAAGGAGATAATGATAGGATAATAATAGACATTGATTAATCAATGTATTGATACAGATTTGAATAACAGCATCTTGTTTGTGATTTAGATATCCAGGTTACAGCATTAAACCTTTTTATGGTTATTTTTAGGCTCACAACACTTATGATTAGGGAACATTAATAGACACAAACTTTAACATTTTTCTAACCAAAGCACTTTGTTGCCTAAACTGTACCACACACACCACAACTTGTGGTTTCAGTGTGTGGATGAGTTGAATTCATGTCTGTGCTGTGACAGTCATGCACTTTGTAGGCCCACCATTCACCCCACTTACTTCCTTTCAACACTGTTTCCTTTAATAAATGTAGCACCTGCTGCACACAGTGACATACTCCATCCAGATTATGTATCCTACAAAATGGTTGAGTTTATAGTTTAGTTGTATGAAACTGTACAGAAATGTAGGCTTGATTTTTTATTTGTGTCATTTACAGTTTTTTTTTTTACACACTGACAATGCACATAACAAGAGGTGTATAGAAAAGGAAAATGTATTTCTTTTGACCGTTCCTTTACGGTTTTACTTAGTACTGTAGTAAACTTCACAAAATGTGTGTCCTAAAACCTGTGTTTTACTGCTGGCTGTTAAGTGCTGAAATGCTGCTCAACAATAATTGTTAGATTCTTTCTCATTTTCCACATGCAAATGTCAAACCGGCTGTTAAAATTGGCTGATTTAATTTAATGAACAATCCCTGATTTGCTGGATCTTTAATTTAGTAAGACATTACATGACAAATCAGTTTTTGTATTAATAACAAAGCTGTAATAAGAAATTAAATTTTTGAATTTGAAATAAGGTCACATGTGCAGTGAGGCAACATTTGGGGAAAGTAGGCCCCAGAAAGGATGCAACAATCTGGATAATCTGCAGACAAAAGAGGGTCATTAGAATGAGATGTGAACAAAAAGAACTGCAGCCTGAGTCTGGGCACACACTCAAACCCACTTTTCAAATCCTATCTAATTTTGAAAGCGACAATAAGCCTGACATTCTTTTATTGTTTCGGCTGCCACATGGCATTGTAGTACAGTATATCCTTCATGTGCTCCTGTAAAAGCATAGTGGGAGGCCCAGCAGCGGGTTACATGGTTGGTTTGGCTCTCGATGTCGCCACCTGTTCAGGCACCCATGCGTTCAGTCAAATGAGGCTCTGAGTGAGCTGAGCATTGGGAACGAGCAGCATTTGACTGAAGCACCCTTCACGCTAAAATCACATCACAGGTGAGAGGTACTCAGACACATACTCACTTGTGTAGACACTTATGGATGAATGTGCTTATATTGTAAAGCATGATTGGCTCTTCTATCAATGGACATGTGGTTCTCTTCTAATTGATGGAAATAAGCTCTCAGTATATAATAATCATGTTTTTTAATGCATTTTAAATTGTTGCTTTCACCAAGAGTAGCATGTGCTTAATGAGTATCTGGGGGTTTTGTTGACACTGA
Source organism: Ctenopoma multispine (assembly GCA_034779795.1). NCBI lineage: Eukaryota > Metazoa > Chordata > Actinopteri > Anabantiformes > Anabantidae > Ctenopoma > Ctenopoma multispine. The sequence goes on along the minus strand of JAUYWH010000020.1, from coordinate 15,949,192 downwards.
AGACATGGAAGATGATGAACATACTGTTACACCTGTGTCCCTCTTTTTACATATCAGCACTGGAAGGTCAGTGAATGATAAACCTGGCTGCTACCTGGACTAAATTTACATTAACCTTGCTGCTTATTTTTGTGCTTTTTAGATGACTATTTATATTGTTTGCATACTTGCAGCAACAGTGAAAACAGATCTTAAAAACACCCAAGGATTTGATGGGATTGTGATCTGTGATCTCAGAAACATAAAGGTGGCTGATGTGGCTGGGGTAGCAGATGGAGGGTGTTAAGTTTGTTCACAACTGTTCACAACACCTTTCAGTTATAGCCTCCATGTTGTCCACATCAGAAAAGAACAACATGTATGCACAATGATACTAATGAAAACGCTGCACATTTGAGGAAACACTAAAAACCAAAACAAAGTGACACATTTAACGTCAATATATAGGAAGCTGTGACATTGTTAAGCATATATTCAACTGCTGGTATTGTTCAGTGCTTTATTTTTCCTTCTGTAGCAAATATTGTTACCCCCCCCATCCTCCTCTTATGGTTGCTAAGATTGCCACTTAAACCCATTTATTGATTGAATGACTGTGAAAGATAAATATGCCGTGTTTGTCCTTATTTCAACCTCTGCTGTATGTTCATGACCTTCTCATAGGTTGCCCCGAGAGGACAATCAGAATTACAGTTTAAGGCTCCATGCCTCCTCCTCTGCCTTTGAATGACCCTATTAAATTGATAAGGGCAAGGGTCAATAGGTCATCAGTTGTCCTGCTGCTACTGGGGTGCCCTAGCATGATTGAATAGAAATTCCCCAAACACTTATTTTCCCTTCAGCAGATTAAAAGTGACACCAGCTTTTCATTATGTGCAGTTCTCAGAAGAGAGTGATTAAATTACAAAGTGTAGGCCTATTTAATATTGTTCAGTTAACATATTGTCAATGGAACCATGAGCTTCAGAAAGACAAATGAAAACCTTCAATCTGAAATTAGTTAAATACCATTAGAAGAAATGTAGCATGTCCTGTCAGAATTGCAATATTACATTTAACATGAATATGGAGTGTCATTCTGAAATTAGATAATCTGCTATTTGAGAGGAAATTTAGGCAGTGTTATTCATTGGGTGTTAATATTAAAGCAATTGGAAGAATCTTGCTTTAAGAATAAAAACACAATAGTTATTCAACCTATTGTCACTTATCAAAACATCTATATTTGCTGCTCCTAACACCCCCGGTAGCACTTACTTTAGAGAAATAGTGCAACACACAAGAAGTGATAAATATCCCATTTTCTTCACAATAAATAGATAAAGCACTGATAAATGAGCACAGGCAGCACTATCCACCATGGCTAAAGGAAGAGCCTGCCTGCAGAAACTCAAACTATATCAACAAGCGAAAGACAAATTACATTACATTACCACCAGAACATTGATGACAGGCGATTGACAGGTGGTCACTGGAATATACAGTGCAGTAATCATAGCAACAGTAAGAAACAAAGGCAGTACAGGGCTGTAAAAAAGTATTTGCCCCCTTGCTGATTATTTTTTTTGCATATTGTCACACTTAAATGATTCAGATCATCAAACAAACTTTAATATTAACTGTTTTGAATATACATAACCCGAATGGGCTTGAGCTTAAGGTCACAAATTGACAGGCAGATATTCTCCTTTAGGATCTTCTGGTAGAGAGCAGAATTCATGGTTCCATGATTATGGCAAATCATCCAGGTGTTGAAGTTGCAAAGCAGCCCCAGACCATCACACTACCACTACTATGTTTGACTGTTGGTATGATGTTCTTTTTAAGAAATGCTGTGCTAGTTTTATGCCAGATGTAATGTGATGCACACCTTCAAAAAAGTTCAGCTTTTCTCTCATCAGTCTAGAGAATATTTCCCCAGAAGTCTTGGAGATAATTAAGATGTTTTTTGGAAAATGTGAGAGGAGCCTTTGTGTTCTTATTGGTCAGCAACTCTCCTATGGACGCCATTTTTTCCCAGTCTCTTTCTTATTGTTGAATCGTGAACACTAAAATATTAAAAAGATTTCTGAAAGCAGCAATTCTGCACTTTTATTTCTGAATAATAGGGTTCAAGGTACATGTTCACAACATCCCTTAGGAACATGAAGGTTGGTTTTCTCCATTTAATCAGGCCTGGGTTTGTGAAGTGAAATTGAACTCCAAAAAAATGTGGTTAATCGGTTCATTCATGATTTAGCAAGTGTGCTGTTCCCCAGAACTGTATATTAGGTGACAGAAAAGAAGAAAAGAAAACCTAACAATAAACATTTTACATTTTTGAGGAAACAAATCTTTATTCATGCTTACTGACTGACAATGCATGGTGGTGCTGCATATATTTTAAATCTGTGGTATTTAAAATGCAGCAGGAGAAATTTATTGTCAACAAGAGGGAGAAAAGAGGATGAGGATGCTTATTTGATGATGATGATTTTTCTGTTAATCAGTAGAGGGCAGTGTGAGCATTCTGGTCTTCTTGCCCCCACCACCACCTCCCACCCCAAACACAATCCTGCAAGTGGACCAGCCTGCTGCTCGGCGTGCTGTCTGTTGGTGTAGATTTAAACAAAGAGGGTTAATATCAATCATTGTGTGGGTAAACACACTCATAACTCACTTGAGTAATGAAGCAGCAGTGAGTCAGCGTTTTTCCTGTATGGGGGATTATAATGTGTTTGTGTGCATGTGTGTGTGTGTGTGTGTGTGTGTGTGTGTGTGTGTGTGTGGATGTGAGAGACAAGGGTAGCCCACTACAAAGCGTAGGCATGCCAGGTGCTGTACAAGAAGAAGAGAAAAAGGAGACTGGCAAATGGATTTATGTAGATTTGCAAGTAGAGAATTTCTGGATATGAGTTCTCTTTAGTACTGACAGAATCGCCCTATAAGTTAAAACATACAGTGCGTCAAGCCTCAGTGAAAACAGTTACACTCTGCTTCATTAACAACAAAACTCAATTTTTGGACCTTGATCTGTTATTTGTGTACTACTGAAAGTACACTTGTGATCTCATCTTGACTTTCATTATAATGATTTAGAGGCAACAGTGTAAGACTTATCTAAACAAACATGCGAAAAACATTTAACACATTGTTAGCGTTTTACACTCACAATTATTAATAAAGATAATACTGCAAGAACAGAATGAATATAAAAGCTAAATTTTCATCATTTATGCAGCAGGTGTACATTAGAATCAGATGAGCTCTGCCAGTCAGTATTCAGCCCTGTGAGTGACTTAAACTTAATTAATGCTTGGTCCTTTGACAGCTACGAGTGTCCCTGGACAGACATTACGCATTCTCCACTGACAGAGGTGTCACAGGGAATAACTGTCAAATAGAGCTAGAAATCTGTAATGTTATGGGTAACATCAAGGAGTATCACATAGTGTGGATACCTCATTGCCATGGTGATATTAACATAGTCCAACCAAGCAACAAATATAGACATTGTAAAAAAAAAAAAAGAAATATCATAATTTACATGACTCACTAATGAGTGAGACCACTGCGCCTGAGCCAGAACTGGCTGGGTGGAAGAATGTGAGTGATCACTGCACTTAATAATTTCTCTGTCTTTCTACTTACTGTCACTTAGGTCTAAATGTAGAACAAATTATCTGCTTTTAGAGAGAACTGTCACTGGTTTTGAGTGACCAACAGTACTGTCCATAAAGTAAATCTCAGTTTTCAAATTAAATCTCTGCATTTAACTACCTACTTCTGCAAAAACACCCTGAAGACCTTTTTTGGTTAATGCCATACATGAAATTAAATTCATTAAAACCTAACGATTAGCTTGTGAAACAACTGCCGTGCACATGGTATGCTTCTGTAAAAGCCATTAGTCAATCTGATTCCAGTGTGTTGCTTTATTTATGAGTTTGCTTGTAGAACACTAAACTACCCACAATCTTTGGTGAGTTCTCATCAATTGGTGATACTTACTGTTGTTGCCATAGAAACATTCAAGTTGGCAGCTAGACCACAATAAAGTAACAACATAGCCAGCAACCTTTAATGGGGAATGCTATCAATACACCATGGCTTTAGTGTCAGACTTTTCTTTTAGTAAAGAAAGTGAAAAAGACTTTTAAAATGATGTATGTGATGAATGGTTTATTCTTCCTCCTTATACACACATAGTACAACCATGGATAGAGAAGGTGCAAATGTTTTACTTCTATTGGATTCTCATGGGAGTTCATCTTCTCAAAGACGTGATTCTTTGGGGGAGTAGATTTTAAACTGGAACAGATTACCTACATTACAGTATAGCCTATTTACATATGTAATCCACCATTCAGCTTGTCAGTACTGTAGCAAGAACATCCCACTGAACATTAGTCTCACCTTATTACATTAGGTAAATGACATAAACATATTAGGCTATAAAGCCTACCATCTCATTAAATGATCTCAAGCAGTATGAAGCAGATTCTACCCAGCTCTAAGATGGCATTTGGAATCAAAAGGCTCTCAAAATTGGAGAAACACAGAGACGGGTATCAGATTTATACACAAAGACAGATCTGTATTTTGTAATTCACTGTATAATTGCACAAGTGATTAGAAAAAATGCACATTAGACACACTCATCCAGCATGCACGCAACCATCATATCTGACTCCTGGCTTGTGTGGGTAGCTGGATCTGCTGGGCATCCTGTTCATCTCACTGTACATTCAATTACATTCGCCCACAAATTACTTCAAGATTACAAGCCAGCATGAGCCGCCTGCCGCCTCCGCTCGCGAACACACTCCTCCTCCTCGTGCCCCCGTCTTCGCATTTATATTCCCATCCTCTTTTCTGTCTCTTCTTTGCTGTTTCCACAGTCAAATGCTGGACTGTTAGTTGTCTGAGAGTAACTCGCTTTTTTTCTCCATAGATACTTTTTGATCTCTCCAGCAGAGTTGAGGTAGAAAATACATGAGCGCAGAAAACCCCCTCAGTCAAGTGGCCTCATGTCTTTAAACACCCACTGCTGACACGTGCTGATAAATCCTGTTCTGTTCTCTTCTACCCTGTGCCATACACACATGCAGCTCACATTCACAATGCACACACAGATGGGTGCATGTGCTCATCTTCACCTAGGAGAATGCATGTGCACACACAATCCAAAGCAAAAATTACACACACCACTCTGCTCATACCGAAGTATGTTTGTCAAACACGTACAACCACAAATACTCAGCACACAATGAGGTTGTTCTCAGCGTGTATTCTCTCCATCTTTCCTGCTCCTTCTGTCGCTCTCCAGGGTATACATGATAGTGACTGGTGCAGCCAGCAATTTATCTCGCTGAAGGAGGTGTATGAAAAATACAGATGATATCCCGCAAAGGGGGTTTCAACAGTGCAGCAACATTGGTTGTGAAGGAGATGAGGAAGAGTTGGGTAGGGGGTCCTGAGAGCTTAATGTAAAGCTACTGTGTCATGCAACCAGCAATTGAAGAGAGACTTGCAGCCCACTTTCACATAAATTGTTTTGTCTGCACTTTGTCTATTCTAATATCCTAGGATAACGACTCAGCCTAATACTGCACTGTACTAAATTCAGCTGAAGTCAGGGTAACCATGCAGTGATTAGAGATGGGGACTAAACACAGGTTGTTGGTATCAGTGGCGGATCTAGAAAATTTTACATGGGGGGGCAAAGGAGTGGCAAGAGGTCTAGGCAGGATGGCAATGCTGGACGTCCTAAGTGAAGTATGTGAAAATCCCCTATATGTAAATGTGGTCAACAAAATATCCACAAATACACTTTAAAACTATTTATTGTATTATTATCTCTGCTACAAAAACAAATCAGAAAGAATCAGAAAGCCTTTGTCATTGCATTCGACGCTGCAATGACAAAAAAAAAGAAAATTTTTACGTATAAATGAGAAAAAAAGGTTCCAGAGAATAAATATAAAAGAAACAAATAACTGTTCTTTTAATTTTTTTTGTTTACTTAAACATTTTTGGTAAATGAATATTTAATTTGAAGGCTATTAAAGGCTTTTGGACAAACAAGCGATTAGTTTTTACAAGTATAATTTTATGGAAAAAAACGTTGGGGGACCAGCTGGAGGGGCAAGGCTCTAAAGCAGGGGGGCATTTGCCCCCCCTTACCCCCCTGTAGATCCACCCCTGGTTAATATGCATTTTCCTCTTAGGGGAAGTCACTGAATTCAGATCAGCCCCAACGACAAGACTGTTACTGGCCTCATACCCTGACCCTGAGAAAAGTATGAATTTATATTTGCATACACTGGTTTGTATGTTTACGGAAAAACAAGAGGAACAGACAGAATGAGACACTGTGTTGTCCTCTGATTAGTTTCAAACATTTCAAGGATAAGTAGAAACAAGTAGGAAGAAAATACCTGATCTTAAAGCAGCTTTGTAATGGTGTACAAGAAGTGTCTCGGTCCTTTTCTGCATTAGAAACAGGTGTCTTGTCTAAAATTTGCAGATTTGATATGCATATAAGCCCTCATTTGCCATGCGCTTTAGATTGGATGCTTTATATAATGCAATTTGAGAGCTTCTTTCATTAAAATCTCTCTGACTACTAAAAGCCATCATCTTTCAAACTCTGCACTTGCAGTTTGTCACCCAAGTTTTCATTATAAATTTAATGTCCTCTAGTCCAATTCATGATTAAGTGATGTCACTTGTTATTTCTCAGAATACATTACACAGCTGTTTTCACCAGTTGTGTAGTACTGATTGTGACTAGTAAATTGACTCTGACAAGACTCCCCCTTTTATTTGATAAAATACATGTCACTTTAGTAATGTGGTACTGAGCTGCCTATCTGGGGAAATGATCCAACTTAATCATTTGTGAAAATAATGCTATGTATATCATACTGTTATATAAAAAAGTTAATAAGCAGCTTTCAGCTGTATGTTATCTAAACTAATTTTAAACTAAACTAAAGTTGAGTTTTTAATAAACTTATACTGTAAATACTGAGTAAAACACTATTATATTTAAGCTTCCTGACTCTTATTCTAAAGATTAATCTTGGTCTGTTGCCTCTTGAACATGTATCATAAAGTGCCAGCAAAGTGACTTAATTTCTCTCCATATAGGTTGGAAAGAACACCAGGCAACTGGAGACCATTTAATGTTAGCTTTTAGCAGCAGATCTACATGTCATGATATCATGAAGATTAACTAAGCTTCTGTTTTTGAAGACATGTTTGGAACACATATAATCTACTCACTAATCGTCATCACTGGCCACTTTAATAGGTACACCTGTACAATAATTGTTGACACTGTCAGAAAGGTGATACTTCTACTATATATTTAATATTGAGATCATAGTGGGTGGCGACGTGAGACACTGGAGTGCATTATATTAATGAGTGTTGCTAATGTTTGGGCCTATTGTAGTTATGTATAAATATATAAATAAAAACTTGTAAAAGTAGAACTTTTATGGTGGTCAGAATGTATTTCTTTTCATAAATATCTGCTATAGCTGTTCATACCTATTCACTCCTAGTAATTATGTCGTTTGGCTTTGTTCACTGTTCCCACACTGGATTTAGACCGACTATGTAAGTATGCTGGATTCATGGGAAAATTATGCAATCCAACTAATTTTTATGTCATTGATAACTAAGGGCTCGTTTGTATTGTGAAGCAGAAAATGTACTGTTTGTACTGCAGCTATCAAAAAAGCTCCTGCTAAACAAGACATTTTTTTGTATTTTTCATCAGCATATTATTTGAATGTTTACAAGGGAGCAGTGAAAAAGCGGAAGCAATCATAGTGAGCCAGTTGAATAGGATATGCAAGAATCATCAGCAAGGTAACCATCTCACTGGGCCCTGCGCTTGTATGGCAAACTATTTGTGAATCATGAAATCAGCTTGAGCTTATAATTATTATTTTTTTCAAACAATGTCAATTTGTTTGGTTGCACTCAGCAAATTGCTGTTCTGCTGTAATTCTGACTAAGTAGCTGCTCAGCAAGTGTCATACTGTTGCCACACACAGTAACCACGTATTATCCTGTGTTTATTTATTACAACTTTAAAATAATACAGTTCTGGAGCAAAGATGAATACTAATTACTAAGTAATAAGATTCTTGTGGGGATTGTTTAATGAGACAAATGTAGCACTAGGATCTTTCAATTTAAAATCGTACAGTATGTAGCCTTTAGGGGAATTTATTGGTTGGAACATAAAATACAAATATAATGTAGTGTAAATGATATATGTTTGCTATTTATTTTATTTTACTAACATAAGAATGTTATCTAATATTTTGAATTCCCTAAACAAAACTTTTTTAATTTGAAAGAGTGGATATATTGAAATGTAATTAAAATATAGGAAAAACTACAGAAATGCTGTGTACTACATTCTTCTACATTGCAAATCACGGCCCTCAGGAAAAAAGATGCAAAACACTGTTCATTATAATTTACTACAAAGCCATTCTATTATTTATAATCAATACACAATTATCCCACAGACAGGGGAAATATATTGTGTATGTTTAATAATCTTTTTCTCTAATGTTTCTGGGTGACCTGTGGCTTGGCTGCAGCAAGAAGAGAGTGACGGGAAATGTCAAGGGTTGAAAGACTCAGTCATGGTCAATTTCGTCACACCACAGCGGGGGCTTCAGTGCAAGAGTTTTAAAGAGGAGGCTTCATTGATAATTATGTTCCACTGTTGTCAAAAAGCATGGAATTTGTGTTTTCAGTGCAAAACATAAAACTATTTAACACACAATATTTAGAATAGCTGAGCAAGATGTTTATTGGCACACAACATACAAAAGATGAAAATTCAAAAACTAACAATCATAGAAAGCCATTTAGATTATAATGGGGGAGTAATTCATTCAATTTATTTACATGAATAATAAAAGTTCTGGGTGAGAAAGGACACTCAATCAATATAGGTGGCAAACCTTTCCTTACCCAACAAGCAACAAGGTCAACATCATGGTTACCGGGCACTCAGTCTTGCATGGTTCAGTTTCATGTCTAAGAGGATCAGTGTTTCCCTTTTGCCCTGGTTAGTGCAGTGGGAAGATATCCAATATTCCCATAAGGCTTGAGGTCTTTCAGTGGTTGCTTCCAATTGGGAAGAAAAAGCCCCTGGGGTGTTTAACCCCCACCATACCTTCTCTTTTCCAGTTGGCTCCTGATCTAAAAAAGTCATCTCCCATTGCTTTATTGATTAGAATACCCTAGGGAAGGTTGACTGTAACATTGGATACCCAAGATCTGCTTGTGGACTGACAACACTTTAGGTCACCACGAGGCCAAAACTAGCAACATTTGAGGTATTCAATATGTCAGATGCAATAAAAGGCATCAGGTGGAATTATCAGTGAACGGGCGAGTAAGCAAAGCGGTGTCCCATTTTGAAGGGACACAAACAGGAAGTGAAGCAATTTGATTTCCATATTGATGGTTTTTGAAATGAGAAACTGGGGATGGAAATTGATGCTACGCACCATGTTGAGTTCAGGCTTGTTGCCAGCTTTTAGAGGAGGCAGGGTTCGAGGGGCAAATGAAACACAATCACTTGTGTTTTTATGTTTATTCCACGTAATACCAGTAAGCTTTTTTCTTACCTCAGGCCTTCACGGTGTTCCACATCTGTTGTGTGGAGAACTGACTGGTAAAAGCTGGTATCCAATCATGTCATTTAACACTGGAATAATGACACATTGTTATAAGTGCAGCAACATTACCATTCCTCTGCTGTTAAGTGACTATGGTCCGAGACAAAGAGAGGTCAGAGTCATACAAATGTAACCAAGAACCAATATAATGTGGGGATGACAGGAGGAAAATTATGAAATAAGATTACATTATTCTAATGTAGGCAGACAAAAGGGTAAGGGACAAGAATAAATGGAACTTCAGCAAAGTAGGAAGAAAGGAGATAAATGCCAATGAGCTAATGCAAGGACTTTTATTTTAATGAGATATGGAAGTGGGTGATTGGATGAAATGAGAGATCAATGTGACCAGGAAATAAAGGATTTCATACCAACTTAAATATTACAAAATGATATTGTCTTTTAAAGTTTTACTTTACTTGGCAGACACTTTTATCCAAAGCAACTTACAGGGAGCTAGCGCTAAGTGTCTGGCTCAGGGACACACCTGGTGGGGAACAGGCTAGTAGTCAAGCTGGGATTCAAACTTGCAACCTTCTGCATCCCAGTCTGCTACTGAAGCCATTGAGCTACCAGGCCACTACTTTAGCTTTTACTTTTAACATGTTAGATGGTAGCTCACAGTACACCATTTATTTATTTATTTATTTGTTTCTGTAGAGTTTTAGCAGAACGAAATTTAGAACAATGCTTGTGCTTATTAAGAAATGTAATAGATTTTTTTCCAAAATTAAAACAAACCTGTAATTGTAGAGGGAAATCTGTAACTTAATGTATTAACACATTTATCTGTACAAAAATAGGAACTGTGTTTTGCAATATGTCTGGGAGAACAGCACTGTCCTTAGTGTGTGTGTGTCATTCAACAACGGGAATTGTAAAAACTAATTTTTCAGTTTTCTATGGGCCAAGAGTCCAAATTCCTCAAGCCTTCTGTCTCTGACCCTCACAAGTCAGGGTATGCCCTCTCATCTGGAATTTGGAAGCTGAAGCTTTAATCAAATGCCTGCTACCCTTCATGCTGTCGACCTCTCTCACGCACAGCCGTCACAACGAGTGGTTAGGTCGATTGCTTCTGCCACAACTGTTTCCTCTGAGGAGCGTGTCCACAGCATGGGATGGCCATTAAAGCAATGTAAATCAGTGCTGGCACAGTGGTTGTTTTTTGCTGCTTGCCTTGATAAGCCACAATGTAATGATTAATGGGTGAGGATAGTAGTGATCTGGGACAAACAAACTGAAAGTGACTGGGAGAATCTGGTCAGGAAAAAAATAAGTAAAAGTTACCCCTCTTTTGACAAATAATTAGGTGATGCATGTGTTTTCACATTGGATAACTATTAAATCTGTAAAAAATGTTACAAGTCTATTGCAACAGCTGAGCTCATGCTGAACAGTATGACATTGATTTAACAAATTTGAAAACTGGTTTATACAAAGACACATTTTACAAAATAATTCAAAGTGCCTACACATATATATATATATATATATATATATAATACAAAAAAAGTGCCTGTAGCTCTAATGAAAGTGTGATTGATGACCACAGAGATTCACCATTATAAATGTGCGCACTGGAAAGGTAGTGGAGCCAGACAATTTTCAAAGGGATGACACAGAAAGTTGAATTAGTAAATTAGTATCTTGTTCATTTTTTCTGCGTGGTATGGCACTGTGGCATATGTCACAGTAAGTGAATGCGAGTAAAATTCCTCTCTGCTTATGTGAACACTGAGCAGTCTCTCTCTCTCTGTTTGTATTCACCTACAGTATAGAGCCTCTGTACCATGAATCCAGTCTGATAACCTTCCTGTTCCACAGTGCTTCATCTGCAGTTGGCAAGCATAAAGACAAACAAGTTGGATAAAAAGGCAGATTCATTCATGGTTAAAAAAGATACAGTACGTGATTACTGTATCTGTGCTCCCAGGGAAAATGTGACTCCATATTTGTTCAGGTAAGATTTGCTACCATGGAAACAATTTCTATAGATGTCTTTACTTTAAATTGATATTTCTTTAAATAATCTATGAACTAATCTGTGACCTGTATCCCACTGCCAACTTTGAACAAATGTTAGAAACTAGGGTTAATATATTATCTTGAAAAATGCATTTTTGTACTTTTCTATGATCACAGTAAAACTTTCTCTTGCGTCCAACCACAGGGAGGCCAGAGGTTATTCTGTGCATTGCTAAGCTGAACCTGAGAAACATTCATGCTATTACTAAAAAATAAACACTTCTTCTTGTGCCAGTTTGTCTTAAATATTGTTTCCCGTCTTCATCCTCACATTCACTTTGAATAAAAGTGTGTAATTTAAATGTAATTGTATTTTTTTTACTGGTGCATGACATATGTATATCATATGTTAAGACGCTGACAGAAACAATGTGCAGTTCGAATCAAGCTACTGTATTTCCAATGTCTCTTTGTGAATGATTTACAGGAGTTTAATGTTTTTTAATGTATATCAATTGCAGCCCACATGAGTAGCTATGCTCCCTTTAGTTGTATTCATGCGGCTCTTGTTTTCCTCACTGGTACATCACAGCACATAATACTTCCAAGAAATGATGATAATCACCTAGAATTGTGATCAGCATTATATAACAGGAACACCCAAAAATAATAAAAACAAGTAACCACTAACCATATGGTACCCGTTTCTAATGACTGAAAGATGAATTAGTCTTTCATCTTTACACTAAGTACTGTAAGACTGAAAATAAATGCTGTTGTCTCTCCATTTCACTTGAGAACATGCCGTTGTTTTATAAGGTAAAACAGCTTGATATCTTTAAGCTGATTAAGAACAGACTTGTTTTATGCTATGTTGATCAATGACACCTTCCTTGCCCCAACTTTTTTCCATCCTCCATTTTGTCAGCATTCAGTCTTTTTTCAAAATAAAAAGAAACATAAAAACAAGAGAAATGCTTATTTATTCCCCCTTACCTAAATTGTGAAGCATTTTAGGGGAATCAAACAGACTACAATACAGTCTTACGGTAAGCCCTTTAGACCTCCCTTCAACACCTCTGTGACATTCTTATGAGTGGTATTAGGAGTGCCTCACTCATCTTCCTGGTATCATTATAGGATGAGTGTGAAACATCAGCATCGATTCATTTCACGACTGAACAGATGCTGATACTGACTCTTAAGCTGACACAATATAGTAGTGTAGATCTAGATAAGACTTCACCACATGATGCAGTGCAGTATTATACCACAGCAGTGCTTGCTAATCCCACCTGTCATTGTTACGGCTCCATTTATTCACACCTTCCAACTCTTCCTTTTTCCCCTGCTGAAGTGAAGGATCTGAATCTTATTCATCTCTTTTCACACCCAATTAACTTGTGGAGGCAGAATGTGCGTGGTTGACCATACTATGCCACCCTGAAATATTTCCCTACCTCATTGTCGCATGATAAGAATAGAATTGTTGCCAACTGCAGTTACCCTGGCAATCCTTGCCAATACACAGTAAAAAATGACACTACCTTTGGTGCAGAATATGTCCCACACAATACAGCCATGCCCCATTTATGTAATTTTTCTATTCCAAAGCACATTATTCCAAATGCGCACCAAACATTACTGAGAACATGCACTAAAAATTATACCGCATTACTGTAACTGCATACTAAACATTAAGTCACACAGTAACATAAAAACAGCATATGTTCAGTCAGTTCTATCACAATTTACACACACACACTGTAGAGCACCCATTATAAATCATGTAACCTTTCCATATATCATCATTAACATATTTCCTCTATTTTTCCACACCTTGTTTCTGCAAAACATCTATCTGTAATCCTTTGTCTTCATACCACATAACTGCAAACATAATGTACCTCTGTAAATGCACAGTACATCTGTGCATAATCCATCCCTGACAGTGTAAACATGCTGTGTTTAAATCATGCATCTTTCCATTACATGCTTATCTCTACTACACTATATCAAAGCGGACTGCAATAAAGGCATGTTCTGATTTAAGAGAAATACACAGCTGACCCAGTGTAAATATTGGATTTGCTTCTGTGCAGTTGTCCATAACACACAGTGTACATACACTTCAAACATAGCCATCCTCTGTCATTTTATATTATGAGATTACTTACAGAGGGCTATTTTAAACAGATGGGCTTGGTTTTATAGCTCTCAGTAGCTAATCCCTTCTTTATTTTTCTCAATATAGTTGACCAGCTGTATTGTACCTGATGTATTTGGTAAGTGGTGGTGGTTTTAATGGGTGTTACAGGACTACTGGTACCAGGCAAGTTTGGTTTAATAAAGTAACTACACAGAGGAGACAGAGCCATTTGTATTCTCAGTGTATCTCACGTACAGCATGAGTGAGCTATGCACAGAGCAGAAAAGTAATACCTCTTCTACTGCCGTTTGCTCGTTCAGCTGTTTTTACATGGGGGCATGAGGTAGATGAATAAAGCTTGGTCTTCATTTATATGTTTGTGTGATTGTGTGTGCCACCATTTCATCAGTGAAGATGATTCAGATGTTGTCCTCAAGATTAATAGTTTACTAAGACAGAGTAGACCATAGCATGCTGATATTTTTTCATAGGTCCTTGTGTTTGTCATTCGATTCTCAGATATTGTACTGTGGTAAAAATTTAAATTCAGTAAATTACGCAATTGATAAAAAATAACTCAATAATAGTTTGAAAAGTGCCTTAATGTATAACATGTATTTTGTTCTTATCTAAAAAATACAAACATTCTTTGTAGCTTGTGAAATGACAAACATGGTCAAAATTTCTTTGCACAGAGGCATAAAAAAACAACAACTTTTTATTTGTGTTATGGCCTGGTCTTCATTTAATGACTGTCTGAATGTTTGTGTCATGCCAAGGCTGAGTGTAATGGAATCAGTTGATGACACCTGTAAAACTTCTGTAATTGAGAGTTTGGGGGTTTTAAATCTGCTGATACAATAGCACTAAATAATGAAATGATTAAATGAGCAGGAAATAGAGTAGCATCTTAGAGCAGTGTTCCTGATGACAGTGGTCATTCAACAGTGACCAAAAGAAAGCACTGACAAATTTAGTTCAAACTTAATTTCCTAGTAACAGCAGCACTACTTTGTCGTTTAGACAGTGTAAATGGGATTTAATGCCTGGCCACCTCCATCAACAGCATGGTAAAACTGTGGAGAACTAACACCATATAGTGCCACAGTCATAAGCTTTTCGTCCTAGACAGAACACGATGAATAGTGTTGGGACACTATCCTTTTTGTTTTGGTGACGTTATAACCCCAATGTAAGTGTATAATGTTGGTCATTGGTAAACAAAAATGGTAAAAATAAAAATATAAAATGCAGGAACAGAATTGTACATTAACACTGATCCATTTAATTGAAGTAATTGTGTCAAGTGAAATATGCCCACAAATACTCAAGAAACTGAAAATCCCAAAATGATGCAGAATGTAATGACCATGTGACATGGCCTTTAGAGAAATCACAGTGCTGTGTAGTAATTGGCCAAGTGTGCCAATTTACTGCCTTCAAACTAGAAACCTCAGACTCCATGGCAGAATGATCAAAGTCAGCTCCCCAGTGTTTTCTCTGCATACAGCTTTTCCAGACTTCAATCCACATTTTGTTACTTTCTCTGCTTTCAATTGTCTACTCCTCTATTCGTGGATCAAAGAAAAATGAATATCATAACACTGTACAGTTCATGTATATCACAGTAGTCTTCATAGCATAAATAGTGATGTACTTTATGCAATTAATAGTGTTCATATCTTATGATCTGCAGCATGATGTGATTGCTTTAATAGTTTTAGAATGATGAGGCTGTGGGGAGAACAGTTCTCAACTCAAACTGTAAAGACCATCGTTGTATTCACA
Source organism: Ctenopoma multispine (assembly GCA_034779795.1). Lineage (NCBI taxonomy): Eukaryota > Metazoa > Chordata > Actinopteri > Anabantiformes > Anabantidae > Ctenopoma > Ctenopoma multispine. The sequence goes on along the minus strand of JAUYWH010000020.1, from coordinate 15,933,589 downwards.
GTTACAATCAGATTATTACCATATCAAGTAGTAAACTGAGAATATTAAATACTTTCACAGTAGGTCATAAATTCAGTGAACATGAAGAGGTTGAGAATTCTGGTCTTGCTAGTTAATGTAAATGTAAATGTTTTCAATTAACACTCCCCGTTCTAGAAAATAAGTAACTGTACATATTCAGATAAACGTGATTTATTCAGCCATTGCTTAAATAGAAGCCAACAGTACTGGCAAACTTGTTCTGGGGGTTATTTTGCCTTCAGCTAAGCTCTGGCCACCAAAAAAACATCACAATGTTTACTCACTGTGAAGGGGTTTATAGCCCATAATGTACAATGTAAAAGAGGTTCTATATTACTGTCTTTTCTCTTCTTATCTCACCCCCTCCTTTCCCTACATCTTGTCTCCAGACTGAGAGACCCATCAAGCACAGTGAAAAGCGATTATCATCAAGTCTTTCTTCATCTTACCTATGATGCTTAGGCAAGCATCAGCATTAATCAGAGAGAGAGAGAGAGGGAGGGTGGGAAAAAGCGAAGCAACAAAGAGATCAGACCTGAGAATACACAGAAGAGGCCACCAAGTGGACCACAAATCACACTCTTATCTCCACGAGATGAAAGACTTGTTTTCCCTCAGGCAGTAAACACAATTATGCATCTGAACATACTCTCAGAAGATCATTCAACAACAAATCTCCTCCATCTCTAATTATGCTTAACATAAGCAGGTAAGAGCTATGCCCAAGCAGTCTGATAATCTATTACCTCAATGGAAAGTGCATACAGCACTCAAATCCTGAATCACTTTATTTAAGAAGTAGCCTACAATCAATGTACAAAAATGTTTTTTGGTAACAGTAATATGAAGAGAGAAAGAAGCAACTAGAATTACTGCATTGCGGTTGTATACCTCTGCTAACCAGGTACTAATTCGTCACCACAACTGAATTTTCATATAGTTTCAATAAATATTATTGCTGGAATTGACAATTTAACTGAACATGTTTGCACATTAGTTGTAAACTAGAATTACCACATTATGGTATACCTCTGCTAACTAGTGATGTTGTAGTTTATGTGCATGTCTGTCCAGACTCATATTCTAGTAAGTTTATGCATAAGTCAAAGCAGATGTTTCTGCCAAATGTAATGAAATTCCGTCCAAGCGTGCTTAGATACAGCATTATAGGTCGGCTGGGTGCCTTTCTGTGTGGAGTTTGCATGTTCTCCCCGTGTCTGTGTGGGTTTCCTCCGGGTACTCCGGTTTCTTCCCATCGTCCAAAGACATGCATGTCAGGTTGTTTGGGCCTTCCGTCCGTAGGTGTGTATGTGAGTGTGCATGGTTGTTTGTCTGTTCGTCTGTATGTCGGCCCCTGGACTGGCGATCTGTCCGGGCTGTACTCTCCGGCCGCATCTCGCCCGAAGACAGCTGGGATAGGCTCCAGCACCCCCCGCGACCCGAATTCGGATTAAGCGGTAGATTAATTCGGTGTTTGGGGAAATTCCCTAATTCCCTGAGACATCACATTCACAACAAGATGTAGATGAACATGAGTTAGACATATCAGTTAGAAGGAATTTCCTCCAAGTGTCAATTTATTGCATTCACAAGAGTTGGGTGGCCGTATGGACAACCCAAAAACATAATGTTCCTGGTCCTGGCCTTCCCTGGCGTGGAGGCATGAGGATAAAGGATTGGAACACACTGGAACTGGAATAGGATTTTCTAAGCCCTTAAAGGTGTACTTGCATTGGCTGATTGTCTGCACTTGCTTCATAGGTGCTTCACAATCACTGGCTTGTTCCTCAGCTGCTCGGCAACCAGCTGACTCAATATCCATGCAGCTGTACAGTGCACAATCTTGCTCACAGCTGCATTGCTGATAAGCTCATGCAATTTTACTCCAGCGCTGCAGTCACTACTTTATGTGCTGCATTGTTCTTTTTGATTTAACTGAGATTAAGGCTGGGTGCGCTTATAAAAGGTGTGATTATTTCCCTTTCCCAAATCCTTGTTGCTGCTTGATTTCCTTAACACCTCCCCGAAAGAGCAGAGTCTATCAAACTAATTCTATCTATGTAGACATTTGCCATGACTAAGTGGTTTTGTGATTGTGCTTGGTGGCTTTAGGATATCGATCTTGTTGGTAATGTTGAAACTGTGATGATACAACACATAAAATGTAAAATTGGCAAAAAATAAAGACAGCAGACTGCATATGTCCAGCAATGTCTAGCAATACACTGAGACAACTTTTTATTAAATAAACCAAATCTAGAAAATGTGATCAAAATGGCTACAGGTTTAAAATCGATGTGGTTGGTTCAGATAAACAAGCTACAAAGGCCCTTTTACGAGGGCAAATATGGAAGTGAAGTGTTGAGTGGACTGATATTGTTTGCACATCCACCTTACTGTCTCTCTCAGAGGGACTTAATTGTGTTTGGTTGGGGGAGATTCTTACCTAAACATTAAGAATCCCTCCCTCCTTAGTCTCTCACTGGGTGATTCACCCTCCACTATGCTCCTACAGATCCAATATGGTCTGAGCTTCCAATAACACCTAACTGTGAAGAAACTGGGGGCCGACCAAGGACTCCCGGGCATCTATTTAATCTTCGCTGCATGTACCATTGAGAAACCAAGCCTCTGGGGAGAGCAGACGGCTCCTGTTTCATAGTGTAATCACTGCTCATATGTGAGGGCAAGCAAACTACCCACTTCTCCACCCCCCTCGAATGAACAGGCTGAAATGTGGGAGGCATGCTTGGCTCGCAGCATGCACTTTGAAAAACATTCCTTAATGCTCAAGTGGTCAATGGACTGATACAGGAAGCTTAGATGAGAAAGAACTGTGCCTCTGATGCAATTCTAACCTAAAGCTCTAAATTAGCAAATTTGGCCTAAAAGAATAGCTGGATAAATTCTTACATACTAGCAAGACTTAACAGTTGCTCTCAAAGTGTTTTTTAAAAAAACGTTTCCACTTTCTGTGACACCCTGGTAAAATGTATTTTAAGGATGATGCAACACAGATGTATTGCATGTATCTTAGAAATTTGGCATTGTCCCATTAGGTGGTGGTGGCAAGGTGAATCATGTTTCTATGTAGAAATATGCTGAGGCACAAGAATGAGAGCGGAATGGTCAAAGGGTGCTCAAAATTAAAGTCACAGAGACACATCAATACCTCTAATGACACGTTTCCCATAATGGCAACTTTTGCCTTAGCAGCCCTGATAAATGGGATATGTTATGTTAACTATCTCTGTTTGGGTTAGTGTACAGCTGTAGTCAGAGCTTTTTTTCCGGCCTCATCTACAAAAACATGGTCCCTTTTAACGTCTCCCTGTTCTGTGTCCACTAAGATTTGACGAGGTTTACTGCAAAAGGCTGCAGGACCGTGGCTTCAGTTTTGTTAACTTTATGTTCTAAGAAAAAGGTTGTTACTGGAAATCAATGAGCTGGCCTTAGCACTCATCATTGTGATTTAATGCGTTCCATATTGATCTTCTCTCCCTTCTCTCTCTTTCCCATGTGTTTGTGTACATACATACATAGAGATGTGCACTAGATGTGGATATCCATTCTTGAGCCATGAGTCTGCTTGTTTCTAACAGTGTATATGTTTGGTGCTGCTTTGCCGCGCATGCTCGCGGATGAGGAGTTGGAAGTAAATATAAAAAATGACCTGTTGAATCAATATATCACCCCAGTGCTGACAGTTTCCAGTGGTGAGGTGTATAAATAGAGGTTATGAAGCTGATGGTCTACACAGGACAAAGGGCGTTGGGAACATTTGGTCCCCTGTGGGAATCTGTCCTCCTGCTTCTCCATCATTACTCATTGTGTCACCCCTTACATCGCAGTGCAACATTCAGACATACTGTATGTATCAGTTTCGTTTACAGCAGACGTCTTTCAACTAATGACTTAACAAAATGTTATTTTATGCGCTCTATAATTCAAAGCATTTTAAAATGCCAGGAGTGGATACACTTTAATCATTAGAGCATCTAACCAATAGGAGTGGTACTGCCATACATTTCCCACTGAGCAACAGATGTTCAGATCACAGCAGAACTCCTTTTTTCGGGTGCTAATTAAAGTAGGAAAGATCTTAATAAGAATGACAGAACAGAGGGCTTTCACGTGAGGTAGCATATCCACAGGTCGCAGCTTCTTTCGGTAAAAAATGAACATTTCATACACTGCTGGACAAAACTGACATGTTTTGCTTTGTACTAATAAATCAAAGATGCTTGTTGTGCACAGGGTTTAATGTATACTATATTATCGTTGTCCTGTAAAATTTTGGCAAAACCAAATTTTAAAAGGTCTCATAACCAGAAATGGATAAATTATGGGAAAATGAGGCCTTTGGCACGAACAGTGGAATGTACCATAGTCTCTCTTGTTTTGTTTGGCATCTGTTATTGGTAATTGTGCCTAATTTGTGGGTTGTGTATTGTCTCTTCTGGTCATTTTGACTCTACATTGCATTGTGAATAATTTTAACCATCTTTGAGACAGTTTTCATTTTGTGTCTTTTAACTGAGCTCTATAACTCACTTCATACAGAGGGTCTGCCTTAGGGCCTGTCTGATTTCTCAGGCCCCTTGGCCTGTGCCTGGCAGGCCTGTTTAGTAATCCATGCAGTCAGTGGTGTGTATACGTATATATATTTCATGCTGACTGGCCAAAGAGAGGGATGAGGCATACGATGGATGCTAGGCTCCATTTCTAATGGATGGGTGCAATAGGGTAAACTTCTCTCATAGAGGGCAAATAATGTTCTTTACGGGACTCCTCCTTATTGTTCTAATTTTGCTTTGCTTTGATAGTCACTCTGCACATGTTATTTGAGGAGTGGACATGATGTCAAACCTTTACCACAGTTTTTTTTAGGAGGAACCAGGTTATTATTTAAATTGACATGAAACAGTTATTGTCTAAGTGGGAAATTACCACGCTGGTCAGTATTTACGTGTTTTCTTGTGTTATTGCGTCTTTGGCAGTCATCTTAATATCTGGAAGGTCTTGTTTTATTTTAAAAAAGTAAAGTTATCATTTCACTTTCTCAATATTTGAGATTAATAATCCTAATTTTATTTAAGAATTAAGCATCATAGCTGAAAATATAAGGTGGTCAGAAAGTCTATTTTAAAGTGTATTAATGTGAGCAAGAAAATTAGAATATATTGCGAAAACACCATTTACTTATAGAACATATCGTACATTATTTACAAATACATAACAATGCAATTTATACATAAACTTATTTGTATGGGTGCAATTATGTACTATCTTGTATTGAGATCTGATACTAAATTTAACTAATAATATTACTCAAAGTTCATTGTTATGCTCGTGTCCTGTTTAGCATAGCAGAAATTAAGATATTAGGTTTTTAAAATGTTTAAAATTCAAAGTTTTGAAACATTATTTACGATATTTTATGGACAGTAAACAGTTCTGCGATTGTTTTTCATTTTAAAAATAAAAACTCACTACTAGAGGATTCCTCTCAGCTATCACATTTTTGGGGTGGTCATAAACTTTTAAAGCCTCATTGAAAGTGTAGGTGGCTGTAGTTTCACACTGGGTACTTATTGTGTTGAGTGTTTCTGTGTGTTTTGCATCTCAGTGTGATGTATTTGTACACAAATTATCATGTGTTCTTGTCGTATCAGCTTGTGTCTAAGGGGTAATGGTGGGAGGGGGTGTGGAAGTTTAAATATATTCAGGCTTTGGTCTGAGAGCCAACATGCCAGTGCACAATGTCACAAAGGAGGTTTTGATGGAAAGCGAAGGGAGAAGAAAAAGAAACGAATGGTTTTGGGTCAAAGCATTGGATATCCTTTCAAGCCTGAACACTCCACTGGGTGTTTCAGCAAATGTCAAAGTCACTTCTGGCTGTGGATAGACAGCCTAATGGACCACAGCAAAGAGAGTGTGGGAGGGCGATGGAGGAGGAGGAGACGAAAGCCAAAGGCAAACATAAAGGAAAAATGCTATATGCAACTTTTGTCCGCATGTGCACAGTAGCCAGCACACAGTAGAGGAAGACTAAACAAATTTATAATCTTGCCAAGACACTTCTCACCACCTTTCACTCTTTGCTTTGACAGCTCCTGTGGTTTATTTTCCCTTTTTAATACTCTGCTTTGTTGTTGAGACATGGGAGAAATGCCTCGTGAATAGGAGTACAGCCCCAGACGTCTCTTCTCTCACTGACAAACATTGAAGGCACTTGGAAATGCACAAAGGCTTGAAGGATGACAATGATGAGCTGAAGGCCTCTTGTTGGCTCATATTTCCAGTTATGCAGTGTTTTGACATGAACGAAACAAGCCCAAAATTAAAGCATGGTTTGAATACAAGCGATGGGTGGTCTGTAGAGGAAATTGTTAATGAATATTTTTTCCATACTGTAGGGCAGCTTTCTGATACAGCATAGATGTCAGTTATTTTATTAATTAAATTAATCCTCAAACAATACCTACTTCTCATATTAGACTTACATGTTTATAGAAATAATAACAAATTAAAATCGCATTCAAAGAGATGTGGGACCTATAGATTTTTCTTAATCTAACAACTAGATTAACATCAATACAATTGGCAGCTCAGTATTCCTAGACACTGACAAAGTACCACACAAATTCTCCAGCAAGGGGCAGCCAGGACAACAGGTCAGGGGGGAAATACTATTTCCACACTCTGAGAACACTTGAGTGCCAAGTGCCAAGAACAACAAGCTGAATAAAATGTAAGAGCAGCTGATCTGAGAGATAAGTTCATGGCTAAGATGTACACCTGGACCCTCCATGGAGCACCCTCTGCCAGTGTGTCTGCCAGCCTTTTTTTTTATCATCGCCTTTGGCCCTCTCTGGTACCGTAAGAAGTCTGACCTGGTTGTTGGATTTGGATGTTGAATTGGACTACTGGATTTAGATCTGGACTGCTTCTAGAGGCAGGTTAAGGATTGTGGAAAGTACTACTGTGTTTCTCTCTGTTCTCTGTCTCTTTTGGATTTGGACCTTGGACCAGATATTAACCCTTGTTCACTATCATTTCTGGCTACTAGTCTGGACTCCTGTTTCGACATCCTTGTTTCTACAGTAACTCTGTATTTCCAGATTGGCAATCTGCAACCAGATCACTCCTCTGGACTACAGCAACCCTTATTCACCCTCTGCTCAACCATCATGAACTTTCTAAGGATTACAACTCCTATCTCTGTCACGATTCAGCCCGGGTATGCCCCGTTTCCCCGTGTTTTCTTATGTCTTGCTAGTGCTAGTTGCACTCCTTTATATTCTCCCTTCTGTCAGTCTTTCGCTGCCGGATTATCTGTTCTCAGTGCTTCGTTTTGCTGTTGTACTCACCCGAGCCTGTTGCCACATACCGCTGTCTGCCGTCCTGGTTCCTGTAGCCCGA
>JAUYWH010000020.1:15904898-15923296 GCA_034779795.1 Ctenopoma multispine | reverse complement strand
CGCCAGCCAGTGGCTCCTTTCCCCCCAAACTAACTTCTCTGCTTTATTCCTCAGCACTCTCCATCTCTTCCCCAAACCACAGGCCACGTGGCGGACGCCGTCTTGCCCCGGACACGTTCTTACATCAGCCAACGCTCCTCGGTTCACTCGGCTCTGCAAGAAAAGTAAGCTCCCACACCGCACAGTCTGTCACTCGCCACTTGTCACCTGTCTCACTCTACCTCTTCTCCTCAGATCCCGCCCGTACCGGTCCAAATCACCACAAGACTCAGCCCTCCTTCCCGACGCCCCTACTAAACCCCCTATCATAATAAAACACTTCAAATTGAGAGTTTTTTTGTCTGGCATTTTAATTGGGTCCCTGAACCATACCCAGCCTTACAACTACATTTGTTCTATGTGTCAATCTGGCAACAGTAGCCCAACAATCTTGAGTCTAAGGATCCAAAACTAAAATAAATTTGTCTTATGTGAGAGGATCTTTTTTGAGATAAAATAAAAAATAATTATTGAATTTAAGGAAAACACATCACTAATTAAACTGTGCTTTAAATATCTACTTTACACTGTAGTGATTTTGGTGTTTTTGTTTGAAGTTATGTCTTCTATCGCCATTTTCACAATATAACACAAAATACACGCATACACACAAACACACCTATGATCAATTGCAACTACATAATTTGTACAGTTCATGCAGTTTAAGATGGCTCACACCTTGAGCAAGCTGATCCACAGTCAGACCAGTTTGTAGATAAGGCATCTGTGTATCCTTCAGATACACAGCGATGACTTTATCTGCTTGTTTGTTGTGCAGGGGCCCCAGCTTTGATGACTTTGGCTAGTGGGATAAGAAAAGGCCAAAGTGATGGAAATCTGGATTCTGTTTTTGCCAACTCTGTCTCTGGTTATCGATTTTGTCTGGAAATCTTCAAAGATGAAGCATTTATGTCTGGAGCACAAGACAGTAGAGAGGTGCAGAGAGGCTATTCAGACAGTTGAAGTGCAGCTAATGTAGATGTGGCCCAGTCAGAGGGCTTGTCATTGACAGGAGTGAGCTGCCCGTTAAGGAAAATGCTTTATAGATGACAGTGGAAGGTAGTTTTACCAATGTGGCAAACTTAAATTGAAATACTAGTTTGCATTTTCAGAGAGAAAGTGACATACCTCTTCCTTTTTATAGTAGTAGAAACATTTGAGTCAAACATTATTCGAAGAGTTTCCATATTTGTGTTGAAACTGAGTTTGGAGAAAAGAAAACTTTCCACTAATAACCCAGTTCATGGATGAAATGTTGACTGCAGATATCAGTAAGTCTTGTAAATGGCAATTGGACAAGACAAAGTACAGTTACAGAGGATCTGCCAGCAACATTTTGGTCTGCTGTATGGTATTACTATGGATTTACTGTCTTACTTAATTAATTAGTTGGCTTCAACAAAACTTTTAGATGTGTAGGGGGCAGATGGGTTGCTTTTGCTACATGCAACAACCACAATATCAGTGTGAGATGGTTCACATGATCACAGGAGGACTATCTGAAAATTAGTTTTTACTGCCAAGATTCTTGACATGATCTAAACTTTTCTGATATGGTAAAAACCTTCCCATCTGGTAATCCAAACTGGATTTAAAAAAAGCTAAGTATAAATTGCATGCACTGCCACGTCTGCCTGCACAATCAGTGTCAATCTCTTTTCAAAATGATGCCAGCAGCAGTGACACCTCCACAACAACAGGATCATGCTTTAAGATTTTATACAGATTCTGTGAGAAAAGATGAAAGTCGGGGCCATTTATCATGTATTTGAGTGGTTCTGTCTTTGAAGGGGACAGGAAATGTGTCCTGTGACATTTGGCCACATCATCTTGAATTATTAGCGCCTTCTGAGAGGACACAGGATTTATCACTGCTTCTGTCCCAACACCCTCTAATGCCACACCAAGCAGGACTTGTGAGTCTACACCAGGCGAGCTGTGACAGGCAGTCTGTGCAGGGCAGAAAGAAATTAACAATTAAAATTTTTACCATTGGTTACATTATGAACTAAACAGTAAATCAAATGTTTTTAACATGTAACAATCTTTTCATTCTATTTAGGTTCTAAATCTTGAGTTCTTTTTACCAGGAATATATGTTAAAAATGGAATAGTAGAAGAGGTTTTGAATAATCATAATTGCAGTCTGGTTCTTCACAGTAGACTGCAGCGGTCAGCATAAATTGGAACAGCTGCAAACAGCAGCAGAATGAAGCTGCATGAGTCCTGAAGAAAAGGTTTGTCCTAGAGTCACTGTAAAATTGCTGCCTAATGCTAATAATGGAGAATTGTCTTGCTCAAGGACACTTTGACAGGACATATGGCTGTCGACTGACACTAAGGTCAAACTTTACACCTGTATATTAAGAGATATTGTGTTTTTTGCTATCATCATGCACTCACTGTCGTATTCCTGACTTGTTCATCCTATTACAACTAGCTATTACTACAAATGCTGCACAGTTTTTTTCAGTAATGTTGGTTTAAGCTGTTTATAACACAGTGCTCTTAGTTGCTCTCACAGCTGTATAGTCCATATCGTCTGCCATGGCTTGCACAATCAAAGTCTTTGCCCCTGCTAATTCAACAAGGGAATCACAATCAGCCTTACAAACAGGGACTTCACTCCCCTGCATTTAATCTGCTCAGATAAATCTACAGAGGCCACTTTACAGTTACAGTCTGAAAAGAGATAATCCTACCAGGTGTCACATCAGAGGAGGGGAAGGGTGCCAAGGTTATCTGTGCAATAATGATCACCCTTGGGACTCATGGCGCCTGGGATCTGGAAACTGTGTTGTCAAACACTAACCTCTGCTCTTTCTTTTCTCTTTCTCTCATTCTAGCTGGTCTGTATAGCTTCCACATTGTTACTCATTATTAGTATTAAGTTTAGTACAGTATTTTGTGTGAACGTGGATATATTTCATGTACGTACTGTACAAAGGCATAACCGTGTTGTCTGTGTTGTGAATGGTTTGTAAGATGGATGCAGAAGACAGGTGATACAAAACTACACTCAGAGGCAGAGACACACTGGATATAGAGAAAAATGCATAAACTGACTTGAACCTTAATATCTGGGGCAAGAAAAGTACAAACTACAAAAGAAATTGCACAACTTGATGCACTTTGTAAGGTTTGATGCACTTGATGTCCTGGTATTTGCAAAAACCAGTAATAGACAGAAACAAAGAAATTTACATTTAAATTTTTTGTAGATTTTCAACTCTTTGAATGGAGAACTAGAAAAAGTAACAAGAATAATCAGGTTACCACAACCAGACCTCTAAATTTTTGTGTATTAATTTTCATTTAGATGTTGTGATTTAGTGTTTCTCTAAGGGAAATTACTCTATTGCATCGCATCCATTTAAACATGGTGTAGCCTAATATGTTAATCTGCCTGACTCTCCTTGGCTGCCCTTCCTCTTCCTATGTGATGTGGTGTCAAGCTGAGCCAGAGTGGTGGGTAAGGCTGGGAGAAGTAATGGAAACAAATGGTTGTCATTATGAGCACTTCACATCATATTGCACATGCTCCATAATAAAGCCTGACAAGACGTTTTCATCATGGCAGCATGGCAACACACTCCATCTCTCCTTCTACCTTTTTATGAGACTGCGATTCTGTGACTTACACTTCAGCTGTTCCCAAAAGAAAATGTGTCATATGTTGCTGTATAACATAAAGGATACAGTAGTATAGTAACACTGCCAGGGTTATTTCCCACTGGTCCAAGTGGTCAGGTTAATAGATAAAGGTTCTAATCAAATGTTAGTCGATATATACACTACCAGTCAAACATTTGCACACGACTTCTCCTTCAGTGTTTTTTTTTTATTATAATTTTCAACATTCGTACAAAAGACATTTAAATTATGACAGAACAAATATAGGACTTATGTAGTCAACAAAAACATATTAATAACCCAGAATAGATATTATATTTTACTAGTCTATTATATTTTAGAAGTAGCTACATTTAGCTTTGGCACACTCATGGCATTCTCTCATTCTCGAGGTATTCACCTGGAAAGTTTTTTAATTCAAAGACTGCCAAGAGTTAATTTGTGACAGTTCTTGCCTTGGGCGGGATGGTGCTTTTAGTGGGTGTAGCAGCCCAAATGGCCAGTTTAACTTCACCACCACTAGAAGTCAAACAGTGTAGCATTTTGAAAGAACTCTAAAAAATTAAGTGTATTAGCCAGACTCAAGCGTGGGAGTTTAACTACCAGCCAGCATGCAACCACATGTTCACTTCAAGCTTTGGGCCTCTGACTATGTGTAACATGGGCCCCCAACTTTACAATTATGTATGTAACATCAGAATATGAGAAGCATTTTATGACCCCTTTAAATTAGTGAAAGGTGAACATAAAATTGCACAGTAATTTCTGTTTACCTAAAAATATTGAAAACTATATATTGTGTTTTGACCTTCTATAAGGTTTTCAAACTACTGTTTCAAACTACAGGCTACTGCGTCTACTCCACCTTGATCTCTATGCCCCTTATAGTTGACTTATGCCTTTGTAAGGTTTAGGCACATGTGGCCACTGAAAATCCCAATTCCCATATGAAGGCAGTACTGTGAATTTGTGTTCTCCCTCATTTCAGATCTTTTGTATATCTTTCACTTCTGAACACTTGGCAGCTGTTTCCAGACAAAATGTACTGACAGTCTGGGGAATTATCTTGTTCCAAAATTCATACTCAGATTCAGTATTTCTCCTAAGCAATGGAACACAGAGTTAGAAACAACACATGTACAAACAAATACAACTAAGTTAAAAATGGAAGTGTATGATTGCAGCAGTAAAACACCAACTTTTTTTACTGCACCCCTAAACCTGACCAGGGCCACGAAGAACATTTTGTGTTTCAAATCTTTGGCAGATTGGGCTCTAGGGCAGACGGCCATACAGACAGGGAGGTTCAGTAAAACAAGTAGTCACAAGGAATCACAAAGAAGCTTGGCCTACAGACAGGGCTGCTAGACAAAACACCAAGCAGGGAAAAGACAGAATGTGAAGTACAGGTACAGAGTGAGGTCAGCTACAGACAGGTGAACAAAGGCAAACAGGGCAGCAAGGCACAGGTTCAAAAACAGACCAAATGTCCATATACAGGCAGGCAGAATCCAAATGAGAAGGCAAAGACAAAGTTCAAATTTCAGGAATAAGTGTTGAAACTGGTGTAAGCCAAAGCACGACAAAACAAGAAGGGGTGGTGGTGGTCACGGTGGTGGGCTGCAGGCAGAGCTAGTTTGATTGGCTGATCCCAGAGAGGCGTTTATGCCAGGAGTGGGGAAAGGGCAGGAGTGCAAGGGCATCTGGCGACAGGCATTTACTATAGGATGCATTTTATACCAAAATAGAGTAGCGATAGATGAGTAAGAAGCACTAACCTTCAACTTGTTATGATAAACTGTTGAAAATGATATACCCAATCTGAGCAACCATTTGTTGCACAATTCTTTATGGAAGTAAAATTTCTTTAATTTCTTGCTCAGTTTGCCCATATTATATAACTTGAATGTTTATACAGTTTGTAATGATTTTAGAAATGTTTATGACACTACACTTGCTTCTCCAGCATTTGGTGCACCACTGTCTGCCTATGTCCCCTATTTTATACGTTGTGAGATAAAGAATGCATTTCTTCTCCATATATTCTACTGCATTGATTGACAAACATAGTGCTAGTATGCATTTTGTCTTAACTGTGCAAACTGTGCACATGCAAGTTAACATCTTGAAGTTGTGCAGTTGTTCTTCTTCTGGACTTTGATTGTCACTTCCTACACAGAACAAGTCATACTTGTTCACCCTTTGATGTGGGAGTGCTGACTCATGTCCCACCTCCTCCTCCACTGGTGAATATCTTTAACTATAAGTTTTCAAGTGTACTTAGACAATTTTCAACTCACACCCCACCTTGGACAAGAAGCTCTCTCCATCGCTCTGTGGTTCATTAGGAGCAATCAGTTTGCCTAACACAAACAGCAAGCAGATAAAGAGGAAGATCAAACTTAATTGGTGGTTTAGCTAGCAGTGACAGCAGGGAGCGTGTTGCATGCAAGGAGGAGAAAGACCAGATAGCTCTGTCAACTTTGCTTAAGGACAGCAATATTTAAATCCTGTCAAACATCCCAGGCGCTTTGTGAGAAGCAATATTATGGCATGCAGCACGCAGTAGGAAGAGAGGTGGATTACAACAAACAGTAAGGTAAACTGCTCACTAATTAGGATGGATTGCCCACTACCCTCCTTTCTATTTTTTCTTTCATTTACAATGATTCAGAAATGAGCCTAATGACTGTGCTTTCGTTTTATGTGGTTTAAGGAAGGAAAATGGAGGGATCTTTTCTTCCCTCGGGCTGAAGGCCTGGCAGAGACTGACAGCACCAGGTGAATTTTGGTACCCACATCCAGTAGCTTTATTTCAACGAATTGTGTGCACATGGTGAACTTGAGCTAAATTTAAACACACAGTCCCTGACAGCTCCTCACAGCAGTTGCATTATCCATGATGTGCTCAGGCACTGGGGGAGGAACCAGCAAAGTGTTGTACCTTCAATTTTCTCAACTCCCCCTCCCCCTCAGCCCATCACCCGTGCACCCACATGTTCTTCCTCATTTTGTTGTTTACATTGACACACTCCTGGCTCTCCCACCTCTGCCCTAAAAATAGAAATCTAAAGCTGTTAGTGGTCCCCACCATTAACCTTGTTATTTCTCATCCTCTCCTTTATCTCCTTCCTCTCACACATACACATACATACAGGTGCTTTTTACTAGCAGGCTGCTGGGGGACATAAAAATGTTTCTCTGTATTGAGCTGTGGCTGTGTCGGATGTCTGAGGATGGAAATGTATGATAAGAGGAAGAAAGCCTCCTCTGTGGATGCTCTGGGGAGCGCAAGCTGCTCTCACTTTCACAGGAAATGGCACTTTCAGATCTCCTCCGAGCTGCGGCACAGGGCTGTTTGCGTAGAGAAAGTGACCCTGCTGTAACTATTTGTAGTCACTGCTACAGGTGGGCTGTAATGTTGCCATCGACTGATCTGGAGAGTCACTACCTTACCACACAAGCAAACAAATCATAAGTCATCATTTAGAAGTTTTACCTTAGCAACTACAGCAATTTGATCATGGTTACTATAGCAGCAGAAAGTCATAAGATGGATTCCCTCACAAAGCTGCACACTATCGGTGTCTAATAGCCTGAGCAGCAAATGTTTGCTGCATTAAAACGAAAAGTGAACACACATGTTGCCCCCAGATCATTATAAAAAATCAATAATGAACATCATAAAACCAAAGTGAAAAAAAATCACAATCCTTTTAGGTGTCAATTGAAAATATTGAGAATTGTGTGCCTAATGGAGTAAACACGTTATGTATAATGTTTAAATGTATTTCTGCAGAGAAAGTGCTGCTTTTGATCATAGGCACAGTGACTCATGAAGGCTGGGGTTCCATTAGTGAGGAGAAGGGAATGACTCAAGTGGGCTGTAGGTGGCTTTATTACAGGGAAATTACAGTGAGAGGAACTAATTATACACAGCGAGTTCAAAATTACATGGTTTTAGGAATTATTTAGTTAATGTTTGCAATTAATAACCTCACTGCATTTAGTAGTGTCTTGTATGATCTTTTGTTTAGCCTGTTTTCTGACCTCTTAATTCCCACCAACTATTAGCCGGCTGTTTCCCACTGTGGGAGAAACAATCGACCACTCAAAGCTGAGTAGGAAATAGGAAAGGAAACATTTTTGCTACAACAACATTAAACTATCCTGCTCTTTTGTTTCATTAAAACTTCAGAAGATAGACCTATTGATTTAGAATTTCAGGGCCTGCCCATGAAAATAAGATTTCATTTACACCATCCTGTTTTCTCATCCACGAAAATATTTGATGTTGCAGTTCAACGTCCAGATATGTGACTCCAGCTTTTTTAATATTTTATTTTAACATGTACACCTGCCATCCACCTCCACCGCCAACCCCAACTAAATGTTGCACATTAATTAAAATATATGTTTCACCACAAATACTTTCGCCCCAAAAACATAATCTCGGTTGGCGTTTAGTTGTATAGGAACATAATTTTTAGGTGACAGCGTTGGCCTGGGCCAGTTTGGTCATGGCAACATGGCGAGTGCCTCATGTGTGTTGGTTTACAGTCTAACTTGTTGCTTGTTTTCTGTCACAAACCTACTCCTTTAATCTACACCTTCCTCCATCCAACTGGAGAAATATATTAATGCTGTTTACGTTTTATCTAGGAGCATATACTCTCCTACTGCAATGGAGTAAAATAAAGCAAAGAAACCAATTTCAGGTTGGTGAAGCTTCACTTGCAGAGGGCTATTACTTTACTGTCACAGCTCTGTGGTAGAAAGCCAGCTCTTTATGGCAGAGGAGAGTATTTACCCTGCAAGAGGGCTTGTTTTGTCTTGTGCAACCTGCACCCTAAAACCTGAACTCTCTTGCTTCTACATTGCGAGACAAGTCAAATTTTTTGTGATAAAGTGCGTGTTACAAGCAGTTTCACAACAAAGTGCTTTCCGGAGAACAAAGCACATAAATATAGATACAAACAGGAGATAAAAAAGGTAGTATGCGTGTGTGAGTGGATTTGAGACCAAAGTGCAACAGCAGGGCACTTTGCATGAGAAGAACAATCAATAACAAGGAAGCAGCAAAAGAAAACCAAGAGAGAATAATTCCTTTGTAAGTTCATAGTTATAGCTGCACTATGCAAATTATTTTTACGTAATAATCTGTCTGATCAGTTCAAACTGTTTCTAAACAGTAAGCAAACACTTCCACTTGTGCTCCCACCAGAGACACAGAAAAAGAGGTTAAGTTTATTTACCATACTATCATATAGTGTTTAAGCTATCAGCTTTAAAACTATCCAGTTCTTATGTAGTCAGATTGTATATCCACACATTTCATTTTGTAAATGATAAAAGTTACTCTTTTGTCTTGTGGTGTTGCCAGATGGTCTAATCAAGTCTAGTTTGATGCAGTTTGACAACACTGATGAGTGACACTGAAAAATGTACGAATTAAATACTAATTCCCTGTCTAACAGTACACATTACAAACTATAAAAGGCTTTGCCCAATTACCTTTAAAAACAGAGATTTATATCTTAGTGTCTATCTGATGCCTGCTGATATTTCCATGTACTGTTTAAAGAAATACACTTTGCACAGTTTCTCTTTTTGTTGTGATTACGTCTCTCTGAAAGTGATTCGTGTATCACTCAGTTGACAACACAAGTGCAGTCTGACATTTGACAGAAACATTTTGGATCTTAGTTGGATGTGTTGTGATGCCCATGCTGTTTGCAGCTTCTGAGTGATCACTCATAATCAAAACTCTTTCTTCTCTGTTGAGATTTTCCTTGGCTCTACTCTCACCCATCTTTTATGCCTTCTTCCATCCAAATTTCTTTTTCATCTCTCCTTACCTTCTTTCCCTCCCTTCCATTGTTGTCTTTCCCATCTTCACACCCTCCTATCCTCTCATTTCCCTCCCTCTGCCGCCTGTGGTGCTTATTTCAGGGGAAAATCATCCAGCCCCCTAGAGATCCATTACTCTGTGTGTAGAATCATAAATCAAGCAACCCAGAAATCTGATTCCTCTCTAAACTTGCCCTCTTGTAAATGGCTGACTGAAAGCAATGCAGTTTACCAACATGCTGCAACTAACACAAAACTGCGACTTAAACACAGGCTAGAGGAACTACATGAATCTTAGTCTGAGTTAACAAGGCACGATGAGTTGCTTCTCGTAAACAGGTTTTCTCTCTTCAGTGATTTTCCACCAGTGCCCAGTTGAAATTTATTTATAACATGTTTTGAAAATGTGTTTTTATCACAAAGTGCTTTACAAAAAGCAAAGGACATAAATAAAAACAAAAAACTGTCCACATCACAAAACATGAAATGTGGGACAGGGCTTATGTGTCTTCGTCTATGTGTACCAGGCAGAAAATAAGAACGGGAGAGATTGTAAATGAAGCATGAATTTAAGTCATTGATGCCTTCATCTCTTAGTAGTTTGATGGTATGTTTTGAAAAATAAGCTTGAACTAGCAGTGCACTGAAGTTGGGTAGTGCATCCTTTTAGACACAAGCCCCTTTTACACTGCACAACCCAAGATAGTTTTACTGTCTTACAAATACGTTGTCTCGCTGATCTGTATAAAAGGCACCAAACCGGTGTGCCTGAAGAGGTAGTGTAAGAGGTTATGTGACCCACCCGTGGGTGACCATCAGGTGTTAACAACTTAATGACTCCACGTGGTTTATAACGCTGCTACTCCAGCCAGTCAGTCAGAACTGATGAAGCCTTACATACGGAAAGTGATACGCCTTCAAGAACTTTATGCAACTCCAGTTGCCACTGAACAGCACCTTTGGGAATCTGCTCATGTTGTACTCAGTGCACATCATCATCACTGTGTTTGAGGCCAAAATGTCATTAATGTCAGCAATGGTTTACCCACATAGTACATCCAGTAAAGTTTTGAAAGTGATGTATATCTGACGGTTGCTAACTTCTCACCAATTCAGTAGAGTTAAACCAGTGCTACATTTACTCTGAGAGTGTTTATAAAAAATTTATAAAATTGGCTATTTTGTTATGTAGTTAAATAGAAAATTTTATAAACTGAGAAAAACTAAAATCATTTTTTTTTTGACTGAATATGTTGTCAAAAAGTGAAATATTCGTATTAATGATATTTTCCTTTGAGCTTGCATGTAAAAATCTGATAATTTGAAAAGTATTCAGCCACTGGAAGGTAACACTGTTTAATCTGTGGGGAACCACAGAGGTTACTGTAGTGTAGTAGTGATGCATTAATGTAGGATGACATTTAACCAAGCTGCCAGCTTGTCGCTGTATCTGTCAGTGAAAACTCTATTCTGAATAAACTGAGTGTTTATATTGTGGTTAGCAATGGAAATCCCTCCAAGAAAGACAAACTAAACAGCACTGGAATTTAAAAATGTTAATGCAATGCAGAAGATTGTCACTTCTTCAGGGAGTGATCACGCGTTAATAATACAGTCTCTTCATTGGTTGTCACTGTTGTACTACAGAATGGTGGTATGTCCCTCATAAAATGTGGTAACTACTTTCTAGACATTATCTGACAGGGTTCTGTTGGCACTTAGTCAGAACAGGGGGACTGCTGTCAGCTCACTTAGTCAGGAGTGGGTCCTCAGCAGATGTGACGTGGGCCTGGGTGGGAAGCAGCAGCTCCCTCTCCATGTGAAAATATCCGAATGGCAGGTCCCGATTGGGTGCCAGGATCTTCTGCCAGTTGATCGCCAAGCTTCTCTCACTCACAGGATTGAAATGTGCCTGTCATTCTTTGGGTGGGAGAGGAGGGGGCGTTTGGGCTCGAACATGCTGTTCTTTTCTTCACTTGGTATTTAGATCTAAATCTACTCAGAAACTGCAGTGAATGTGGTGCTAAGCAATAAGGCAGAAGAATTTTTCTTCATTTTCCCACTAAGCCTGTTTGGAGCAGTTTACTCATATAACCAATGAGACTAAAGAACCATAAAATGCTGGTTGTGTTATGTGTGTAATGTTAAGGGAGTCCAGGTGTGGAGCAACACAAGCTGCATAGAAATCCCAATTTAATAAAATAAAAGGAGACAAAACTTAAGTCAGGACTGATTTCCACTGAGCTAAATCAGGCAAACAAACATAGCTCTACCTATTTTTCAAAATTTTGGTTTCACAGACGAGGTGTCCTGCTACCTTACAATATCAATATACTAGAGATAGAAAGATTGATCACTTCGTATCCATACACAAACATCTCTACCATGACGGACTGTGATGGGCGGATCCACAGGCACATTTAGTTTATTAGTTTGGATACAGCACTGTTCACTAAATGAAGCTTAAACATTTAGTTAACACAGTTAGCTAACTTATTTATAAGTTGTTGATTGTTATTTTCCTTATTTTGGGTTAATATAATCCTCTTCCAGCCTTCCAGCTCTGGTGCCTTACACTGACCCGATTTTTTTATTCCTCCTAAATTAGACCTATGCGCCATTTATGTATAATATTGTACGTGCCCTGTGGAGGCAGATGAAATGTTTGGTAACCCTGTGGGTTTCACATGAGAAATGGGAAGCCTGAGAAATCAGGTCCAATTTGCCAAACGTGCTTGTACTGCTGTAAAGTACATAGGAAGTGCAACTAACCTTATAATTCACCTGAAGTGTCAACACGGTGTGACTGTAGACGTCTCTGCCAGTGCTCTGGCATCCTCTGCCTCAGGTTTGGATTCATCTTCAGATACTACCCCGAGAGTGGTGAGCTGTTACTGTGGAACTATGTGTAAAGCCACAGTATGTGTTCAGTACTAACTCTTTTGATCTCTGTTGTCTGCTGTTCTGTTCTCTATCCTCTCTCCACTCACCCCAACCGGTCGAGGCAGATGAGCCGACCCTGAGCCTGGTTTTGCTGAAAGTTTCTTCCGTTAAAGGGAGTGTTTCCGCTCCACATAATACATAAATACCGTCACACAGAAAATGCTTTTACATGACTAACTTCAGTAGCAATCCCCTCTACGTTCAGACCAGCACTCATTTGTAACAGAAGGCATCACTTTGAATATCTAACTTTTATTTTTGTGGCAACCTTCACTTTTCTGTGGCCTCTTGAAGCTGCGTGAATCTGAGAATGCTTTTCAACTCTCTTCAGCGCTCTACATTTGACTCAGTGAATGAGCTGTGTCAGTGTCAGCAAAGGAGAGGAGATTGTGAATTCTATTTGATGATTAACAGTGTATTCAAGGAAGAATTCAGCTTGTCTTATCTCAGCCCCAAACTAAATTGCTCTCTTTTTCCAGTCCTGTGAATGCTTGAGTGCAGCCATATTATATGAATGTCCCCTTAGCAGGTGAAAGAGCGTTCCATTTTTTATTCATGCAGTTATCTTTGCATTTCTATTTGTAGATAGTTTTTTTCCTCTGCTCTCAGTTTTTTTCAGCTCATACAGCAAAAGCAGCAGCAAAACAATGGAAAGTATCATCAACTGCAAGAAGTGCAAGAACTGTGGGAATCATTAATGTTTAATAGGTCTGAGGCGAGGAGAAGATGAGGTTAAACCTATGTTTTCACTTCAGATGATGAACTAATGGTTTGATTATTTCCCCCCAAACAGTTTTCTTACTGCTTTTTTAACCCTATTTTATCAAAAACTGAAATTCTTCTTTTTTACATGCTTCTCACATTTAAATTCTTAAAGATGCTAAGCGCAGTGAAGCTTTAAGCCTAGCATTTTTGTGCAAGTTTCTTCTATTAGTTGCTATCTTTTTCTTTTTTCTCTGTATCACAGTCTGTCTTTTCCACCTTTTCCATCTGTCTTATCTACAGTTGTCATGATAGTGAACTTTAGGACATCTGATGAAAGTCAGATGTTGGTTTACTCATATGAAAATGAGGGAATATTTGTATTATCAAAGGGTCACTGGTGCATACTAATGGTGAAAGACAACTCAAACCTACAATTTTCAGGTAAAATGTCAAATTCGTTAGCTTATTAATTTATTCTGATATATACAAGACTCTGTAGGATGAAAAGCTTAATAATCAACACTCCACTAGTAGTTTGCTGTTCTATTACAGTCACAGTCATAGTAGCTGTTGGCTTTATATTGAGCACCTACTGTTTCCTTGGCCCAGCCCTATTTGCTCTTCTTACTGTAAATAAGTTTTTCAGTGAGAATCACATATGGAGAGGGTGTCTCTTCACCACCTATAAAGAAATAAAGGGATGCTAATAGAAATTACAGTTAAGCCCCATCCTTAAACCCCCAGCATTAAGGAGCAGAAATTATTCTGAACACAGTTGTTGACAAATGGTAATTAAAAGATTTGTTAATGCCGAGTGATTAAAAACACTGCAGGCATTTCACAGGGAAATTCAGCATGGAAATTGCTTTTTCTGCAACTGCTGGTGCTGCTTCGTTTGTTGAATGAAAAGCCTTTTTTCCACTGTTATCATAATATTAAAGAGCTGTCACTTCTCCTGTAATGGAATGCACAATGTGGAGAATTAGCATTTTTCAACAGCTATCTTGTTTGTGCCAGGATGAGCAATTATTGGCTAGATACTTTTTTTCCCACAATGGTAAAATTATTCTCTTTTCTCCAATGAAGATGCGGTCAGTCACAGAGAGGTTTCTTCTTGTGTGTGAGAGAGAGTGTGTGTGTGTGTGTGTGTGTGTGTATGTGTGTGTGTATGCACATATTATTTCTCTGTCTGGCTGTTAGATTTGCATGGGATAAAAGTATGCACTGTGATTCTTGTGACAGGCTTTAATCATTGATTCTCTCCATCTTTCTATCCCAGGTTGCATCGAAATGTTCACATATAAAGAATAACCATGAATGCGCAATTGCACATCAAGTTAAAACACTAAAGAATTAATCATCTTGGGGTAAAGCGTCTGTGTGATTGAGCATTTAAAGCCTAAATCCCCATTGGTGTTGTCTTCTCTGCACATTTCAGGATTAATTTATTACTTATTATAGGTTAATACCCTGAATGTGCTGCTCTTTAAAATGCTGATATTCTGAGGAAAGACTCTCCTTAAGAACTACATTACAAGTTCTCTGCTGACTTTGATGGATTAACATTAACAAGACTGTAATTATTATAATTTTCAGCTCATACTGTTGTTTCCTAAAATTAAAACATATATATAGGAATATGACTAGTGTTGACATAAGCTGACATACCTGGTCTCATAACAGTATTTGCCCACGTACATACGCAATCACTCTCTGTGTAATTTATTATGGCCAAGGCATAATTGACCAATCAAAAAAATATTTGTATTGCACAGGTCAAAGTGTTAATACAGTGAAAGAAAGGATCTGCACTGCATACTGGATGATGGAAAATACTATGAGATCTCATGCACAGTTTAACACACACATAGTGAGAGCCAGGCCGGTTAATATAACCTATTCTGTTTTTTAAACTGGTGCGTAGTTGCTGCTGATGATTGGGGTAGATTAGGTGATTTAATGTTGTTGTTTGAACCTAACTTTGAGGTCAGTATTATTAACACCTTTCCAAACTCTGACATGCCCTTTATCTACATTATTTTGAGTAATGAAAATCTTTTTGAAAATGTTCATATTCACATAACTTTTCATAGTCCTAGCGTCCCGAGGGCAGAACAGTGGGTGGTCCAGTTTCATCTAATTTGATCATAACTTTTATTTTATCTTGGTTAGAAATGGTCTAGTAATATTATAATTATGACACATTATGACAAAAAGAATTTTTGGTGGGTTGCTGGTATAATGTCTCTGTTCAAAGCACCTTCACTCACAATAACAAAGTCTTTGATAGCGAGATGACCTATAAATTGTATTTAATGATATATATTCTTTATTAATCCCCTTGGGGGTGTGGCCAGGAGTATGAGGTTAACCGGGAAGCAAACTACCAACCTCAGGGTTTGTAGACTACTGCCAACTGTGTTTTATCTGTTTGCTGCAATCTCCTGTTAGTGGTTTTTAAAAGTAATCTTATTGTATAATACTAGCTAAAACAGATCAGTTTTACATTTTTTACATTCATATATTGTAATGTTGTGTTGTAAAGGGGATGAGTTCAACTTAAAACAATGTCCAATAACTGACAGGTATTAGGATCAAATCTCTCAAATAGCTAATGTGTCCATTCTCTGCCATGTTGCCATGTGTGAGCAGGACAACAAGTCTCCTCTCACTATATAAAATTCTCTAGATTAGGATAAGAACACTTAAGTAAGTAATAAGTAATGACTTGTTTTTTAAGTGAGTGGCGTATTTATTGATTTATTATAATAAATGCAATTTGAGAGTTTAACTTTGGAATAAAATTATATCTCAAGTAATAGCTTAAACCAAATATTTATCTCATATTTGTGTGTACGGCTGTAATGCAAGCGTTTAAAACAGCATGATGAGTTTTGTTCCATAACAATACAGCCCAGGCAGCCAGGGAGAAACTTCACTGATACGGAAGAATATTCCATCCCTCCTCTGCAGCTGCGCGTAGTTGATGGCTGAAAAGGCTTTTGAAGTGCAGCCACTTAGTCTTGATAGCAAAATCTTTTTCTACTATTGCATATTTATTTATTGCTTCCACAGCTCTAAGTGGAAACATAGTGACTTGATGTCCTGTCTCCTTCCTCTCCTCCCCTTGCTTTGTTAACTAAAAAAAAAATCTGTCAGCTGAACCAAGATGTTCAGAATGAAACCATCAGTTCCATATGGTCTTGAATGTTCAAAGGACACTGATCGCAGGAAATAGAAAGAGCCAGCTTGCCTGCAGAGCTGTTCTGTCCCATATGCAGACTGTGGGGTTTGCAGGCTTTCTGTCAGACAGATGACATCTTGATGTGTTTTTATTGGGTTGTCATCTACTGAAGTGATGTTCATCGTGCCTAATTTTTGTTTGAAGAACTACGCTGGAGAGAGTTGGGGAGCCATTTTAATGATAGGTGATTTCTTTCTTTTAAAATTTCTCCTCAGTTGAGACCTAATTAAACTCCAGAATCCCCAACGGTTTTAAAAACCGAAAAAGATAAATCATTTTGCCAAATTAAAGCCAGTGTTCAATTTCTCTTTTTATTTGAACTTGTACCTGTAAATTGAAGCCACCTATTTGGTCATTTGTCTTTTTCAAGCCAAACACCCCTTATACATAATGAAAAAAATGTGTCTGTGCAGGCTTCTCATTAAGAGAAAGGACATGCTTATTTAATTTCAAGTATTGGTCTGTAAAGAGATGGTCTTTTTCACTCTTTCTTTTTACGCTGAGTGGTATCTAATTATTTTTTACAAACAATTAAACGTTGTTTAACGGTGGGGGTTAGCACTTCTGCATCACAACTAGGAAGGCGTCGACTTTGCATAGTTTGCAGGTTGTTCCTATGCTTTCATGGGTCTCCTCTGGGTACAGTCTGTGTCAGCCCTGTAACAGACTGGAGACCTGTCCAGGTTGTACCATCCCAACCACCCAGTGACAGCTGGGATCGATTCTGCAGCCCTTAACAGGATAAGCTGTTTAGGTAATAAATGTTGTGTGATTTGCATTAAGATAGTAAAGTCCATAAAGAAAAGGTGCATGCCATGTGGATTTGATTAGAAAGAACAAATTTTCCTTACAAAATATGATGATATACTGTTTATTCAAAGGCGTCAAATCAAATCAAGTGTCAAACCTACTGAACAATAATTGTTGGACAATGGAGGGGTGGTATTTGGAGGATAGCAGGTATAAAGAATCAGCTGAAATCTTTGTGTATCTGCAGAGAAATAATCTGTCTTCATCCCCTTTAATCTGACACAGGAAATAGCAGCAGCTCATATGCCAGGACTTAGGTGTTTTAGTTGCTTTCCAGGGCCTAAACCATATCTGTTCAAACTGTTTATCAATTAATGGCCTAGACATTGGAGCTTTCTCTATATACAGTATATAATAATATACTTTTACTTTACTTTACTTTTGTTACTCTACCAGCATAGAGCCTTTTGTTGCCTTGTTAAATCCACTGAACAACAAACACCCTAAATATTATTGTGAGCATACTGTCGGTTGGAATAGAACGACATGTCAGTTGTAATTTCAATGAGACATTGAGGGGAAAATGAAACAGAGCAAAAAACGCCATATGACAGGACAGCTGTCAGGGAAGATGGTCTCTTCTCTTGCTCTTTGGTTCCTTTTTAAGTATAGCAGGAGGCCCCTTGGAGTTTGGCATCAGAGAGCTAAGGCAAAGAACTTAGTATTTGGCCTAGAAAGTCAATTAAATTCACTCACGTGTGAATAATTACGACAATAAACTGATGGTAGAACAAAATTGTCAAGCTGCCTCAGCATGTTGCCACTGCTGTCTTTTTGGTCTTTTGTCAAGACTCTTGAGTTCAGAATGATAAAGAAGTAGTTTATTTATCTGCCAAATGAAAAACAGGCTGTTTCTGTCCACTCTGCCTTTTAATGCAGAATATACTAAAACGAAATCATACACACAGTAAAGCTGTTGTACTGAAGTTTGAAGGGACACGCCAATATAGTTTTTTTCATGGAGCGCTCTTGGCACACAAGTAAGGAAATTCAATAAATTGCACCTTGTCAAAATAATTAGAAGTGATTTTTGGCAAAAAAAAAAGTATATATACACTGAACAAAAATATAAACGCAACACTTTTGTTTTTGCTCCAATTTTTCATGAGCTGAACTCAAACATCTGAAAATTTTACTACATACACAAAAGACCCACGACTCTCAAATATTGTTC
>JAUYWH010000020.1:15855517-15876535 GCA_034779795.1 Ctenopoma multispine | reverse complement strand
AGGGAGGTCTGGGCTTCCCTGCTTAGGCTGCTGCCCCCGCAACCCGACCTCGGATAAGCGGTTGATAATGGATGGATAATTATACTTTTACTTTTTTTTATTGGGACACAGTCTACCTTAGCCTCCAAACTTTCTGAAAATTCACCTTTAAACACAACAACAATAAAGAAAAACCAATAAAATATTTTTCCTTTAAGTGTCGTTGTTCTACTGTTGGATTTTATTGTGACTTTTTGGGTGACTGGGAAAGCTCACATTGTTATTGGTAAGCAGGTTCCTTTACTGCCAACAAATTTAGGGAATAACATCCTACTCGGCCACAGAAAGCCTTTAATGGTGGATTTTTCAGAAAGTGTAACAGCAAGCTTTGTTTTATTTAAATTAATTTGCAGCTAAACTATATTTTAGCAGCTGTCTTTGCATTGTTTACTAATTACACTGAAATGTGCTTGCATTCGTCAGTTGTACCCTGCACATGTAGCCAATAAACACTTCCAATCCACTGGTAGGCTGTGTGTGAGAGAGGCTGCTTTTTGATGAACAGAACTAATTTAACAATTATTATAAATACACCAACTTTCAACAAAACATTTTTGTTAGGGTGCACTTTAGACATGACAAAACATAATTTTACATCTGAAAATGTGCCAGCAGTCTCTATGGGTTTAACAGGCACACTCTGGCACAACAGTAGCTATGCCACAGCTGCGTAACAAGGGTCAAATTATTAATGCTCTTCAAAGCAAAAAACATTGAATGAGCAAAGCTTTGAATTCTGCCTTTTTATTATACTAGTCCTATAGGTGCAAGAGTTTATGTATATTCAGAGGGTGTGATACCCAAGAGTTATCCAGAGTTCATAAGAGGTATACTAAAATGCAGAATGTCTGAGGATGAGATTCTGTAAGATGTTTTACATGTCGTGATGTTGATAGGAATGTTTTGAATTCAAAATATTTTGAATTTCAGTCAAGTGTCTTTTCAAAAGTGTCATTGCTAACTGGGGATTCACGTCCTCACAGCATGATGCTGCCATAGTAGCAGCTAAGTGAGACAAGCTTAGACACCTGTAAATCAAGGCCAGTCTTTATCCTCCATGTCTTGTAAATGGAATACAAACTTTCTAAAACTCTGCAAAAAAAACATTACAACACTATAAGTTACTTGTGTGTATAAAACAGGTATTTGGGAGAAAGTTTCCAGTATACATTAAATAAACTGCATCTTAAAGAAATTCCATATTTATCCATTGTCATTACCTTCTGGTTGAAAAAAATCACAGCAAGGGAAAATTACTTGAGAAAGTGTCAGGAATATTAATATTAATTTTGAGCCTCACATATTCCCCTATTATATTTTACAGTCTGTTCTTCTGCTGTCCCAAAACTGTATTGTTAGTGCTTATTAGAGATTTTCATTGTGTGTGTGTACTTTCCTGTGACATGCACACACATTTCTGTGTATGCATATGTATAACACCACCACCTGTCTGTGTGTGTATTTTTATGTGTGTGTGTCACAGTTGTGTAGCGCCAGTTTTCCTGAAATACACATACACAACTGTGCTCAGTCCAGTGGCCAGAGTGGCAGCTCCGAGGTTTAGGCTGAGCAGCAGACATCGTGCCCTTCATGGTTATGACAGAAGGTGCTAGTAGAGATGCAAGGCTATTACAGGGACAGAGAGGGAGAGCTGCAGTGTATGGAGGGAGTAGAAATGAGTTAGGCTGATGGGGAAACAAGAGTATTGGGGAAAGTGAGAAATGTGTATGACTTAAAAGCAGAGAGAAAGATTTGAAATTAGGATTTAGATGGAGAGCACAATGCTAGCAAGAAGCTGAAACAATCAGTAAGACCGGAAACAAAGAAAGAAGGAATAACAAGGGATGAAAGAAAAAAGCAGGAGTCACTATGGGAGGTGGACAAAATTTTGGTCAAACATTTTTAGGATTTTACAAAATGGCTCACTGGAGCCTTGGCTCACAAGATTAATGTTATATTGGCAAGTTGAATTCAGGACATTCACACAAATTTGTTTGCTGCGCCTCCACTTTGACTCAGCCTTCCATTGCCAAATGAATTAAATTAATATGAAATAATTACTTTCTGCTTATCCTGATGAGTAATAAAAAGAAATACAGATGGAGGCAGAGGGAGAGGCAGGTAATGTGGGCCTCCAGTAAAAGGCATAGACAGTCACTGAGGCCAATAAATCTGGATATGAGAATCTTCAGACCAGTCAAATCATATTATGAACAATAGCCAGTTGGGCCACTTACCAAGATATCGTTACGATGGGTATCCATTAAGAACTGACAACTGTTCAGTTATGAAACAGTAGCACTGCAACTGTTAAAGAAACCCTCTTAGTACACACCATAGTTGAGAGTTGTAGAGACTGCCTGCTTTAAATTGGGAACAGAAAACTATTGTCAAGTCAAGGTTTCTGAATTAATGTTATTATGTTATTTTTAGACATCAGCTGTCACCAGATAAATCGACAGACTTCTAAACCAAAGTAGATTAGGTGAAAACGAACAAGGGTCTTCTTCTTCTTCTTTTGGCTGCTCCCTTTAGGATTTGCCACAGTGGATCATCTGCTTTCTGCATTTGCATGTCCTTCAGTACATCCATTAACCTCCATTGAGGTCTCCCCTTTTTCCTCCTGCCTGTCAGCTCCATGCTTAACATCCTTTGACCAGTATATTCGCTATCCCTCCTCTGTGTCCACACAATCTCAACCTTGTCTTTCTAACTTTACCCTACCTGCTCAACATGTACTCATTTCCCCATTCTGTCCATCCTGGTCACTCCCAGTGAAAAAAAATGTTCTGCCACCTCCAACTCAGCCTCCTGTCTTTTCGTAAGTGCCACCGTCTCCAAACAATACATCATAGCAGATCGCACTACCACTTTGTAAATCTTCCCTTTCACTCTTATTGCTATTCTTCTGTCGTGTATCACCCCTGACACTCGTCTCCACCCACTCCACCTTGCCATTTTTTTTGAAGCCATAAAATTAGCTGACATTACTGGCAATGACAAAGTCAATGAAATCTAAGATACTGCCTACTATTTTACCTCTAGGTTGTTTTTCTCCATCAAGACAAATCACAATCTCTTGACTTTAAAAGCCATTATTTGCTAATTATTTCAAAGGTTACTCTTTATTTAATTTAGTATTATTGTCATTTTGCTAAAAAAGGCTGTTACACTTTCATATTTTTCATATAATTCATTAATGGAGAGAGAGACAAGTAATATAATTAGTTTTTGATGTTTTAGTGTGTAATCTGCATTAGAAACCATATTCCTAGAGCATACTGACAAAGTACTGTCAAATAATACTCTGCTCAACCCAAACATTCACAAATGAAAACAGTGGGAGGCTATATCACAGCACAGTGAAGATGCTGTGAAGTGAAGAGGAACTGGAGGCAGCACAGCTGCATTAAGCAACACTGTCTCCTAAAAAATCACATTCTGTGCAATTAAACTAGGGGTGATAGCTCAATTGATGAAGTCAATGGTGTGTGTCAGGTCCGGAAGGGAGGCCTTAGGTTCAAATCCCAGCTAAGACAAGTAATGAGGTTCATATGGGGAACTGTGGCTCTGTTGGTAAAGCAGTTGTCTATGAACTGTAGGGTCTGTATTGTTCATTGTGTGTGTAAATTGTGAGTTGCTTTTGATAAAAGTATCTGCCAAATGAACAAAACATTAAACTACAACAGCAAATACATTTGCAGTGGCTTTATTTTGTTCCAGGGCAAGATTATTTTGAATGAATCCAGCAGTACGTTTAATAACATTAGCACAGTTGCAAAGATGTGATTGGATTAGTATTTAAGCAAACAGCTTTTATACAACACACCCAAGTACAACTCCAGATTCCCATGTGTGGATAGGTTTACTTAAATTTATACTCACCTCAGTGCCATAATCAGCTGTGTACCTTCATCTGAAGGACAAAGGACACAATTTATGGACCAAAATGTACAAATACTGCATAGAGAAGACAGGTGGTTTGGGAGAGGGGTGAGGGAAGCCTTGCATGTGCAAATAAACAACCCCTCACTCAACAGAGGTGGAGGCCTCAGACACAACTTATCTTCAACCTACCTTGCTGCCCCTTTATCCATCCCCAGGAAAATAAGGCCCAATTCACACCTCCACCAGGTTGACCACACTTAACGACCCACTTAATGGAGGCAGGAGGAGCTGTCAGGGGTGGGGCTGTTACATCTACCCACACCCTTCCCCTGCCTTTGTTTCACTTAACGAGCCTATTCAAGGCAGGTGTGAGGTGAATCCAACCTGGAGGATAAATTTGTGGTCACCAGCAAACTTCCCTCAGATTGAAAAAGTTCTGTGGATGCAGAAGTCTCTACCTTAAAGAAAGAAGTCCAGTTGCCATGACTCAAACTTCAGACATATGGTCAATATGTTAATATAAAATGTAATAAGGTTTCAATTGTGATTCTTACAAAAACCTATTTGTGGTTGCGGTCTAGTTGTTTGCCATGGTTGGCAACTATTTATAATAATCTGTACACAAAAACATATAACTATATCAGGGAGACTTCACTGTCCCTATCCTGCCCTTGTATGTTCATCTGAACCTCCAAGTATTTTTTTTTTTGTAGTGTTTTCCTTGCATTTAGCAGTGCAGCATACACAACCTCATCCTCTACTCTCGTTGCTTCAGACTAAATCAGTGTTTCCATGCCATGACCTACTGACCCCCAATGTCTCTCAATCCCACTAACAGCTCTGTTACTCAGGGTGAAAAGCCACCGAACACTGTTGCCCCAAGCTTTGGGCATCACCTTGCACTTCAGCTAGGATTTGTGTCACAGTCAACTGCCACAATTGTAGCAATGGCCACAATTCCCAAACCAGAGAAGCAATAAAAAATAATTTCAGTCTCAGTTTTAAAGTTTAAAGCATTCATTTTGGGGAAAATCCACCATGCCATATTGTGTGACACGTGTCACATGTGTCACATATGGGATTACTGTGAACAGAGAGAGACCAGAATGAGAGGAGACATGACAGGATGTTGACCCCATAAGGCACAGACCAGAGAGTGAGACTGGAGATCGTTACATGGGAATGTAATGTTTAATAAAAAAACACAATCTTTCCCTAGTCTTAACCAAAGTGTTTCTGTTGCCTAAACCTAACCACATACAAGACTAGTGACAAAACTCTGGCCTGTGATGTGACAGTTGTGCACTTTGTTCACCTGTCATCCACCAATACCTATAAAATGTGATTGCAATAACAGTTTAGTTGCATAAAAACATGACTTTTAAGAGACAGGCTAAAACAAAAGACATTTAGTATGGAACATGAAGTTAATAAGAATTTTATCTTTTTCAGTAATCTGTATTAATGATAGAGGCAGAGATACAGGAAATTCAGTAAGGCAGGCATTTATTAAATTTGTTACAGTAATGTTGAAAGTATAAGCAGATAAAAGATAACAAAAGGGTGCCAGAGGGGGAATTATATTAAACTTAATATCAAATAAACCAAATGAAATCAACGTTTCTTCTTCGCCCAATACCTTCAGATTACTTGGCGTCATGCTTTATGTGCTCTTATGTTATATATACACACATTTGTGAATGTTACACATAGTTAGAGGCCCAATATTTGAGGTGAAAGTGTGTTTGAATGCTGGCCAGTAGTGAAACTCCCAAGTTTCAGTCTGGCCAATTTGTTTCGTTCTCAAGAGTTTTTTTTCCAAATGCTGATCTGGCATTAAACGTGGTAAGGAAGGAGAATTAATTTTGACTTTCTGACTACAGGCCACAACACTCCATGGACACAGAATAAAATATAAACTCTATTTTAAATTATATAAATCTAAATTAAACACAATATTTACAGTAAAAAAATGATGTCACTCTTGCCTGTCTTCAAAAATTGAGAGCCCTGATATAGTAATGATGTAAATTACTCCGTGGCGTCTGCAGCCATGACATAAAGTTGAGCATATATGGTAAGAAACAAGGGAGGACTTCGTAGTGTCTAGGTCTGGAAGCCTGTTGCTAACATTGTCTGATGCTGGTCTGAATTTCAATCTATAATAGAGGAATTAGTCAAAGCACACTAATTGGCCTTGATTTTTATTATTCATATTTGAAACCATAAGAGTAACTATTGGGAACTTTACCAAGTTTATGGTTTACCCTGTAACCAATACATCCCTAGTTTTATATTATATTATATTGACTGGTGGTATAGTGAATGAGCTAAATATTCTCCAAGTTGTGTACGATGAAGACAACCGTGAGGCAGTAACAAGCATTGCATTACATTATATGTATAAACATGAACAATTAAATTATAGAGATGTTATATGCAGTCTGCCATACTGCTGGAAATTATGATTTCAATAACCACACGAAATGAATACATGTATAGTTATGGTGATACTGAAACAATTTTTTCTTATGACTGACCTTCCAAAAAGCCCCATCATGTTTAACTGCTGGGACATTTCCATATTCTGTCAACGTGTCAGACACAGTGCAAGGCTTCCTGTCAGTGAGTAATAATAACTCTTTAATCTGTTCATCTTTTCATTTATTTATGATGATGACAGTGTGCTGGCACACACTCAGCATGCTCAGAAATCGTAGGGGGACTAATTAGTTGGCGTTTTCATAGGAGGTTGAGACCATTACATAGCCTCCAGTTTGGTTTAAATTCAGGCAATGACTAGCAGAGTGTGTGGCAATGGTGACGGCAGAGCACTGCTACATGTCTGCCAGACACTGCTGTGATGGGGGCATGTTTAAAACCTGGCAAAACAGCCTTGTCACCTGGCACCCTGGTTTCTCACCAGCCTCAAGGTCATCATCCTTGGCATGCAGAGTGTGAGAGGCATCCCTGAACAGCCGTGTTGAGCTGCCATGTTAGCAGGGGTCCTTCTTTGCCTGCGGTGATTCAAATCCTACTGTTTATACACAAACGGCTTCAGCATCTTCCTGAACAGGCTGACGTCACTGCCTGTTCTATAATTAGAGAAAGAGCCATTTAAACAAGCTCCTTCTCTCTCCCTAATGATGTGATTTCATGTACACCAGCTATGATTCTTCCTACTGATGTTGTTATCAGACATTGCTGTTTTAAAAGGCAGAGCTATTTGAAGGAGACTGAACAAAGAGCATATTGGTTCAGATTTAAAGCTCAGTTAATTCTGCCTGGTATTGCTCATAATGCATTCTAATCACCGAAGATCTACACACGATTAATGAAGTAGATGCATCTACGAAAACCCCTACACACACCCCCCTGCTATGACTCAAACTGAGATTCAACTATCACATCCTAAATTCTCATTTACTTCTCCGTTTAACTTTTCTTTTCTTGTCTGCCATAATCATCTGTTTTTAATTAATATAATATTGTTGTGACAATGTGAGACTAAACTCACCAATTTTTCAGGGCCAGTTAAATAGCCAGGCACAAAAATCTTATAGTTTAAAGGTTTCTTTATTGATCGCCAGTATGTTATTGGATGATGTGTGGGTTGTCAGGAGTCAAGAAGTCACTAAAGTATGATTGAAATCAGACTGGGAGACGAAACTTGCAGGAGAGTTTAGCTTACTTGAATAACGATGAGTAGTGAGCGAACAGGAAGAAGCTTAGAGCGAAAGATGATGGGATGTGTAGTTTGGGAGGCGGGTGGGTTGAAGTTGGCGTGTGCCCCATCGTCTATTGTTTGGAGACAGAATCAAACAAACTAGATGGGAGAGAGCAGAAGTGTTAGACAGGTGAGTGAACAGTCTGGGTGGAGAGAAAAGGTTGTCCTGGGGGACACACTGGGAAGGGAGAAAGTTAACATAACAAAGTTTGTGAAATTCAAGTCCAATTTCCTTAATCCTTATCTTTTATGCAGTGAGAGATCAGATACACATGAAGATATTAAAACCGAGTAATCAAGGTTCCAACTATCTACAATCACAGAGAGCAAGTTTCCACAATGTCCAGAATTACAGAGAGAGTAGTGTTCATAGGTCAAACAGGGAAACAGCCTGAGGTCAGAGTCAAATCATCTCAGATAACTCACGGTTTTTCCAAGAGTCAGGTAAAGGGGTTGGTCTGAGGCAGAAAAGAAGGAGCATGATTTTGGCGCACAACATGAAATAAATGGAGCAATGAAACACAGCGGAGGTCTCCGTCCATTACTTGTTTTCAGATTGTGATTAGCTGTGATTTGTCTGAGCTAATCTTCATTTTGAGATGGAGCCAGCACCAAAACGAAGGATTTTTCTCATTTGGATTAAGCACATTTACTGCCCCTTGACAAAAGTAACACAAGCACATTCACTGTAGTCACCCCGGGTTCATTATTTCCATTTTCCTTTAAGACTATTGTTATTTATTAGAGGGCATTTACTGACATGGAAAAATATATTAGTCAAACCAATAATACTCTTGTAAAAAGTTTGCATATTGTATACTTTTTGTCCAGTAGATGGCTTACTACAGCAAATGAAGCTTTGCCATCGTGAACCAATTCGATGAAAAGCTTAAATGCTAAAAAAAACCCTCATGTGGCCATTGCTTATCACATGAGTAATCAAAAGTAGGCTGGAGAGTTGGCGTGGAAGTTGAACAATCTGGGTGGAGGGTGAGTGCTGCAGGTTCTGCTTATAAAGGGAGTAGGCAACAGATCAAATGAATTAGTCCAGTGATCACTAGTAAAGCTGGAAACACTGAGAGTGGGGATTGACAGGAAATAGGATATCAATGTGCCTTTGGGTAAATTGTTGTACAGCTGGTAGACTACATGTTGGCACTACTGCAGGGTTTTGGAGTTTGTACGGAGAGGCCTCAGGCAGATTACAATCCATAAACCTCATTTCACTAGTAACCACAGGCTCTTATACAATTTACAAACTTTTCTGGAGTGGGATGTTAACAGGATGTTGAGAAGACAGAACACAGATTTTCTCACTGAGAGCAAGCAGCATTTGAAGTCCTTCTACTTTCTGGGTACAGACAATCTCCCAGAGGGTGCAGCACATCTAGTGGAAGCACATCAGACTCACAACTGCTAACCAGTTTTTGATGCTTTCCTTGCCCTGTTTGTAGACCTTCAGGGCTCCATACCAGTCCTGACCCTGGCAAATGGGCCTGAGTTTTGACTCAGTTTTGACTTGTGTTTTTTTTATGTGCCTTCAGATAATTTTTATTGTCACCTGGCACAACATAAGTAATCATGTAACCACATATTGTGGTCAGTATGATGCCACTCGGTGCATTCAGTTCACAACAACATTTAACATGATTGCATCGTGTTAATGCCATAAACTTTTATTGCTAGTGTTAAGTTTTTACGTTTGTTAAAGCGACATGAATCGCCAGAATGTTTTTAAACAACTGCAGCTGCAGTTTGTAGTCAGTGTGGCAATATTTGTGTAAGTGTACATTTGCAGCCTATACATGTCTGCCATACCAATCATTGTGATAACCAGACAGTGAGAAGTAGCCATTGAGAAGTAGAGCTTTTCCTGATGTGCCAGATGCTGTATTAGTTAAGGTCTGAAATTTTGTGCTGAAACACTGGCATGAAGGCCATTGACAGAACACATATTTCGGGGTCAGAGGTGGGGGGGTAGGGTGTTGACTTGACTGAAAAGCCGATCTCTATTGTGGCTGGGGTGTTTGTCTCACTTTGACTCACCACGTCTTACTTTAAAGGCCACCGTCATTTGCAATCGTCAGCAATTGACCCTCTTGCTGCACAGATGTGCTCAATGCACCCGGCATGTTTACAAATGGAGCGCAGACGGCAGACTCTGACAGTCAGAAAAAATTAATCTTCCAGTTTTTCTTTTTTTTTTCCCCTGATCTTCCCTCCGCTGTTATTCCAGTACAAAACGAGCATTTGCTAGGAAAGTTTACTAGAAGGGCGGGGGAGTGAGCTGTCTGCTGTGAGAGGGCAGAGAAGTGAAACCCGAAGTGAAGTACATGTTGTCAATTTGACGTTAGAATTTATACTCGATAATCACGATATAGTAATTTACTATATTGCACGTGGAACAAGTTGAGATAC
Source organism: Ctenopoma multispine (assembly GCA_034779795.1). Lineage (NCBI taxonomy): Eukaryota > Metazoa > Chordata > Actinopteri > Anabantiformes > Anabantidae > Ctenopoma > Ctenopoma multispine. Next base: position 15,866,463 of record JAUYWH010000020.1, on the reverse strand, counting down.
ATCCAGTATATTCGATATATTGCCCACCCCTACTTTCGTATGCAAAAGAAAGGTGAAAAGTATGAACTCTGAATGAATGTAGGCACTGTGGCAAGTAAAGGGAAAAAGTTAGCTGATGTAATGTGTCAAATGTGAAGAAGGAGTGAAGAAAGGTAAACATACATGTACATATGTGCAAAAGACCAAGTGGAAGGGCAGTCCCCTGTTGGTCAACAGTGCTGTAGGGGGCTTTAGTAATCTGGCCCTAGACCGACCCTGTATGGAAAATGTGTTTTTGATCCACAGTTGATTTTATGAGTTGGTTTTATGAAGGACGCCCTTGCTGGTGCAACCCTCCCTATTTATCTGGGCTTGGGACTGCCACTAAGAGAGCACTGGATTGTGGAGCCTCAGTGGCTGTGTTCTGAAGGACAAAGAGTGAAATATAATTTTTAATTATTTAGTATTTTCATTTTCACCACATAAGCTTCACTTCCATTAGCGGTCAGGATCTACTAGCCACTCTGCTGGTTTGTCATTACTGAATTGCAATTGCTGTTGTGCTCTTACAACAATATTTGCAGGAAAGAAAGTCTAATTTAAAATAAACAGATTCTCAAGTGATTATTGTACCCTTGTGTCATTCAGTAGTCAACTTGTCATCATGTGTCAACATTTCAATGGTATAATTTAACTAAAAAATATTCTTCTTCTTTGTCTTTCAGCTGCTCCCTTTAGCGGTCGCCACAGCAGATGATCTGCCTCCATCTCACCCTATCGCTAGCATCCTGCTCTGTCAGACCAATCGTCATGTCCTCCTTCAAAACATCAATGAACCTCCTCTGAGGTCTTCCTCTTTTCCTCCTGCCTGGCAGCTCCATACACAACATCCTTTACTAACATCAAATAGTCATAGTTAGTGCATAGTGCGACTACAGTATTGTAAAACCTGGTGCATTCAGTGTTTATTTTTATAGTGGTTTATGACTATTTATTAATATTGGATATAAAATACTGATTTGTGCAATCTTAACATTTAAAAGGTAACAAGCTACAACTAAAAACTAAACATTTTTTTCAAAAAAATGACATGATATAGTACATCATGTGAAACAATATATCATCACACTGCCCCTTTGCATATACACAGAAGCAGTGTGACTGGTCTGTGAACCTCAGTACAGCACGGCACATGTAAAACAAGGCCAATAGACCTAGCAGTAAGCATAATATAGCGAATAGGAAATGAAGCATAATTTGTGAAGTTAATGTGATAAACATTAGTGGTCCTTGAAGACTCCACATTGATTTGATCAAAAAAAGTAAATTTTCTTACCTTACCTAGTGCTTGTAGAATCAGCTAGCAATTACTGCCTAATGCCAGCTATACAATAAAACAAGATAATTCTGCAGAAAATAATTTGCCTTTTTTGTGAGCTGAACCTTTAAAATACCAATTTGTTCCTCATATCAAAGCTGTATAGTTCTGTGTTTTGTTTAACCACAGTCTTGTGCCTCTTGTCTCAGCACTTAATGGCAATTTTATTTTCCTCTCATTTTCCACATCAGAAGACTGAAAACATAATGGCCATGCTGTTGTCAACACAGAGATGTCCAGAAACCCAGAAAGTGTGTGAACTAGGAAAAAATTACTAAGAAATCACAGTAAACAATAATGTTTATGTTTGCAATCTTCCTGTGTATTGGGCTGGAATTAAAATTTAAAATTGCAAACATAACAATTGTGGTTCTCTTTAATTTATTGTTTTGCTGATGATTGAGACTTGAATGATTAAATGTATGAGCCAACATTCCTAAACACAATTTAACTCTGTGTTGCAAGAGCACACCTACACATAAGCAGTCTCTGAAGGATGTTATGCATTATATCATTCACACATGCACATTCATTGTCCATCCCCCACTCCGCAATGCACTATTATAAGATGGGCGTCACTGTGTTCACTTTGTCTTTGAATGACTATATTTTCTGTTGCATCTCGCACAGTGCAAATGCTACAAAGCTGCACTAAATTGTTAGTGTTATCTGGACCCAGATGAAACCGAAATCTCTATTCCAAGAATAGCACAAGCTGGATTGATACCTCGATCACCACTGGTTAATCTGAGTGAGGGGATAAAGCTGTTTTTTCAGGTCCAAAGAGGCTGACTGAGTCTTCCAGCATGTCCACATGTATTCCCTCCATTAGCTTCACTGCCAGCTGAACCAGAATAAGAGGGCAAATCCCCACAGTAATCAGTCAACAACAAAGGATGTGCTATATTGTTTGGAGTCGTATGATGCTGGGGCCACTGTGCTAGCTAGGTGGATTGCAGGTATGAGGTTGTCCCCTACAGTCAGCTTTTGCCTTGTGCTCGCTGGCTGAAATGCTAAAAAATGCTTGTTGGTTATTTACATCTCCACAGTCATATATGCAGAGCTTAGCACCATGTAATATCTTTCAAACCATCGAAAGCAAGAAGAGGTTTTTTCTGTTGTTCATTGTTTGTTTCAGAACACAAATCCATCTCTTTCGCATTAGTAATGTAACACTCACTGTGTTTCCAGTACTTTATTAAGGAAGGTATTCATTAGACTATTCCAAATTTTAAGTGATAGTTGCCAGATCATACCTGATTACAGTTTGATATATTTCTAAAACAATACCTCTTTAAATAAAGCATAGAGTGAATTAGGCATCAGATGATCTCATAGGATGCACATCTAACATGTGTTACCATCATTATTAAAAGTTTAAACCGTTGTTAATATCAGCTTTAATGGTCAATTTATCTAGATCAAAATCCCACTGCTGCGTTTTTTTCCCTTTTCATTTTAATTAAATGAATATGTGGAAGGGGTAGCCACTCTTACTTTATGTAGAAATAACCATTAAGGATTGTTATTGGACCAAATGTTACATGCGATCAAAGGAAATTAAGTTTATTTACCAAAATTCCCATCAACAGGCAAACAATGTACAGTTCATACAGTACTTAGTACAGTACTTCAGACTTAAGACTTAGTCAGTTAAACACAAAGAGGCTTGACTTGTTTTGAGTGCTCTTATGAACAGCAAATTGTTCAGAAATCCAAATCTAGTCAATCTACTTAAGACTGGATAGGAGTAGTGCTGTGTAATAGTTAATGTGTAAATTTCTGTAACAAATTGTATTGTAACTGTTGGGTTTTCTACATTTATTTGTATATATTATATAATTTGTAAGGTCTTAAACCTTACACTGTAAAGTGCCCTGAGATGACCTGTGTTGTGAATTGGCGCTATATAAATAAAGTTGAATTGAATTGAATTAACAAACTGAAACAATATCAGTATCATCCTGTTTTTAGGCTGACATTAAGTCTGCAGTTTGTAAAACCTTAAAGAGAAAGCTAGGTTTAATTAGATCCTATTCAAGAGGAAAAATAAAACTTAAATTTGTTCTTTGTGTAGACATTTCTTAAGATCTGTGTCATTTCACTGTGACAAAAAATACCATGAGACTTCTGGTTTTAATACTTTTCTTGGAAATGTGTATCAAAGGATTTTTTTGTCCAGATCAAAAACCAATCTAGGACATCATGATGGCACAGCTGTATGAGTGAATGTTGTGTGGCCATCCCCAATTTATTTCTGGAAGGGGAACTTTGTCGTTGCCCCCTTTTCTCGCTCATCCCATATTAGCTGTCAGTCTCAACCATCATTTGTCAAGTGGGGTCAGAATAATATTGAAAAAATAGTCTTTTCTGAGAGATCCTTTGAAGTTTAAGTGAGCATCCCCAAACTTCAGTTCATGCTTCAGATTTTGCAAATATACAGTATGCTGTACAGTGCCATAAAAAATGCTGCAAACTCAGCAATGGACAAAGCTAATATGGGAATGTGTGGTGCTTGTGTTTAATTTAGCATATTTAACAGCGCCAACCCAGACACTTACCCCTGATACTTTGCTTTCCATGAAATTTGACAATTTCAGAAACACAAAGTACTTGTATGTATTATATAACTATATTCAATTTCAAACAAATCAGGTATCTGGATTAAAACACAATTCTACACATACGACTATATAGTAAATATCTACATAAATACCTGGCACAACCAACAGATACAGACTTTGTAATCAATGTGAGACTGTTGTTCAAAATGTTAAGCTGAGTTTCAGAAGTCTTTACTGTGGATTCAATAAGCTAAGAATATGGCATCAAACGTTACAAGTAAAAGTGAGCTTTAAAACCCATAAATCTAAACATCTTCTGAACAAAAAGTTGTTTACTGGAGAGCCTTGGTCCTGTTGATTCTGTGGGATAATGATGACATCCTTTTCAGCATACTTAAAGCTGAGAAAGTAGGAAATATGCTGAGGAGCTTTACCAGCACATGAAACAGACACAAACAAAACAAATCCATAAGTGCTGCACAGTATGAAGAGGAAGAAAAAAAGACCGTCAAAGCCGTAGTGCTCTGCTCTGCACAGCATGTGTGTGGCTCCATCAAGTTGACGTTAATTGGGGAGAGCGGATGGTAATTCAACTCATGGTTGTCATACACCTCCTCTTGCCTTTGTGTTGTCTTTACCAATATCTCTTACTTGCATAATTACAGGCTTCCTTGGGATACATTAATCAGAGTTTATTAATTTTAACGTCTTGAACCATGTTTTTTTTCCATTGGAAGGGAATGGGTCAGGATAAAGTGCATTACTGACTTTAATGCCACCCAATGTCCACATTGGACCATGAGGAGCAGTGATGTCATGGGCATGATGATTCTTTCACCTCTATGATTTGAATCTTGGATGTGTGATTTTGTACTGTACCCCATGTCTGAAATTTTATAGGAATCTCCATAATTAGGTGTGGGCAAGGTTTTGTTAGGATAGGTGTTTTTCTTTTATAAGAGTATAATCTATTTGATATATGCTAATGAAATAATAACAAAATATAAATGGCATCACACAAAAAGCCTTCACACAGTTGCTGTTGCTAGGTGACAGTGGTTGGTAAGCCAAGGTGCACAACAATATACTGTACCCTGTAGACCTGAATACGTCACATAATGTGAAGGTTTTGTTTTCCGACGTGTGGGTGAGGCTGATGGAGCATGAATGTACGTCCAAAATGGAATCAGCATTATATTAGACTGTGCTAAACTGGTTCAATGTAACTACTCATTAGAGAATATTTAGAATGTCGCCCTGGGCCCTGTTCTTCAGAGGTGGTTTACAGGAGCACGGCACTCTATGATGTGTATAAATGTCATCTGGTATGGTGTCTTTTCACACCAGTGAAATGCAGCCCTACAACAACAAACCACCACTATGCTTTGCTGAATTCACAGGTGTAAATAAATGCCATACAGAACGGCATTCACATACACGCAAAGAAATCATTTTTGAAGTGTTTCTGCATTTAGTACTTCTTTTGTTCCACATTGTGTTACATCATGTTCCCACTGTAGCAACCTACGTCACTGTTAAATTTGATGTTTTCAGTGAATGTGTTCAGACCACTGGTGATGTTGGTACATCACTGGTAAGGTACTTCTTAATACAGACGTGGACAAAATTGTTGGTACCCTTCGGTCAATGAAAGAAAAACTCACAATATTCACAGAAATAACTTTAATCTGACAAAAGTAATAATTAATAAATAAAAATCCTATGGATGTTATTCAATAAATGTCAGACATTGTTTTTCACCCATGCTTCAACGGAATTATAAAAAGAAATAAACTCATGGAACAGGCCTGGACAAAAATGATGGTACCCCTTACTTAACATTCTGTTGTACAACCTTTGGAGGCAATCACTGAATCAAACGATTCCTGTTACTGTCAATGAAACTTCTGCACCTCTCAGCAGGTATTTTGGCCCACTCCTCATGAGCAAACTGCTCCAGTGGTTTCCGGTTTGAAGGGCGCCTTTTCCAGACGGCCTGTTCCAGCTCCTTCCACAGATGCTCAATAGGATTGAGGTCAGGGCTCACAGAAGGCCACTTTAGAATAGTCCAGTGTTTTCCTCTTATACATTCTTGGGTGTTTTTAGCTGTGGGTTTTGGGTCATTGTCCTGTTGCAAGACCCATAACCTGCGACTGAGACCAAGCTTTCAACACTTGACAGCACACTTCTCTCTAGAATCCCTTGATAGTCTTGAGATTTAATTGTACCCTGCACAGATTCAAGACACACTGTGCCAGAAGCAGCAAAGCATCCCCAGGACATAACAGAGCCTCCTCCATGTTTTACAGTAGGGACAGTGTTCTAATAGTGTTGGAATTTTCTTTCTAATCTCCTGGGACAACTATTTCATTTGCTTCCTCTGGTCCATGTTGCGTGTGGTACATACCATGTCACCAAACAACACAGTGACTACCTGCAGCCCTATATATAGGCCCACTGACTGATTACAAGATTGTAGACACCTGTGATGCTAATTAGTGGTCACGCCTTGAATTAACATGTCCCTTTGGTCACATTATTTTCAGCCTTTATTTGCAGGGGTACCATCATTTTTGTCCAGACCCGTTATTCTTTTATAGACTGAAGGGTACCAACAATTTTCTCCATGTCTGTATGTACTCACTTTGTAAGTATAAACAAATATTCTGGCTTCACATTTGTTTTTTAACTGTTAACAATATTTTAGTTGATTTAATGTATTTTTGCTCAAAATCTGGATTGGTTCTTTTTTTGTGAAAAAAAAGGAGGAATTTGTTTTCTATTTTATCGGGTTGAGCATATGAGATTTAACTTTGATAAAAAGGATCAAAAGATTCTTCTTATCTTTAACAAAGTGAGACATATATGTCAAAATGAGTTAATGTCTTAGTCATCATTCAGTTAACTGTAAATAAGCCTGCCCTTTTGCAGTAATTGTTGCTATGAAAACAGCTCCAATTAAATTTTAAAATAGCTAACCATACTGTAAAAGTACATACAAATTTACTATTACTAAATATACTGTAGTAGTCACTAATTATATGCCTGTAAGTTGTTTTGCATGGAAAATTAGCCTAGTCAATTATGAATCAGAAAAAAAGATTGCAAACCACCAGCCTCTTTCCCAGAGACTGATGCTTCTCAAATGCTCCAATCCCATTTCTCCCTCTGAGAGATGAGTTACAGTATAGGAGTCTTTTTGTTGCAGACACAGTGGTTTCCTAATCACACAGCCTCCACTGTAATTACTGAGGCTTTTCACATAGCTGTCTTTGAACGTCATGCGCCAACACTGTCTGATCGCACCTCACCAAGCTAACTCCCTTGGATATGAGATTGTGGTCACAGTGGCCGCCAACCAAGATCCTGTTGCTGCTTGTTGTGTTACTTCCTTGGCAAGGTGTCCCTGTGCATCAGGAGTTACTAGCATTGACCCTGTAAATACAGCATGACTAAACAGCAAGTAATGAAAGCCCTGTCTGGTGTCTGTACAAACAGCTAATCCCTCAACCAGGGTTTACACAGTAACATGTCGACGGCCTCACTTTCCCTCCCTCGCTCTCTTTCTACATGTGCCAGAGTGATAGGAATCTCCCCAGGCTCCTTCATCTCCTCCACTGGCAATCCAGGATTCATGTTGTCCGCTTTTGTCTGCTATTCTCTCCAGATATTTAGGTATTCATCACTCCTATTCGTGATTCCGTTGGGCCTTGTAGCTGAGGCCTGCCTCTAGACAGTACCCCAGAGAAGAGACAGGAGAGAAGAAAGGACGGGTTAGAGAAACGAGCCACAGACGGTGCACGCCTTATCGGCTCTGAACACCCGAGTGTCGGCAGCTCCCCAAATGCTATGAATAGCTTTGCATTTATGTGTGTTTATTAAGCAGCAGGAAATGCCTTTTTGCAAGGCAGGCAAAGGCAATTATACATGTGAATGTATATGTGTGTGTACATGTCACATTGTGTATACTTCATTTCAGCACTGATGCAGTTTTTGCTCAGCAGTACAAGGAAAGTATTAACGTTGTACTGGTGTCATGGAGAGGCTACAGAGCCAGACTGCCCTAGATAAAAAGAGAAGGTCTCTGTTATTAAACACGGGCAACACTGAAAGGACAGCACACTGGTAATAGATTGCATGTAATGAAGGATTTATATTGGGCCATTATCACTGAAGCACCCTTCTATATTCACAGTATCAAATGATTATCCGGCAATGAAAAGTAAATGGCTTCTTAAGTTTTCATTCCGTTAACAAAACAACTTATATCTGCCCCATAACAGATGTGTTTTCACACCTCATCTTTTTGTTTTATTTAGTTTATCTCCTCATCTAAAGCATCTGATGATTAAACGTCATCTCTTGTACCTTCCGAGTGAAATTTCATCTGTCCAGCTAACAGCCATGTGCATCTGACATTACAAAGGCCCTGGCAGAGCTGCACATAGTCATCAGCAAGCAAGAGACTCAGCTCATAGAGGCTGCACATACTTTGGCTGGAGATTTCAAATCTGAGGAAAGTCCTGTCACATCACTACCCACACATGGACTGTGCAATGCATGGAGCAGTCATGCTGAATCATGTTTCATTCCTTATTAAGAAGCGCACAAAGCCTGCTATTTTAATACAACACACTCGGGCATCTTCTGGAAAGCAGCATGTGGTAATGACATCATAAACATCACAACATACACAGAGACAGTCACTGTATGTCTGTAACTGTTGAACATGCAGTGCTCTGAAAGAAGTACAGTGCTGTGAAGTAAGTAAGTTACACTTAAATTATTTATATTATCAAACAAACTTTAATATTACATGAACAAAGTAAATATAAATTGCAGTTTTTAAATTATTTAATTTATTAAAGTTAAACAACAGTTTTAAGGAAGCCAAATTTAAGACTTTTTAAGACCTTTTTAAGGCCACTTTGATCAAATTTAAGACCCTACATTCAAAAAACGGCAAAGAGCATGTGATCACCTTACAAATAGTCCTGTCATCACCTATTCTTGGTTTAGCCCCTGTTCTTTTTGCTTGATGCGGTTGAGGTTTGTTACTGTAACTGATGTTGCGGTTGCTGGTGTTCGGCGACAGAGCTGAAATTCTTTAGAGATTGCTAGAAAAAAATTTAGAAGCCTTGTTTATTGGGTCTGTGATATTTTAAGACCTTTGATCTCTGGATTTAAGGCTTACTGGTCATTTTTAAAGATATTTAAGGCCTTAATTTCGGACTTTTTAAGACTTTTTAAGGATCCGCAGATACCCTGGCTATCCAAACCTGCCTGGCATTATGTGAAAAAGTAATTGCCCCTTAAACCTAATAATTGGTTGTACTGCCCTGGGCGCCAACAACTGCAATCAAGCATTTAAGATTTATTCAAAGTTTACATTGCTTTTTTAAATTCAGCTACACTGGATGATTTTCAAGCATGAACAGCTTGCTTAAAGTCATGCCACAACATCTCATCTATGCGATTTAAGTCTAAAAGTCTAAAACTAATCAACTAAAGCAAACTAATTTACACAACTCTCCTTTCTTGACACTAGTGTAGAGGTCAACATGTGTTGTCAAAGTAGAGTTGGTAGAACTCAGCAGGTAGTTTGTCCGGAACCAGACTCTTACGCATTTTAACTAACTGATTGCTCTGGCGACCTCATCCAGGGTGAGTTGTCCTAACAGTGCACTAAGGGTTTGAGGCTCATATGACTTAATTACATCTAAAAATGAGCTGATGGCTTCGTGATCTGGTCCATATCTGATGGAACAGAGCTCAGAGATCACACATCTTTAATCTGGTTCATTAAAATATTATTCACCCTTTAAATCTTTTACTGACAGGGTACAGTCGCTGTATCTTCTTCTCTGACTTGCTAAATTGCGAAAAATCTATCGGGAAGACAATAGACATCAATTAAAATAATCACTAAACAGAACAAAGGAAATACTTTAGAGGACTATTTACACCATTAAGAACACTTAATCTTTTTGGTTATAGGCCCAAGTTTTAATTTCTTGTTAATGTAATGCTGTTTGCATTGCAAAACTAATAAAAGCACATGATGGTTTATCCACCACTATTGTTTCGAAAGCAATGTATATCCAACATGTTTTAAACTTCATTTTGAATGTCACATTAAATATTATGCTGCTAAAATCGTGATACCGATAACTACATAAAAGGAACACCGGAATGCCTTTATGGTGGCTTTTTTAAGTTCAGTGTAAATGGGCAGCTTAAGGAGGGGGCTACCTTCTTATCAATAAGGTGGTCTATCTGTTTAAAAAGAGCTAGAAAAAGAGCTGAAACCCATGGGAAATTTAGAAGAGATTGAGAGTCATCACAGACTACAAGGGAAAAGCCATCCCTGGGGGAGGGGTGACAGCTCTTCTAGCGGATGATTTCAACACTTTCAATTCACTCTTTGAGGTCAACACTCTGCCTACAGAAATGCTAACATGCCAGGACACCTGCCCACTGGAGATCTACAGTTGGGAGGTATGTAAAACACTTCAAAAGAGCAATCCACACAAAGCTCCTGGACCACACGGCATTCCTGGTCCGGTCCTTAAAAATGTGAGCAGTGTCATGGTCACAACTCTACTTCCGTTTTTATTTTGAAAATCTGCTTGTTTCCGGTCCTCTTCACCCTCACTCAGTCTAACTTATCAGGTAATTAGCCTGATCTGTTTCACCTGTGCCTCTCTCTATATAGCTGCTCTCCCAACACTTACTCTTTGCCAGATTGTTTACGTTCATGATTATATATGCTTATGATTCCCCAGATATGACACTCCAGCAGGAAGAAGCAGGGCTAAGGTGAGAATGCTGTTTCTGGACTTCAGGTCAGCATTCAGTTGGTCGTTAAGCTCAGGGACCTTGGACTGAACAGTGCCTTATCCTGCTGGATGCTAAACGTTCTAACGTGCAATGTTCAAAAGTGTAATTATTCGGATGCAACAATGTGCAATATCTCTGTACATATATACATACATATACTGTCTGTACATACATATTTTTTTATC
>JAUYWH010000020.1:15835594-15847680 GCA_034779795.1 Ctenopoma multispine | reverse complement strand
ATGTCAGCTGAACTAAGTAAAATGTTGAAGAAGAAGAATCAGCTTTATTGTCATTGATTACATTTTACATGTTACAATGAAATTTGTCTTCTGCATTTGACCCATCCCTTCTTGGGGGGGAACAGTGAGCAGCCACAGGGGGCGCCCGGGAGCTAGCGTTGAGTGTCTCGCTCAGGGACACACCTGGTATGGGGCTGGGAGTCTGGGCTGGGATTTAATCCTGCCACCTTTTGCATCCCAGTCTGATGCTTATCCCATTGAGCTACCAGGCCGCCAAAAAAATGATTGATGAAAAGATTTTGTTTTTTTATCAAAACAGATTGAAATCTTTGTATTGGTGGCTTGCACTATGGAAATAGTAGAAGCAAAGGGGTAATACGTTGCCGTGGGCACTTCAAGCTATCTTGAAATCTGTCAATAAGTCTTCATGGAGTTAATAATATAATATGAGCAGCTTCTCTTTGAGTGGCTTAATGTGCTGCAGAGAATTTACCTTTTAGAGGTGGTGTTTTTTCAGTACACGGTATATCTGGTATATACTGTAATAATATACTACAGTGATTTTCTTGCAGCGACAAAATTCTTATTGTAGTTATCAAATTGATTGTCCAAAGGTAAATTTATAAATAAGATGCTCAACATAAACATATTCTCTTTCCACAATGCAACATGAGTCATTTAAAGAGTGCTTTATGCCCCAGATTTACAGCACTGTGAGCACATACATTTTCAGTCAAGGCAGCCCCAAATGGGAATTGAATTTCTAGCCCTAACAGTGTTATCGCAATGGTTAAATCACAGAGCTATAGCATTGATTCGAAGAATATCCTTTGGACTTTTCATACTTGACACTATGTTTTTTAGTCATTTGTGACAAGGCCAGTCAAAACAAATCTTCAGTGGGCCCAGAGGCACAGTAGATGCCCACTGAGTGTCAGAAGGTCAGCAGTCTTAGCAAGCACAACATAAAGGCTTGAGGAGAGGCCGGGACTTCCATCCACAGTGCCTGTCCCTCTCCATGGTGTGAACCTGACCTTCCCTCTGTGGAGCTGCCTGTCTTCCTTTCTGTCACTGTTGTCTTTTTGCTTCTCTGTGCACTCAGAGAAGAGTTAATGATCTTAATGATTTTCTGTCTTACAGCAATCAGGAACAGCCTTCCCTCCTCCCCTGGTCTGGACTACACCGATTTGTGATATAAAACTGGATCTTGATGCTTGTCATTGGCATTTGGTTTGTTAGAAAATGTTTTATGTGAGACAACTGTCATAATTTCTGAGGACATGATAAACTTCAATAAGCCAGTCTAAGTAAGAAAGTTACAATACTGTAAAGAAAACAAATCACTTTCTTTAGTTAATTAGTTAGTTAGTTTGGAGCTTGTTGACATAGCCCTTGCCTCCTCTGAGAACTTCTTCCCCCAAGCTACACCTACAGCTCAGGAGCTAGACTGCACACTGCATTTTTTTATCTCAATTTCTACGGTGGCTGGAGAAGATCCTCTACCTTCCTGAAGACAACATCGCTATGGCACACCGAAGCTCTGATTCAGCTTCATCTTTCCCCCCCAAAATTACAAAAGTTCTTCTATTTGATGAAATTATTGTCTAATGTCCAGGTATAAAATCTACTGAAAAATCTAATGAATGCTCCTTATAAGAGTGGAGAAATCATCTAGGAATGATTCATCAGATATTAAGGTTAAATGATACCAATGAAGAAGTCATTACAACTGGCGATATGAGATTTACCACAGGAAATCTCTATGCTAAACATGTGCACAAAATCAATTATTCATTTCCTTTGTGTTCACTGAGACAGAAGATGAACATAACCAAATGTGTTTAGGTAATTTTAAAGAATAATTTCAGTCATTTTCTAAATTAATTACATTTTGAACAATCCCCATGCAGACACTAAAATCAACAATGAATTGCCTCTACTCACCTGTAATGATCAACAACCTGCAGTGTAGATTATTTGATTCATTTGTAAATCTCTGTAGTTGTCCAGAAATAATTAAAAACCTATTAACCAGACATACTGCTCCACTGACTGACGTGCTTTGTTGAGAAGTTTTAACAAATGCTGCAAATAATACTAGGGGTTTTACTAACAAAAGAGAAGAAGTAATATTGAGAGAGGGAGGGAGAGGCAGCAGGGGTAAGGAGTGAGTGTATGTCTTTGAGTGTGCAGACACAATACTAATGTGGGGTGTTCTCGTCAAGGTGATCAGCAATATATCTATGAGGAACAACATGTTGCAGGTTATAGTTAGTTATTCTGTGAATGTATTCTGTATGTGCGAGATGTGATCCAGTTATTTGCCCGGCCAGACTTTCCATAACATCTCTGTTAGGTTAGTGAAGATAACTAAGAAACACACAAGTATTGTAATTTGAAAGAAAGACATTTATAATGTGCACCACCAGGACATAGCCCCAATGTGGACAAATTGCACCCACATGAAATGTCTAAAATTAAAATAAGATAGCAATGACTGTATATAGTAATTCATCTGCTATTGTATAATGCACGTGGAAATCCAAAATCCAAATTTGTACTCTACCGGCACACACACATGTGAACTAGAAAAACTATACTGTAGGTTTCACTGGGCTGGTCAGGTTTTAACTTTGTGTGCATGTGTTAGATTTGTTTGTTGTGTTGTTGTTTGTTGTGTTGTTGTTTTTTTATATTCGTGGTTCACAGCTAATTTCTGTTTCATTGAGCAAGAATTTTTAATCTGTGATATATCTGCATCTGTGTTACTTGATACAAACTGGGAGTCATTCATGCTTATTTGTATTGTAAAAAAACAAGACACTGTGTTCTGACACAGTACAACTAAACACAATCAAATAAAAACATTACTCATATTTACACTAAGCATATTTTAAGACTTAAACTGACCTAACATCTTTGTGCATTGTCTCCCAACACCACATAGTTAGAGATTTATATGAATGTGTTTAGTCAGAAGCTTGTCACATCTCACTGGAACGTTTCTGTGGTTTGATCTGGACAAATCCAAAATTAGGACCAAGATATAAGGCAATTGTGCCTTTTAGAAATTACCATAAGTCTACATTTATTCCTATTGTCAGAAAAGTCAAATTTTGGCATATTTAGCCACTGTTGGATTTTTTATTCAGGCATAAACATTTTGCAGTGCAGGACACTTACACAAAAAATGTCCTATGTGTCTATAGCACATCAGTCACTGGTCGCCACCACTACTGCCTTGTGAAGAGTGAGCATGAATTTAAAAGCTCTTTCTACTGCTCCCGGCGATAAAGCAACACTATTTGTCTGTGGTGCATTACACCCTGCAACGAAGGCATTTCATATGCTCCTCACCCTATCTTTCTCCCTCTCGTCTCTTGCCATTGCTTTGCCTCCCACTAAATTTTACTTAAATACATTCTCACATTTGACACTGGGCATCAAAGAGATGATATCGAATGTGTGTGTTGCTCTCTCTCCAACATGCCTTTCATGGTCTTAACATATTTCAGATGAGTTTCAGATCAGTGTGAAAAGATTATGGCAGGGATTTATGGTCCTACCGATTCAATATTTTAGCTATACATTTTCCTTTCAAACCTATGATATTTGTCTACTTTATGGGTTTGCTTTGTTTCGTCTTAATTCAACATGTCCCTATATACTCAATTTTTTTGGTCATTAGATGCACTAAATCCATGTGATGTATGACTCCTGTCATTTGTACATATTGTAATTTGAGCATCTGATTCTCAGCCCCTTCTTTGTTTTTTAATTATCTTATCTTTCTCTCTCTTACTCTTTTTCTTCTTCCCTTTTGTCTATACCCTTCTCTCCCTCTCTAGTATTCATGAAGTGTTGAAGATTAAAGGAAAGAGCTGCAAAGCTTTGAGGCCTAAATTAGATTCATGCTTCCTTGAAAGAACAGAAAAATTGGTAGGATGAAATCCGAAGGTCAGATTCTGCAGTCTACTCCCTCTCTGGACAAAAATAAATGAATAATTAAACAAAACACTAAAGCACACACATGCGTACACATACACCCTTTTTTTTGTATCATCTTGGTCTTGGCTACACATGATAATGTAGCTACATTTTAAGCAAAAAATATGTTAATACTGAGTATGTCAATAAAATGTTCTAGAAAACATTTATTTTCTGCCAAAATATGTTGCAGTAGAACATTCAGCCTGTCTGACCACAGCGTCATTAAACTTTTTTATGGTTATTTTTGGTTTAGATTAAGAATGACTTTGGCCTTTAATTTAATTTTAAGCAAAACTGCAACCTTTCCAAAACTTTAACCAGTCTGCTTTTGTTGTCTAAACCTAACTACAAAATAAATTTGGAGTCAAACTTGGGCCTGTGGTATGCCATTCTTTCAGTTTAATCTCAATGTTCTACTTTATAAAGGTGCACTGATCGGCCAGACATCGGAATGGGCCTGTTTTGAGCCTGGCTGACCATGACCGGAGATATCTGCTACTGTGCCGGTTTCTACCAGAACCACTTGCAAAGCATTCCAGCTCAATAACATAAAACAATTTTCAACCCAACACGACACCGCTGTGTAGCCAAAAATTTCCTATGAGGTCAGATGTCTCACTCTGCTGAAGAATCAGTATGGACTGACTGTTTCTGCAGTTCCATTTCACATCAGTTCCAAATTAAAATATTATAACTAAGGATTTAATCTCAGAATTCTGACTTCAGAATTTTTTTTTACTCAAAATTCTGAAAAAAAAATCTCAGAATTCTTAGTTAAAAGAATTCTGAGCAAAAAGTCAGAATTCTGAGAAAAAAGTCAGAACTCAAAAAATGTTTTCATGGTGGCCCTAATCCTCTTCCGTACATAACAATAATAACATTTTATACCATGGAGGACATTTTTAAGAGAATCTCACAAAATGATTACAGAAGCAGCTATGGAGACTGTTTCCCTGTGCTTGTTAGTCCAGGAGACGCCTTCTATGTGGAATATAAAAAGTCACCATACAGTGTTTATACAGGATGACCACCAACATACAAACACTGAAGTCAACAATGATGTTACTTTTGTGGTCTGAAAAATGAGAAAGGTCAGACACCAACTTGTTTTAATGACTGTATTCTTGTAATGATGCTGTTAATTCCTAAGTTTGAAGCAAACCTTTTCTTTTTAATGGCAGACTAACCATTATATAACACATACAGTTTTCAGTCAAATGTAATAGTTTCACTTACTTTGACTACTTCTTTTTCCATGGACAAATAGTTTTGATCAATTGGTGACTGGCGTTTTCCACAGAAGAAATGATTTCATATTCCCCTCAAAGGATTGACATTATTAGATATTGTGTAAGATCTGTGCAATATGTTGGTGTGGAGTATGCCTGCAAAATGCTAATTTCAAATTGCACAGGGGAACGTGCAATTAGTAAGTCTGTGGGATGCTAATTTTCATGGAACTTCACATGGAGATATGGCTGTCTAAGAATTTTAATTCTGAATGCAAAATACTTTATTTACATGGCAATTATATGCTGAATTTAACATTAAATATTAGTAGTAATAGTGTGAAACACAGCAGGATTGCATAGGTATTAGAGAAGAGTACTGTACAGGTTCGTACCCTGCTGCTTCGATTGTGTCAGTGTGTCCTTGAGCAAGACACTGAAGGTCTTACTGCACTTTAAAGAAAAACCTAAACTACAGAAAAGCAAATACATAAATCACAGATGGAGAAATTGTGTAGAACAACACTTTGTTGAAGCCAACAACAGAGAAATGCAGGTGCACAATTAAAACATCAAAATGATTTGCAGCAATTATCTTTGATTACCCTCCCCCCTCTCACTGACAAGACAGACTGATCACTGATCACTGTGTTATCCAAAGTTTTCCAAGTGTCTGCAATTACAGTGATTGTCTGGGAAATACGAGGTGCTTTACTGATTTGTTACTTGTCCATTTTGTTTAGCCCAGAAGATCTGATAAGAAACAGATATAACTTTATCTCAACTAGAACATTTGCAGAAGAAATGTGACCCAGTGTACTGTGATGCACTGTGCAGAATTTCAATGTCAGAGAATTGTACCATTTCAGCCACACTGAGATACTATACATAGTGTATTTAATAGTTGGTGTTATTACTAAATATTCTGCAGGATATGAAAAGCTCAGTATGCATGGAGAGGCCTGCATGACCTGTGCTCTTCGGAAATTCAATAGATACATTTCCATATTTGCTTAGTAATTTATCTTGGCTACAGTAGCTAAGAATAAATGAATATTTTTATATACAATAATTTTATACTGATTTAAATTAAAAAAAATGTTATTTTTCTACTCGATTGATTGAACCTTTACAAACTAGATTTTTTTCAGTCTTCATTCATAAACATCTTCAATCATTACACTTCAAAATTCCCTAAAGTGACACTTATTTAGTGTTTTCCCAGAACTTAATTCACAACATGAGCAGTCAAAATCCCACAGATGTATCAATCACTTTCCTCAGCAGTGGAGGATAAAACTCATTTGGGTTGTATTTTCCATTAAATTGTGGCACTGTAAGACTTTTTGTGTATTTGTTTTTTTGTATCACCACATTGAACAACACCACTGGACCATCTAACATTTCTTACACAGTAAAAAAAAAATAACTGCAGCTTTAGATTTGCAAATCTTCCCCAAGTTTGGCATAATCACTGTGAGTCCATTTTCAAAGTGTAATTGTTGACACAGCTGATGAAATAGTAACAGGAGTGATTCATCACTGTCGTGGCATCATTACTGCAATAATTTAACAGAACATGGGTCATCAAAACAAGCCCCAGCAAACTAGAATCCATTCATCTTTTCACTGTCACTATTGCCTGGTAATTTTAAGTTTGAGGAGAGTGGCACTAATGTTTTTGTGTGAGCATCATCAGCTTGTGGATAACCATATCTGATTGGTTGTGTGATTAATTGATTAGTGTTCTAGGGGAATGAATTGTTTGCTTGATTGACTGACTGATGGGTGACAGACGGGCTTGGTTATTTAGTGTTGTGAAGCGTAACATGCAGGGAGGTATAATTTCTTCAACATGACCTGAAAAAAGAATCCTGCGATCACATCCAAAAGCCACTGATTAGCTGACCGGAGAGAATGTAACTATCTATAAGGGCGCAATTATTCAGAGATCTACTCAGGGCTTTCCCGATTAGCGCCTTTTGGGTAAGTAAGTTTTAAATCTGATTCTAAAATCCACTTGCAGCCATAAAAGAGAAGCCAACACTAGTTATGTGGTCTGTGCTTTCACTTTGAAAGACTGCAGAGATTTGAACAGTCTGCAGTTTCAAGGTGTAGGGAAACAAAATCTTATTTTTTTTCAAGCCAATCCAAGTTATGAGAGGTTCAGAGCAGAACAGAGTTGTGTTTCCCCTAGCTGCTAACACAATATAAATAAACCTATAGAAAAAAAACTTATCAAAAGAAGACACATGTCTAAAAGCACAGAGGTAGGAAATACTGGATAGTTGGAAATGGAATGATACGACAAAGCAATAAAAACATTTTACTGTTGTTTGATACTTATAGTCAATGGTCCAGTGATGTGCTACATGGTCTTCAGGACTATAATGAGGACTTTTGCTTTACCATCAAACAATGTGACATTGCTATCTGACAGTCATTAAGGTTGGTTACTGAAATCTGACACCATAACCGATATTGGACGACGAATAGTTGTGGCATAATTAGCATAAAATGATACTAAAGGCATAGTTGAGAATGCAGAGTAGTAGGAGGTGATTCAAAAGGATGGTCTACTAAAAACTAAATTCTAGGCTTTTTGGTAATTTTAAGATTTACTATTTCCAAATTTTACATTTATCCACAGAGTCCCACTAAATCCGTCAGACGTTTTTCTTGTTATTTTCCATGCAGGTTCCAAATTATAGGGGAGCCAGGGGGAGCTCAGCTCTGCTAAAAGAGACCTGAGCTCACTCAGAAGAGACAAAACCTCAAATTTAGGGAGAGTTTGAATGCACTGATGAATGACCATTAACATTTCAAAAGCTGCAAAATCAATTCATGAAATCTAATAAAGTTCGTGTTCTAAAATGCTTGGGTTTCCTGTGTAATTTACAATAAAAGAGCACTTTGACTTTTTCAACAGTGCGTCACAGGAAACAAGACTTTTGATGGAAATATATCTGCAGCTGCAGGGATCAAAACTGCTAAGTTTCAACATAACACCATAAAAGATTTCACAGCATGTACCACAGCTTTGGTCCCAGTAAAACAGAACAAAAACATGTGTGTTGCTTTCTTCCCTAATGCCTCCCCCAGGTATGTAGACAACATAGAAACAACACTCAGCCCACCTCCTTGGACGCAGCACCCTGTTAGCTGGCTTTCCGCCATTTTCAAGCTACTAAATGTCAGCGTAAAAGGAATGCTGTGGTTTATGAGCACCTGGATGGGGAACAAAGACATTTTAAAAACTGTCTGGGAGAGAGAGAGAAGAAAAACATTAAATTAATCCTCTAAAAGCCTTTTAGCAATATTGCCCTCCCACAGCGATCTGGTAGCACACATAGAGACCACTTCCCATCATTTAATTCCAGCTGAAATTTAATTTAGTCCGAGAGCTATTCATTTTGTTAAATGAATGTGCCACCCACCCCCAAACCATCCCCACGCCAACATGCACACATATGCAGCACACACCTTGTGTTATACACACATCTTCAGATGACTCAGTGGCAACTCTGTGTCCATTTTATTTTTGGACTAAATCCTCATTCTCTCTTTTTCAAAACATTCATTGTGGTAGACATCTTTATTACTTTGTCTTACTGAATGTGGGTGCATAGTCAAGAAAATGTGAAGTTAAGATTTTAAAACAGTGTGTGTATACAGTGTTCCAATTATCAGTTATGCTTTGAATTTGTGCTGCAGCTCTGCAGAAGTGATAAATGCGTCCACTCAAAGTGGAAATTATTTACATTAAGTTTTCCTTTTATCATGAAATATGTAACAAACTGACATTTTAAACATGCTTTTTTTTTTTGCATTGATAGGAAAAAGCATTTGATTGGCTGTAGGGCATATTTCTCCTAAGCACCTGTGTGACAGAGGAATTTGTAATATTTTTGGAGCTCTGGCCTTTTTATATACCACCTAGTGAGGAAATCTCCACATCAAACACTTCACTTGATGCCTCAAGAAGACGGGCTTGCAACTGCTCTCCCCAAACACACACAGAGACACACACATGCACGTGGACACCCTATACCCACCATACCAGTTGATCAAAGCCCCTGTTTGAAGCTTACCCATTGGGAATATCAGGCAGGCGGTGCCAAGGCCCAATATTCAAGTGTACTCTGTCCAGCTACAGTGTAACATTCTGCATAACCTCTGCTCAGATTACCCGGAGAAGCAAAGGTTACAGACATGGAGACCCACTTTTTGCAACAATGTTAAAACTACAATATGCAACTTAAACGAGCACTAACATGAGACTTGAAATCAATCCACTCTGCACCATCCATCCTTTCCTCTCTCTGGTCTGATGACAAAAAAATCCTCCAAAGATATTAATCAAACAGGAATAATTGAAATTCTCTTTCTAAAAAACTTTTAGAAGCAAATATCCCTGCAATGGGTCTGGGTCACAGGAGGCATCGACACAGGAGACTTCAACAAATACACACTGCGACAGCAGGGAAACACTGTGAGTGAGCAGATTTACTGAGGGAAAGCTTCCAGCTCTCTGCTTAAGTGTCTATGTGCAACGCACTGAATCTACTGTATGAAGCCGATGGATTGTTGTTCTTAAGCGGACTGTGGAAAGATCAATCAATGAAATTTGCCCACAGTGTTAATATTAAATATTGTATTGTTAATATATTTTAACTATGCTCACGGATGAATAACTGACTGCTTGGTGGGCTGAATCTGACAGTAGACTGTTTGGCGGACTGCAGTTGTCAAAGCTTTATACTGTCATGCATTGCTGTTACACCGCCAGTGAAGATTTTTGCAATAATAATTCTGAGAGATGATTTCTTTCCTTTTAAACCATACCATTTATTATTAATAACCTTAAAATTTTACTTGTTGCACTATTCAATGAATATTATATTATACATCAAAATATAATAAACCCTCTGGTTTTAGAGAAAGAAACCTGCCAAATGAGGACCACAGAGATTTCTGAATGTCTGTTATGTAACACAAAATTGGTTACTCAGCTATACTGAGCTCAATGCTGAGACTGAGCTGAGACTGCCACTTTTACCCAAGTGCTGAGCTTTGAGGCCTTTGCTAACTAGATACAGAAAACAGACTAATGGTAAGTGAATAAAGGAGTGGGTCAACATAGCACCCAATACTGCAACACTGTGTCCATGATTGTAGCAGAAGACGTTGAACAGTGTGTGTGTGTATGTGTGTGTGGAGGAAACCTCCAGCAGATCCAGGCTCAGGCTCGGTGCCCATCTGCCACGACTGATTTGGGGGAGTGCAAAGAGTAGGGAGAAAAGAACAGGCAAAGATTATGTGTATTGTTTTAAAAATCATCTCAAAAAACAAAATAGCACATAAAAGCTTGTTTATTTTTATTGCATAAAGAATTATAAACTGGCATGGAATTTATGTGATTAAATGTCCCCACGGTCATGTATATAGACAGAGGAGGAGAGAATAAAATTCATTTGAGAATCCTCCCAGAGGTCAAGGCTTTCAGTCTACACAGAGTGCAGTACCACTGGAGCCCCAGACAAGAAAAAAAACAACAACATTATTATCTGACATCAGAGACCTTAAGGGATTGCCTGGAAGCCCCGTCTGAATTGTTCATTTCTACTTCCACTACTGCAGTTTCATGTTCGGTGGGTTTTTATGTTTTGACAGGATGTACCCAGAGGAATTATTCTAAAACATGAACAAGTGCTTTGGTACTTATAACTACTGCAGTGTCATTACAGTATTTGTAAAACCAATAATAGTTTATTTTTTTAGGTCACCATGGTCTCTGCCTCTGCATATTTGATTTGAAAGATTTTACACCGGATACCCTTCCTGATGCAACTCTCCCCATATATCCGGGCTTGGGGCTGGCACTAGGGAGGGACCGGGACACAAACCACCAACCTTGGGGTTCTTTTATTGCTGACTGCCTTACCTACTGTGCCACCGTTCCTGGCTTGTAAAATCATTCACATGAATAATATTGAGAACAGTAATTCAGTAGGTTTAGAAGTTGTACATCATTCCAAGTCACTGTTATTTCTTCTCCACCTGATGACTCCACTATCTTATCACTGATGGTCTCCTCCATCTCTTGGCTCTACACAACATCAGAAAATCAGAACCTACCCAGCTCCTTGTTCAGACACTTGTCATCCCTCATCTTGACTACTGCAATGCACATGGGCATGACAGGGCTACCATCATGTGCAAATAAACCTCTGCAGATGATTTAAAATGCAGCAGCATGTCTAATTTTTTATCTTATCCGTAATCCGTATTACCTGTCTGAATCCAAGCTCCTTCAGTTCCTGACAGCTGACAGTGGAGGCAGCGAAACAAAACAAAGCGCATGTGTAACCCTTGCCGGTTAGCCAGGACTTCTTCTCATACCAGTTTCTGAAGAAAGACCAATTGTAATTTCTTCCTCTGTCTATGTTTGTTGTCTGAATTTAATGTCCAGCTGCTCGGGTCCAGAATCTTTAAGCCAAATCTTTTCCTGTGGGGTTCTTCTGTGGAACGGTTCAGTTTGCAGCAACTGAATTTAATTTCTCCATGACAAAAAAAAACTTCCTCCAACTGACTGTGAACAAAACACAAGTGCTGCAGTGAATTTCTGTTTGATTTTCCTGGTCTGGAGCTTAGACGCCAGTTTTGTGGACGGGCTCCTATACTTTGTATTAGAGGGGGTTCCAGTAAACATGCACCAGTTATACCGTGGGTTTATGTCAAAGAGTTTTGCGCCCCAAAGGAACAGGAAATATGTCACACAACCGTTCAATTCAATTCAATTCAACTTTATTTATATAGTGCCAATTCACAACAGATGTCATCTCAAGGCACTTTACAGTGTAAGGT
>JAUYWH010000020.1:15787615-15828293 GCA_034779795.1 Ctenopoma multispine | reverse complement strand
TCTGTCTGTTATGTATATGAAAGAAACTATCTTGTTATATATATATTTCTTCTTTTTATTTGTTATTTTGTTTTGTTTTTGATTAACTTGTTTGTTTGTTTATTTGAGAATGAGGGAGAAAAACAACAACTAATAAACAAACAAATAAATGAGATGTAAAATTTGAGGGGGTAGGCCCAAGTAAGTGTAAACTTCTGCCAACTCCTTTTCAAACACAATAATTAAATGATAATATGTAATTATGATGAATGCCAATGTTTGAAATAAAAATTCACTAAACTAAACTAAACTAAACACTTCCCCAGGTAGACAGTGTCTGCCCTTTGCATCACTTCTCTTATAAAATGTATGCAGTAGGAGGCCCTATAAAAGTTTGAACCTGGAAATTATGTCCATCAGTCTTAAAAAAACTTAACTGAGTCTGACCATGCATTTAATTTACAACTTGTCTGTTATTATTTTGTCTTTTAGGTTTTGTTATCTTGTAAGGTTGTATTTTTTAAAATCTGAAAATTGTGTGATTGTAAAGTTTAGTAACTGCAAAATAGTCTTAAAAGCAAGATGAATACTTAATAGTGAGTTGTAGTGCTGTGGGGAACTGTCTGTTCTACTCAGTAACTGGTCTGGTTTACAGTTATGCTGGGTTAAGCTGTGAGCCATCAGTCAGTCTACTACAGCGTTTCACAATTTGATTCAACAGATTTCTATTCTCTAAAGACAAGTATTCACGACACCAAATTAAAAAGGTCATCATGGTTGTTTCATTGTGAAAATAAAACAGTCTCCCTAAACAAAACAAACACTGAACATCCCTTTTTGCACAAGGTTTCTCAGCTTTGTTTTAAAATGTAAGATACTGTATTAATAATCTCACCCTTTGTCTTAGATACTGTATGTTCCAGAGTGACTGGTTTAGCACTTTACAGTCTGAAATAAAAATCCTCATGTCCCACATGTGCCATAAAAAGATCTTTAGCTAACAAATCTTGTGTGTTAATATCCGCTGAGGGGCTCTAACCATCTACAGAAGGCATCATGCCTTCACTGGTAGTGCTACCCCTGTCTTACAGTGTTCAGCACCCACACCTCTACACAACTGCAAACAACAACTTTCCTGTCAAAACCATCCCTAACCACAGTAACAACATGCTCCTCTCTTGCAATACAGTGTCTGAGTTCCTTTAGTCCACTGCAGTGTCTCTTCTGCTGCAAAATTAGACTCACGTGTGTTCAATTGCTCATCTGTGTCTTTGCTCACAATGTCTCATTCACATCAGTCTATTAATTAACATTCCAGTTACACAAAGAAAGCTTGATCCTCTCAGTGAGGTACATATACTGTATATTTGGCAAGATGAAGAGAAATCCTCTTCAGAAGTCTTTGCTTAGATAGTAAACATTCTGCTGGAACTTACTTATAGCAACATTTTACTTGAATAACAAGTCCTATCATCCCAGCATCACTTTGGTGTATCTTGCAAAAATGAAATACCTAATTTAATTTAATATATTTCCTTTACTAGTCTCACATGTATCTCACATTTGTTTGTTCAACTAAAACCAAAGCTCCTCAGCCTGGGTAAGGTTGTAAACATACACAGACTAGTTCACAGAAAGTTTTAAACTTATTTAATGCATTTTATCAAACAGTTTTTTCTGTCATTATCTGTTTCATAGTCAATACTGCCAAGCATCTCTCCTTCTCTGCTGCTTCCACTGCAACAAATATTTACTAATGAGAGTTTAATTCCACCACCGCTCTTAAACCAACTTGACTACGAGAACCTTCTGCCCAGTGAAGAAGAGATGCTGCATCAGTTGTTTTAGCTAAATTCCATTTCAAAAAAAGTTGGAACACTGTGTACAATTTTATAGAAAAACAGATTGCAGTGATTTGCAACCATTTTAAATGAAATCATTAATGCAATCACCCTAACCATAGCCAAGTGGTTGTTTTTGGAATCATGATGATGAAAGTCTTGTAACCTTTAACTGAAACTATGATGTTTCCTAACTTTATCCAGCAGGTATTAGAATGTGGTCTTTCCATAACCTTCACCAAGTTGATTTTCTACTTAAATCGTTAGATTCAACCCCTCACCATAACACTGCCAGATAAGAAAAATTCAAACTTTATTGTAGAGGTAAATACAAATTTGCAGGACTTGCTCATCTTCTTTCATCACAGAAATCCTAAACCTTTCCTTTTAGTCTAGTCCTTTAACCAGAACTTCCTGGCCAGCTATGCTTATCTTTATTGAGGTTCACTTGAGCTCTAAATTGGCTCATTAGCTGCCTAATTGGACAAATTAAACCCCCAATCAGGAATGACTTGGCTTTCAGAGGTTCTGTAGATGCCTTTTAAATCATCTGTCGACTCAGATGGTGAAAGGAGGACAAATTTGCCAAGTGGAGCGAATAATTGCTTCAATTGAGGACTAGAAAAAGCTTGCAAACAAAAGGCCAGTGCATGCGGCTTACAGGCGAGACTGCACTCACCATTGACAACACCCAGGGCTATGATCTAGTGACTTTGTGCAGAAGATAGGAAGACTGGAGTGCTACAAAGCTGAAGACAACAGCTTAAGAGACTATTTTTCCAATAGTTTATATGAATCATCACTGATCCCTGAAGGACATGCACTACTAAAATGTGTCCAAAAGACTTGACATGACACGAGTTGCTGAAGAAGGCTTCTTATTTACTGTAAGATTGAAGCAGACAAAATACATTTTCCTTTAAGTTTTTGCAAACATCTTGCATTTTCAGACAGAAAATACTGAGACAGGAAATTTTAAAAAGACAGGAGACCTAGTCATAGACAAGTCATCTGGAGCAAGTGTGTTAAATGAGGGACGCCATGCATACTAAAAATGTAAATACATAGCAATTAAATATCATTTATGTTTATTCATTTCATGTTAGTTTTTTTCCAAATGGTGACAAGGTTTGCCATGGAAAACCTAATCATGCAGTGTGCTCCACGTGAAATGTGTATTAGCAACCCACCTGGTCTTTGAAGCTTTGCAACAAGGGTTACCTAAGGGAAGATGACGGGAAAAGGTTTGACATGAGCCCAACATGTTCTAGACAGAACACTGCTGTTTAACAGTTTTTATCTTTCCTTCTAAAATATACTTTGTCACAACTTGAAAAACATAACATGTTTGATGCTGAATTCACCATGTGTCCAAATCTACTGGAAAATGTATCAAATTAGAAATGACAATATATAGTTGCTTTGTAAAGTATCCAGACACACATACATTAGACAGACATACATTATACATTTATTATTATATGGAGATTTTTTTTTTGCATGAAGCCGTGAAGTCCAAGCATATCTCTGTAGACCTCCAAGATAACATTCTGTTGTGAGGCATAGATCAGAACAAGCATATTGAGTATAAATCTATTTACCAAGAGCACATTGGCCTTAATAACAGTGAAGTGGATGAAGGCTATTTCACACCAGGACTCTTGCCAGAGTTACCCATACAGTCTAAGCCAGGTGACCAAAAACCCAGCAGTCACTCTAACTTAACTAGCGTCAGAGATTCACTGCAGTTATGGGAGAATCTCTGTCTGAGGCAACTCTCTTGCTGCTCCTCTTACAGTAGTCGTATTGTGTTAATCTGGTAATCTGGCACGCTGGGAATTTTCCCAGTGGGCAACCAGTTCACATATCTAATAGATTTTCTCCAGCAGCACCAGATAATTGGCAGCTCAACAGCTAAAAAGTTAGACTCCAGCAACCATAGTTAAATTTATTCCTGGGGCCACAGCGAGTTACACTGAATCATAATAATATAATTGTAAACCATTCCAAGCCATTCCAGTAGTTAAAGAATTCTTGGAGTTTGAGTTCTTATCAATCATGAAACAACATCACTATAAATTAAAATTCACTGTACACAAATTAAGAAAACTAACATAGACACTGAGTGTAATTAGTTTAAATTAAAAGGAAAATATTACTTTACTCTCCACATCATACATATTTTGTTTGAGATCATTTGTGACTACACAAGGAAAGGTAAAGTGGAAAACAATTTAAATAGCAAAATATCTCAACTCAGTCGCAATGTTAAATATCCCACCTCATTAGTAATGTTAAATAATGATAGTAAACTAAATCAAATATCACATAATGGATCTATAAGCACAGGAAAGACACACACCAACAATACACGTGACTCTGCCCTCACATAGGTGGTTGAGGAGCAGACATTGTCTCTATGGGGTTTTGACAGTTTTGGAGGGTGACAGCTGTAAGGAAACTGCAGAAAGGTGTGTAAGACTGTGTTCCGCGCTCCACTCTGGATTGTCAAGTTTGTCTAATAAACTCTGCCATATTTCTGGATAATAGAGGCATACTATCTAATAGTTTGCCAATGCAATCTCTCCTAATCAGCCAAGGTTTCCCCCGAAAACCATCAACATGTATCTTAGACCCCATGCTGAACTGACTGGTCAAAGATGTTTTGCCTTTAATCAGCATGTCTATTTTAGATCAGATCAATTTATCTTTACTAACAGACTGAGTGCCATGGGCTTTTAAAGTTGCTGTAGTCAAACTTCTACTCTTGGCTCAGCCATCTTAGCCAACTGTAGACGAACAAAATCCAGACTGCACTTTATCTCCAAATTTCTTGAAAGGTTGATACCAACGACCATCTGTGCAGGAATAACCTGTATAAAATGTGTTTTGGTTGATTCAAAGCTTATCTACGAGATAGATTCCAATTTTCTCATTAATAATGAGTCTTCCACATGTACAAAAATTAGTTTTGAGTTCCATGAAGTTCTGCACTTAGACTCCTACTGTTCACTTTATACATGTTTACCTTAGGTAATATTAGGAAATGCTCCATAAATTTCAATTGCAATATAGATGACACCTAGTTACATCTATCTATGACACAAATCCAGATAACACAAATCTATCTAATGATGTAGTTCCTCCAAATGTCATGATCAAAAACAGCTAAGACAAAACTAGAAAGACAAATGACATTTGTGGAAAGACCTGAAGATGGTACAGACACTTCCATCCAATCTGAATGAGCTTTTTTTTCTGAATGAGGCTCTTCCAGAATGGTACATTGCCTATTATTATTGAAAAATATGTTTTAATTTTGTTATTATGGGTTATATTATGTAGATTGATGGAGATAAATTGCAATTTTTTCAAAATTAAGATAAATTTACAATGCAGTAGAATATGCATTGTGAAAGTGAAGAGGTCTGAATGCACTATGAAGCAGCTGTAGGTTTTAACATTGTTATATAGTTATGCATATATTTAGGTGCAAATAAACTGTTGATTTATGGTATCAACACACACAGGGATTTTATTTGGAACAGCTATATTAAGCCTCTACTGTCTAACACTAGTTGTTTTTGTTTAAGCGCTAAGACTTTGGTTTGGGGTTTTAATTGGTTACATCCTTTGATGTCACATGTAATTTTAGTATGTTCACAAAATTAATCCATATAGTCAAGCATTCATGTTAAGGGTGGCATGAATTATTCACCATTGTCTTTCTATCTGTGAATGGAGAGGGTCTATCTGCTTCAAGGTAAACACACCACAGTATTCATCCCCCAAGCTTGGATAACTGGTTGGGAGGTTGGATAACCTAAGGAAAGTGGGATGATACTCTGCACCAAAGCTGCAGAACTGTCAGCTAATTTTTCAGGATTTAATTACTGCAAGCTGCAATTACCAGCCAGCTGTCTACACCCCCTCTCGGGGCAGTACCACCAGGAGTCTGCCCACTGACGTCCCACAACCCCCCTGCACTCTCTCCTTCACTCACACACACAAGCCCAAACTCAGCCACATATAACTTGGAATACAACACGTATGAGTTTGTTTGACCTTTGTTGACATTTTTTCTGCATGTTTGTGGCTTTTCATAAATAGGTTACCTGCATTTTTGATAGTGTGCATGTTTGCTTTATGGTGGTGAATCTGTTTTTGTGTACTGTAGCAACATGTGACTCTCACGTGCCGCAAGTGCTCCACCAAAAACTATGAACTGAAAACATACAGTTACACAGTGAAGGGAAAACAAGAGTTTCTCTCTCCCTCTCTTTCAGTTGGACATGGTGGTGGAAGCTGCTGAGCACACACTACCGTGACATCCCTGTCTCAAGTGGACAGACACAATTAATCCCAGGGACAGCGGGGACCTGCTGACAGAGCAAGATAAGGTATCGGCCAGTGCACAGCTCTTCACATGACCTGTTGCACATGTGCCTAATTTAGGCCATATGGCATATATAATGGGTTCCTCAGACTTCCTGCATTTCTGTTTTTTTTATTTTTTATTTATTTAATGCCCTGTAGGGTTTTGCAAAAAAAAAGACGTTTAATTTCTTGCACAGTGAATATGTTCAAACCAATTATCAGTTGCAGAATATAACAATGCAGATGTTAGATTTTTTAATTTAATTTGGCTGTTACACATGCTAGTTAATTAAATTTGTAGTCTTTAGATGTGAAAAGTAGCAAAGCACAGAAGTTGCTATGATACGTCCACTGACTTCTTCTAGAACCTGGTCAAAAAAAGGAAACTAAAACCACAGTAAGTTAGGAATGTTATTACTTAGTGCATCCACGTGGAATGACAAAATATTTTTGTTCAAAAGAAAATGCAAAGAGAACGCTCAGACAATAATTTTCAGAAAGTGCTACCAGCCCCAATATTCTTGGTGGTATTTTTAGGCATTGAGCATATGTCATTCAACATATGCCATTTTATAAAAGCTTTTATTGTAAGTGCCCCATGAGTCCTTTGAGTGCACACATTTTTAGCATGGATGGTCATAGTGAGAAGCAAACTCCTAAATCTGGTAGTGGTAGTGCCATCCTTTGCCAAAAGTATTTACTTGTCAAATTAAATTATGTTATGAAATATTTATTTTCTTTTATCATTATTAATTTATTTGATCCATGCAGAAAATGTAAAATAGTGTAATATATAGATATAGATATAGATATCTATATCTATATATCCATATTGTAATGATTTATTTTGTATTACTTAAGAGGAAAGCACTATTATACATTTTCTGCATAGTTGGCACAAACATATTTCTATTGCTATCAAGCAACTGGGTAGATAAGAAGTATTCAAACAAACACAGGGGTATCTACCTACTCTGATGAACAGTATGTGGACCAAGACTTCCATGTAACTTTGAATAAAGCTTCTCATGTGGAATATGGTAGAAATTCTATGTATTTTTCTGCTAAATTGTAATAAGCAATTCCTAATGTACAACTCACTAAAACCTGCTAATGTGCTTTAAACAACCACGTTGTTTTAGAAGAGTGCCCAACCTAACTATAAGCACTATTGCGGGAAACTCTAATATCAATATAGTTCTAAATAAATCATTAGGATTAATTTGGTATTTAGAGTTTCACATTTCACCCAGGAGGCATCGAATTGGATGTAGGAGATGCTTGTGAGGAGAAATGCCATGTAGTGATAGTAAGTAGCATTTTTGTGCACACATTCTTGTCCAGAAACAAATTTCCGATCAATGAGTCTCATTACCTTATTGGGAAAAATATTATAGAATGTTCTGCTATTTTTATGGTGAGTCCACTGGGACCTGGCTTCATCTGTGCTAGAAGGCTATTAGCTAAAGTCTGTAGTCATGCAGTCATTGACAACACAGGCTTTTATCTCCTAGTGGCAGATGTTTGAGATGACAGTGTTAAGTTGGCCACTTTATTCCAGCAGATGCATCATTTGAAGGTAAAGTGTGTGTGTGCGTGTGAAGAGCTCATGGAAGAGCAGCAGAATACTACTTATGGTTTTGAATGCCTGGTAAGCTGACAGTAGAAAGGAAGGTTAATCATGAAGAATCCAGTTGTGTCATTATGTCTGCTTTTGTCATGTTCCACACAAAGGTAGCACCTCTGCAGTGCTATTGCTATAAAGCCTGCAAAACCTGCAACACTTGATACACGCCTACTGACAAAAGCTCAACCTCTGTGTACACAGCAATGGGTCTTATTTTCTAGGGAAAAAAACTTTATAGTAGCAGAAAACAAAAACATATTTTATTACCTCTGCCAAGGTTTCTTTTCTTTTCTTGTTTAGTTTGTGTGTTTGTAATATCTAGTAGTATTAAATCAAAGGCAACTTGATTTAATAGGTATTGGGTATTTCACCACCCATCCATCAATTTTGATTGGTACTTAGAGGATTAGATGGATTAGGTGAGGAAGACATTAAATTTTCTGTGGGTCATTCACAACCTTCAGAAAAGTAAGAGGAGCTGTAGGTTAGAACATAAATGTGTCAGTCAGCCTGGCCATTTAATGTTCATTATCTTACCAGCTCCCTAGTACAAAATCTGAGTGACGTCCAGTTGAGCCCATGTGTGAAAACAGCATGTATTTGTTCGGAGAATTCTCAGTGAGTGAGTGGGTGGGTGGGTGTTCCCTTTCAGTTGATCTCCTTAGCGCAAACCAGGAAATATGGGAAATATTTATCATGCTTTCTGGTGTTTAATGCTTATCTCAGAAAACTAGGGTTATATACATAATTCTACATCTTTACTAATCTACTTACTAAACAAGTGTCTCTGCTTCAATGTGAAACAAAACACATTGTGTTCTTTTTGTGTCACATTATGTCTCCTACACACTCTACACAGGGACCATCTCTCGCAGAAACCAAACAGATTATTTCCCCAATGAGAACACTTCTAACATGTGTGAAAAAGCAACTAGACCAGATATTTTCCAGAGATCATATGTAAAAACAGCTCTTGTTAAGTGTCTGAGCAGATTTTTTTAGTAAACACAGTCTCCTTGTTTTTCCAACCGAGCAAGATATTAATTAAGATATTAAACACATTTTGGGGTAAGTGTTCTGAAAGCATATCCACTAATGAGTCACAGTCATTATGACTCATATATTTATTAGCTATTGACTAAATTCAGTGGTCACTGTTTCCTCAGAGGTGTATCTAATTGTAATCCTTGGATAACTTGAAAGTAATCCAGAAATCACTCTGTGAAATTAAACACTTGACACAGCCAACACCTTGCATGTTTTATGTGTCTTTCACATTCTTTCTGTGCTTAATGAAATATTTTGTTAGCTGCAAAGATCCACTTCAGCTCATGGTTAACAACTTCAGTATGTCTGCATTCATACACAGATCCCTCTCACTCTAATCAATTAGAAAAAGGGAGCTTTTCCCCTCATTTGTTAAGCTGCCTTTTCCCTCCTGCGCAAAAATTAAACTGGGCACATTCCAAATCAAGAGTGTGGGTACTCATTAGTACTGTTCTCATATCTCACAAAAAAGTCTGGCTTCAAAGAGGGAATCAAGCTCTATTTAAAGTAATGCCGCCAGGAGTCCACTGCCAATGATAATGTGCTTTACATCATTTTGTCCTCGCCTTTATCTTGAGCTTCTTAAAGAGTAGGCAACATGCAAAGTCATTAGGGACACGATAACTCCCCATATAATTAGATGGGGAAAGATTGGGTGCCTGGTACACCACAGGGCAGACCCACTTACGACATAATCACTCATCCCACCAATGAGGGGCGTCTTGTATGCTGGCAATTAATTGAGATGATTACAATTAGCCACGACAGAGTGTTTGCTTCTGTCTGTTCTGACCAAAGCATTGAATGTAATTTGCCTCTGGTTTAGAACACTGGCTCTGACTCAGTCTCGTTACACTAGCTGCACTGGTATTTTTAGATTGGGCTGAACTTGCCCTTAACTAATGGATTCTTGGCTTATGAATCAGCGAAAGCTTGAAGAGGGGGTTTGATTTGAAAATTAGGGCAAGGGAGAAAGTCCAAACTCTAGTTTGGATCAAATTCACAACTGATTCTTCTTTTTTTAACATTATAAGGCTGAACATTTGCTTTCAATTAACAGTTTTTTAGACATGGGCAGACATTTATTCATATTGGAGACATTTATTTTCAGTCAAGCCATATTTAGAGATTCTTACTTTTAGTTTAAAGTCATAGTCACTTTTCACCTCAAAGTTTGGAAGATTTTCTTACCTGTAGTGCCACAGCAGCTCAGTCCTCATTATAACAACACCCATTGATAACTTCAGAGAGACATGCAAAAACATACCTTGAGGGTCTCTTGTTTCTGTGGGGATCTGCAGGTGGTTGGTCAAGACATTTCCCAAGCTTCTTATTCACACTTGAGTTTTCTGTTATTCTATTTAATTTGGCAGGATAATGACTATGTACATTTAAGTGATGTGCTAAGTATGAATTGTACTCTATTTACCAATAAGAACAAAAGAGGTAACAAAAAAAGAACAAAAAAAACACGTTCCTGTGAAGTCTTAGACAATAAAATTATTCCAATTAAAATTTAAATAAAATCAGCTGTGTAGATTATAGAAATCTAATATTGTCTATAATGCTAGTATTTTCTCATCACCAATTGAAACTTTTTTTTGGTTTATTCATTTACTAAATCATTATAATATAAAGGCATTCATTTTTCAGTAGGACTATAAATAAACTGAACCAGTGTCCTGCGATTTCTATTGTGTCTCCACAGTATCTGAGCACTGTCACCCCCTGGCTATCTAACTACATATGCAGGAACCACGCTAGGAAACCCAGGGGCTTGTACTGCTCTACTGCTCTGTTTTTTTATGTTTTCATCCACTTGCAGTTGCAATCAGCCGAAGGCCAAGCAGGCTGAAAGCATAAGGACAAGTCAGTGCTACATGTAGGTTTTTTCCAAGAGTCAGTAAGCCCATTCGTCCTAATGGATTCAGGAAGTGTGTGCCGAGATCAAGATGCTGGGTATTAAGTGCTCTCTGTGTCTTTCTACACACATCCTCACCTTTGTTTCTAGCCCAAGGATGCTCTTACAGAGGGTCAATTTAGAAGCATCATTCAACTTGAAAGAGGGGAAGAGAAGGGTCATGGAAAAGAAAATTATACTAATGGCTGTGAGAGGAGATAGCTACAGTGCCAGGTTGGCACTTTCAGTGCCTTCTTCCATGGTCTTGACCTCTTCTATTGATGTTTTTAAACCTTTCACAGTTATTTTTATTCAAGTTTTAAAACCCCAGGCCCCAGAATTGTGTCATGTTTGCAACTCAGACTCAACAAATAGAAACTAAACTTCAGAATTAAGAAATCATCCAATCACATTTAGCTGCCTGCACACTGCAAACTCATGTTTACCAACCTAGTCGGTCTGTGATTGCTTTCCACCAAATTATACTAAGATGTGTCCTATTACTTTCTGTCTGCGGAGAAGTGTCAGAGTTTCACATTTATTTTCAGGTGTGTTATTAGAAATACAACTTGGAGGGAAGTTGAAATATTTCCAGTCTCTTTTATCACTAGACAAAACACAGTATCCACAATGTAGATTGATTCTTGGTGTTGCTATAGATGATATAAAACTCATATTCAATAATACATGTATTTGAAATGTATTTTCAGTATTTAAATAAATTATGCTAATCAAAACCATACTGGAACATGCTCTTTGCTGAACATGTACAGCTACCAGTAGAGGTCACATTTGGTTTTGGCTGTTGTCATTTGATATTTTCTGGCATTATGAGATTATCAGGAGACCCTACAGAACTTTTACCCCTAATCAATCAAAGGGACAATAAAATACCAAGGGTCACTAAGTTTACAGTGGTTGTTCCCTTCAAATTAAAAAAGCATATTATATCCAAATACATGTCTCTGTGAGTCTTTGAGATTGATTGGGATCTTGTCAAAATCAGAAAATGTTTCCAACCCAAGTGCAGCCTTAAAAGGATGATGACCAACCAGAGAGGAAGCACAAATATCAAATTGATTGGTAGACAGATAATTACGGAGCATTTGTGGATGATTGCAGTACCAGCAGCAGTAAACTAGTTATTAATTGTTGATTCTCTAGCTCCTCCTTCTACAACAACTGACACTTGAGCAGCTAATCAGCCAGGCTGATGTCTGTGTGAATGTATTGTCATAGGCTTTCATCCTGCTCTCCAATTAATGCCACTCAAACGTCATCCTGTTACATTTGTTTGTAGATTCTGTTATGGTATTGCCTACCCACACTCCATATCCTATTGCTTTAGTGCAATCAGATCAGTGGACATAAAACTCTTCGGTGCTCCAGCCAGGCTGCATTTCAGAGGGACTGAAACCCTATTGATCAAAGCATTCAGACATGTCCAGGCCCTTTCCCCCAGTGCATCGTGGTACTGCATGTCAAAGCCAAAGGAGCCTAACAACAACAAACATCTCTGCTGCTACTGCCTGTCTCTCTCTGATTAGCTGCCGGGGAGATATTTTTAGAGAATCCCAGTTCCTTTGAAGAGGAAGAAGAGTGGAGCCCACCCCACTACCCCTATCTCCCACCTCCTCCAACCCCCTTCCGAACTACAGTCCAACATGCTTTGTTCATTTTTGCTTATTCTTGCTTTACTGGCAGCTGTAGCTGACTTTTAATGGTTTCACTGACTATCTGCTCGCTTGACTCTTACTTCACAGACATCCATTAAAGCCACTTTTAAAATGGGACATGGTTATGTTTACACTGTCTACTTTTGTACATACTGTACACTTATTTCAGGATACTTAAACATGTCAAATAACATGTAAATTGAAAATGCACTGTTGAGTCACAGCCTTTGCAAGACACACAGGAAAAATGATAAAAATACTTACAGTTGTTTTAATTGCCATTTTACAGCTGACTGACTCATATAAATGACATCTAACCTGTTCTTGGGGAAAACTATTAAGTCCTCAAGACATTGTTTCAATAATATAGGCTACATGCAGAAATCACACATGTATAAAGTAATTATCCATCTGTCAATAATTAAAGATATTAAGAAGAGGGTATTATTAAGAGCTAATTCACTGTATCAATTTACCTGGATAACATTAAAGAAACATGCACTGTGCATAGTTACCTTGTACCAACTATGAGTACAAGCTAAAGCAAATATGAAGAACATTGACTACAAGCAGGAGACTGGAACTGCTGGGAACACACTGCTGTACAGGTTGTAAATGACAGGATCTACAATGACAGGAGAGGTTACCTAGCAGGCATAGAACAGACTGTGTTAATTTCTCATCACAGCAGTCTTTAAGTACATGTTTGTAAAATATATATATAGATAGTTACAAAGGTGAAACACTGTAGTATAGAAAAACAGTTTGATGTTTTACACTGAAGAGAAGATTTGCTGTTGCTAAATTTGGAAAGTGTTTCTTCAGAATAAATGTCTAAGCACCAAATATAAAGAAAGAAAGTAGGAAAGACTTAAAAGAGAATAAATAAGGTCAATAGTGGATAATTACAGTGCAGTCAATAGCCATGAACAAGACTGACAGCAAACTGTAAAAAAATATTGTGTAAACCAAGCTACATGGAGTTTTCCTGTGTGCTAACATATACATCTGACAGGAATTTAAAAATGGAGGGGAGGTGTGAAAAACACAACCTGTCTATCATACCTCTGACTTAATTGACAGATCAACTTTGAGCATGCCCACACAATCAGCAGCTGGTCCTGGTGATGCCATTCAAATTAGCTGGATATTAAAGAATCCCTCGGCTGAAACTACATAAATTATACATAATGAAATGCAATTAACATTTTTACTCTGACAATTAAATACATTAAAGACCAAGGCCTGTGTGGTACGAGAGAGGAGGTGGGTGGATAGAGAGGAATTGTATAAAACAGCTAGCTACCTTTAACGTTCACCAATACACTCAGTGAGCGTCTGCTCAAATGTTTACAGACCAATTAACGATGGTGGACAGCCTCTCAATCAAACCAAATGCCAGCTTTTGCATCGAATATTAAGTGGCTTATAATGGAGTGAATAGTGAATAAATGCTATCACTTGTGCCTCTTATGAAATAAAGCCACAGAAGCTGGGAAAATAGCAAAAGTGTCATTGCTTTACTGGTGTATTAAATGTAAGCAACAAACCAAAATACTGGGGTGTCCAATCCTTGTCCTTGAGGGGCCTAAACCTAAACCTTTACCACTAAATAACAATTTTGGATGCATATAATAAAGAAGGATAGAAGGATAATTAAAATATCTGGCCACCAAAAGTTGGCCACTCTCAGACCTACAGATGAGTATCTCTTCAGTAAACAATTTTTCACACAGTTCACACAGTAATAACTAATCTCACATGACATACAGTTTGTAAAGTTGAGTAAAGTTAAAATGAGGAGGCACAGAGGCAGACTGCTCAGATTGCCTCACACCCACCACAATCATGCCTGTGGTTTGCCTCTTAATAAGAATAGGGAAAAACAGAGGCTCTGTAAGGAAATGTTAGTGACGGTGCAAATGAGGTGCAGTCGTACATTACACACTATGTTTTTATTTCTCATTGAAAGAAAAGCAAGTCGACAGTGTGGTCCAGTCTATCAGCAGCCTCTGGATATCTTCCTCCATCAGGTCAGCTACATCTTTCCGATTACATCTGCTAAAAGCTACCAGTTTGTTTTGTGTCCAGATCAGCAAAGCAGCGATGGCCCAAGATACTGATGCTACAGAAGTCTGTCTCTTATCTTGGCTCCTCAGTAGGGTAAAGAAAAAGAGGGGTATAAGTGAGGATACTAAGGTGCTTTGAGCACCTATTGAAAAGGACTTAGCATTCACTATGCGGACTTGTAACAAAATTTCATAATTGAAGTAAAATATGTTCTATTACTGAGATAATTGGATAAGAGACGAGGAATCAGTTAATTAATATCAAAATCAGATGAACCCACACTATCACGCTTTTTTCTACTCATCTGTGGTGATTCAATTAAAACTAGAGTCCTTTAACGTTGCCTACTGGCTTTGTCTCATGCACCATTTGAATAGCATTCTAATGAAATCACTGCTGAGGTGTCACAATCATCTCATCACAATTTAACAAGAAGTTATTAAGCCGGTTTTATTTTTAGACCACCTCAGGATGGGCAGGAGGGGTCATGGCAGAGAAAAAAATGAAGAACGTGCTAGGCAAGATAAACAATGGAATATCTTTACTTGAATCAATTGTGTCTGTAAGCTAACAGCTTGATGTCTATCAGTTAATACATAAGCATGTAAGTGGATAGACTTTGTGATGGTTGATACATTGTTATAAACAATATTGGATCTATTTATGTTTATATTAGAGATAATGATGCTAAAAGTGAGCTTAAATATATTTTTACATTTTAACAAAACCATGATGTCATAATGTGATTATACCACAAATATAATGTTGTTTCTTGCTTCCTTCCGTCATTCTGCAACATGAAAGATCCTCTTCAGCTCGATATTGATCAACATGATAGTTAGCAAAAGAAGTATAGGCCTAAAGACCATTTATATCACACTACTCCACTGTGTAAGTTGAAATGTGGTCCATATCAACTGTGCATGTTGGCATATATGACAATGTTTTCCAGTTGCACCTGTAACTGTCCGTAAGAACCAGATGGAACAGAAAAGCCAGCATTTTGATATCACATTAAAGATTATTTCGCCTGCTCCCGGAAGAGCCATCACAGTGGATCGCTCAGCATATCTGATTTAGCAAGACGTTTTTATGCCCCTCATTTATCAGGACTTGGGACCAGCACTAGGGAGGTGGCGGGAGGCAAACCACCAACCCTGGGGTCCTTAGTTTTAACAATTAGCAATTGACGACTGCCCTACTGACCTACCAGCCCAACTGATACTAGATACCACATTGTTCATCCTAAATACGTAATGGCAGAAACCAAATCCTGTTCATTTTGAATGCACTGAATAAGGAACTAAAGGTTTTTATTTCTGTGCATTATTTTTGAACATGTTCTTCACATGTTTATGTTAAAGTGATTTGTGTACACCATTAAACTCTCTACAGTGCTGATCAGTAGCCCATTAATATGGCATGAACTCTTCTCTTACATTCATATTTGTTCACAATTTGTTCCCCTCTCCCTACTCTATTTTCGTCTTTAGTGGAGTGTCACTGGTTCATTGTAGGTGAACACTACAAGTACTCCAAATTATGGCTGTCAACCAGATGCCCGTTGTTCTTTTATTTCATTAGTTTCTTAAACCTCTTTAAAGATATTCATGAGTGTGTGTAGAAACCTGTACTTACACGGTTTAGGTGGTGTTTAATAGAAATGCTAAAGAACACTTTTAAAGAGTAGAAAGAGCAATATACAGTACTGTAAATACACTTTCTTCATCTCATCAGCAATCTGATGAACAGATTAATTCATTTTTTTAAAGTGTAGAACAGCTCTCAGTCTACATCTGGAAACACTAGGACTTTGTGCAGTTTGTTTAATTCTATGTGAGACCAGGGAATTGGTCATACAGTACTTGTGTCAATTATTTAATGTGTAAGATTTACAGAAAAGCCTGTCTCTATCCCTGTGATATCCTGGGTGCTTGAATCATTAATGAAATTGTTTGGTGATGAAATAGGTGATGGTGCCTGTGTGGGTTTATTAATATCCAACTGCACATACTGTTACAGGCTACACTGAAGTCTTTCCATATTTATAGCATGCCAAATGCTAATTCAGTTTATTCAAGTCCACTTTAACTACTTTCCCCCATTGCATTCATCATTTTTCTCCTGTCCCAGTTCATATGTATCTTTTGCCCCTTGCAGCTGAAGCATCATTCAACCCTGTCATACAGTATCATTCCCCCAGCAGCTCAGTCATGCCTCAACTATCAACTTTGCTGACTTCAATTTGTAAAAATGTCATCCACATCCCTAGCACAGCCTATAAGTTTACCTAAATAAAATTACCTTATTGTTAAATATAAAGCTTCTGGCCACTGCATAAAGTTATGCACAGTATATTCTTAACTCCAAAGGGCTTTTTCTCACATGGTGAAATGGTAGTGTCTTTATATGATATGTTTTCAAGTAAATGCTGTATTCAAGTGGTATTTAGTTAGAGATTTTAATCATATCAAATCCATATTTAAGTGTTGTGTTTAGACCACTCAAGTGTTGTCATGGCCT
The DNA here is from genome assembly GCA_034779795.1 of Ctenopoma multispine. Classification (NCBI taxonomy): domain Eukaryota; kingdom Metazoa; phylum Chordata; class Actinopteri; order Anabantiformes; family Anabantidae; genus Ctenopoma; species Ctenopoma multispine. The sequence continues at coordinate 15,811,253 of JAUYWH010000020.1, read as the reverse complement.
AGAAAATACATCATGTATCTGAGCTGCAGAGAGAGACAAAGCTTGCAGGAATGTTGGCCTTCACAAACATTTAACCTTGTCTGTGTTATTAGATCAGAAGGAGGAGGTTAAGGGTGGGATCAATAAATTAGACCTCAACCACCTTCTGGGAATGCCAGCTGACATCAAAACACACACCTCCCACCAAGATATTGCTCTTCTAAACCAAGCTAATGACTGAGTGTAGTTTTATATCCCCTCACCTCAAATCATTGAGTTGGTTGAATAAGTGTATGTATCTTAGTAATCAACAATAAATGTATGCTTTAAAGTGTATAAGACTGTAAACTGAGTATCCCATTGTGATGTAGTGCTCCACAAATGGATTCATAGTGTAACTTTTAATTAAATTTTAGACATTTCTTTGTAATTTGGCAGTAATGATTATTTTACTGAACTCTGTGACTCTGGCTGAAATACAAACATGGACAGTAGTTCAGCAGCAGTGTTTTGTTTTGAAGGTTATTTGCCCATGATGTCAAAGGAAATCAGTTGTTTCCCACATCTCCCTGCCCTCTGTAACCCTCTCTGGTAACCCCTCCCGCTCAGTGCTTCACCCAACCTACAACCTCACAGAGCTGGAAGGTTTGAGGATGTTGAAGGCTGCTCTGGTCCCACAGCAATTAACTCTTCTACTGCAAGAAGCAGGCTGTCGGGTTGATGGAATCTTCCCACCGCTGCCGTTTGTCACACATTCCAGGAGGGGCTGGAGACAAATACTTCAACTATGTGTTTGCTTTACTGTTTTGCCTGCAGTCAAGAGCACAAGCAAAGAGCAGGGGGATGCATTGCAAGTCATCAAGTGCTCTAGTGTCAGTTTCCGTAGTCACTGTCTATGCAATACAAGCACGTCTGTGGCATTACAGGGAAGCACATGTTAAAGAACATAAGTACACATGTTCAATTCAATTCACTTCAATTTTATTTATATTGCGCCAAATCACAACAAAAGTCATCTCAATGCACTTTACAGTGTAAGGTTTAAGACCTGAATTACTCAGAAAACCCTTTAAAATGGTTCATAATTATGTTCTAACATATTATCTTTTATCTTATTAACTATTGCAATGGATGGGATCTTGCACATGACAAGATCCAATATTCTGGCAGAAAGTAAAATGTTGTGGATCAGATATTTTAGTGAACAAAAATACACTGCCTGTGTACATTTAATTGCATTTGCATTGTCATTTACTGTATGTTAATTGTGAATATTGTCATTAATAGAAAACATTGCATTTGGGTTGCAGTTAGATTCTCCACAAACACATATTTGTGACATATTTAGATTTTATGAGTTTAGTTGTACAGAAACATAATTTTAGGAAACAGGGTTGTATTATTATAGAACAAAGCTTTGCTGTATTAACTCAAAAACAGACTAATGGATTGACTTATATTTGCACATACTATGTATATCACTGAGGAATTGAGCGCTATTACTATTTTAGCTATTCCATCATTTTTCTATTATTTAAATATGAATTTATGGGAGGAAATGACTGATTCTAAATCTGAAATATATTCCAATTTCTAGTATCTCTAGTATCATTTTATGTACAGTTTTTTTAATAGAAAACGTGGTGTAAAGAGCTGAAACATGCATTCTAGACAGGGCACCTTCAAACCTTTGACAGCTGGAGCAGTTTGCTCAAAGAGAAAAGTCCAGATGCCCTGTAGGCAGGTCTCATTGAGAGCTACAGAAATCGCTTGTTTGCCGTAATTGCCTATAAAAGCTGTTCAAAATATTAGGTTAAAGGTACTGTGATTTTTCTCAATGCCAAAAGAAAAGTCTGATTTTTTTTTTACTTTTGTCAGTTTTGGGAGAAAAAAAATTTGATTTCTTTAGTTTTCGTGCCAGAGTACAAACAAATTTGTCCATGTCTCTACCTGGAGGATATGTGATCAACTTTTTTCTACATTTGGCTGGAAGAGGCATACAGTTCAGTTCAGTTGGCAGAGTGGACAGGGCATTATATCACCACTGTGGGTCAATGTAGTTGGCTCATACTAGGGAAAGGGGAACATATCCATCCAAGTGTAAAATCGACTGAGCATCCTGACAACCTGTGTCAACATCTCCTCTTTGACTTCTGCTCCACCTTCACATTTTACTTTCTCTCTGAAATTCAAAACAGTGACCAACAGTGTTACAAATTATAACACAATTCTTATCCTGTCTTATTTCAAACAACAATATATGACCTTTCTCTTTGAAGCCTCCAGTTATACCATCCTATGCTCAGTCTGTCAAGTTCAAAAATATCAGGTCTTGCAGTAGGACAACAAGTTTTGTGAATATGACATCAATAAAATTTGTTCACTCACACACATGGTTAAGCTTAGGGAAAAATTGTGATCTGGCTCAACTGAGAGAAAAAACAATCACCTCATGAACAACATGTTGCCAAAGTACTGCACCAACCACCCCTTGGTGTCTCAGTTTGTATTAGTGTAGTAAAATGAGTGTAACACTTTTTTCATTCAAAAATATGCTTCCTCAAAACATAACCATACTATGACTTCCCTACAGAAATTTAATTTTACTTACCACAGTTGTGCAGGAACTGCATTTTTAGAAGACAGACATGGTAAGTATAACCATCAAATACATGATGATGAAAGAAGTCAACTTGCATTTTTAATAAAATGAATGAAATCAAATGCATTTCTGTTTTTTCATTTTTTTTTTTTACCTCCCTGACATGATTCTCATCACATGACTTCTCTGTGATGTTGCTGGTAAATCCCTTTTGAAAGAAACAATGCTCAGTACAGCCAAATATATTGCACAGATCAAACACGATCAGCAGATGATCCAAAACATCCAAAACACAACTGAAAATCCAATATTGTCATAAATGTCTGTCTAAAGGCCAATTCATCTTTTATGCATGGGCTTATGTGGATGTCCATGAGCAGCCCAAAATGTCCATGCACAGTTAGGGTCCTTATAGAGCATATGCACAAGATGAGCAAAGTAGGTGATTGTGCACCACATGTACCATATACTGTATGCTGTCACCCAATTGTCACACTTGGTTGAAGGACAAGAGAAACTGCAGTACTACTAACCAAACTACAGTATACTGTATGCTGGAGGATGGTGAAATGTTTATTGGGTGTTGAGGAGACAGAACAATCTCTACACTACACTCACATTTATTTTATGGGTGAAAACATGAAACGAACTTCAGATTTATTTCCCTACTCCCAACATACTGCTTTTCTTACTTCTACACTCGCCAATTTTTTTTTGACTCATGTCCCTACACCCCCACATGCAGCACACAGAACCATGTGCGTAGGTCCTGCTTCCTTGTATTAGCTGGCCCAGAGGGTAGGTAAGCCACTTAACCTGTCATCTCAAATTGTGTGCACAACAGCAGATAGGTGGCTCAGTTCTCCCTTCATAGAGGACAGCTTGAAACACTCAAACTGTGTAGGAGCATAGGGATGCTCAGATGGTTACGGTTCATATGGGGATACACAAGTATGTGTTTGAGATGAGTGGAGGGGAGATGAGACTGACTGATAGTTGGTGTCACAGGGACTGTGGGCATTGTAGGGTAGGATCTCAGGGTGTGCAGATGTGGAAAATGGCAATAGATTTTACAGAAAGAGATGACTTCTCTATTTCCCCTTTGCATTTGGTTAAGCTTTATAGTTTTATATTTGAGTAACTTAAATAGTTTTTATGTGTTACCTAAAAAGTAAGTCATGCTCTCTTACAACAATGTTCTGTTTCACATATATTCAGCTGGAAAAAGATGACTAGGGTGACCAAGCACTATGTCAATGAAGCTGCTACATGAAAAGCCTTATTGCATTATAATAACATAATTTTGACTATAAAATTTTCAAGTCATCTGTAATAACATTTTCTGAAACCAGCAGGTGTATTAAAATGTATTGATGATATGTCTGATGTAGTAAAGAACCATGTTTTGAGGAAAATTGTAAACCATCATTTTCAAATGTATGCCATCTCAAAGACGCAAGACCATATTGTCTTCCCATACATTGTCCATTCTCTACAAGGTCTCATTTAAGTAAGTTTTATGTTGTAATAGGGCCATCAGTGGACATTGTTACTAGCAGTGTAGTGTGAAGTGTCCTTACTTTTATGTTCTTATTCATATGTCAGACCTTTAACCTCTTAATCCCCAAACTCCTGTCACTGCCTGTCATTCTATGACTTTACAAGTTAACATAACATATCTATTTATTGATCAGGGTCTACCGCATAGAGCTGTTTGAAGTAGCATTTGTCTGACTATTGACTATACCCTTGCCCTCCACCCATCCTCTTTCTCCTCCCACTTCAATTCTTCCACGTCTAAACTTGACAGGTTCACTTACCCTCCTTCCTCCATTCCCCCTTCATTCTGCCAGTCTTATCTGCATGACAGAGGAAGTGAAATGGGGTCACTATCTGTCATCCAATCAGATGGGTAAACACCCACAGTCCTTCACTGTGGTAAAAATCAATAGCTAGCAGACTTTATAATAGACAACCCATCTAAAGCTGGGCACAAGATTAGGAGCATTAGGTAGTTGTAGCTAGAATTTATGTTCCTGACACAAAGACCTGGACACATGCAACAGAAAGGACAGTCACTTTGTGAAGTGAGGAACTGATCCATCATGTTTTTTTCTACATGTTTAAAGAACTGTTCATGGGAAAAACTGTTTTAATCTAACTTTGATTGATTAACGTTATCTTTGTTACAGTTTTAATTATTCAGGCATTAGAGGCATCACCTCTAATGTATCTTCAGATTTCAATAACAATCACTAAACACACACACACACACATACACACACACACACTAGACAGCATGTCTTGAGGTTCTTCCTAATTACAAAATGTAATTATGTCATTTCTCTAAATAAAAGTTTTTTCTGGAGTTCCTGTGCACATTTATTAAAGTATCATGACTTTCATTTTTCTATATTTCTCAAAACAAGCTTCAGTTTAATTACTGCCTTGTGACCATTCTGTTTGTACTGAACTTCAGATTGTTATCATTTTTTTTTTTATTACTCGGCATGACAAATGAGTTAGCTCTGAAAAACTTGTTAAATATAGATTCATATCATGGACGATATTTCCATAATAGCACGCATACCCAGTCTGATTATTAAGTATTTGGCTACTTATCAAAATAAGATCTGTGTAAGGTTGTAAGAAAGACCTTGAAGTGAAGCACGCCTCCACAGACCTTACATTGGTCATATACAGCATCTCACCGTTAACAGTGTGTTACCACTGGACCATGTTTGCTCTTTCCAGCACTGACATTGTCTCTAGGTCCTTCGAGTTATTTCCCCCTCTGTAGCTGCTAGGCTTTAACTCACACCTCAGGGCTAGTTAAGGCCTCTTTGCTCCACTGCACTTCATAACAACATATAGACACACAACCCAGCAGTTTGTGTATATATAGTGTACACGAAGAAGACTTATCTAGCCTCATAGTCTATGGGGCACGCTTTTAAGCTTCCGTGGCTGCAGTGGAAGCACTCATGCTGTACATCAGGTAAGGGAGGGAAGCTTTTTATAGTAGCGGTTTAGCCTAAAGCTGTGCACAGTGTTCAGCCATGTCAGGACCAGAGTCAGGCACTCCGCCTGAGGTTGCTGCTGTGTCCAGTCTGATTTTCATATTTAAAAATGAGTTCTGGTAACTTTTTATGTTAGCAATGAAAAAAAGATTTTCTTTAGTGGGCATTTACACATTATGTACTGTGCTCTATATTATTGTTGAGAGAAAATGAGCACTATCTGCTAAGTTGTATGTATAGGATTGGTAGATATGTTTTAATAAACTGTAATATTGTACCATAATTGTACCAAAATTTATAAAACTACTGTGGTAAATTTTTATAATTCACCACCAATTTTCTTTTATTCCCCATCACCAAATTTAATTTTTCTCTCATTTTCAAAGACAAATAAGGTGCATTTAATGATGTACCTATAAAGATGTAACACTTTCTAATGGAAATGCAAACATGTATACATTTGGCAAAGCTGTCTTGGATTCAGACAAAATATTTTATTTGGTGTATTATAATTGAGTTTGCTAAACCTAAATAGCAGGTAATACACACATTTGTTACAAGACTTCATCTCTAAACACTAAACCTCTCTTAGGTTTTAACGTAATGCTTCTTAGAGTGACTGTAGTCTAAATAAAACATTGCGCCAGATAGTCATTTTTCATGTGGAGGTGGAAATTATATGTCGCTTGTCAACATAATTACATATGTATCATAATGTATGAGCCAACAGTGATTACAATTAGACACTCTCCTGATTGCTTTGTGGGTGCCAGCATTTTAAGCTCAGGTCAGCAACTGGAATCAGACAGGAGACACACAAACACTCATTAACTTTCTTTTTGTCATGCACCATACTTAAGCTAACGAAAGCCCACGCTACCTACCATAATTACATTGTTATATTGGCGGGGGTATAATTTCCCAGGGATGGTAATTACTTGCAATGTTGTTACAGCGTAGCCATACATCATGAATGCTCTCATCGCACCTCACATCAGTCAAGGAACTGTTCTTTACTGTGTTTAGAGGACTACCCATGGTGCATTTTCTGTCTTCAAAGGGCAGACCTGCTGCCTCCTGGGAGTGTCTAGGTTTTGTCTAGAGTCTCTTAGTCATAATAGAGAAAGTCAGAGAAGGGGAAAGAGGAATACAGAGAAAAAAATACAAGAGAGAATGGAATAAAGAAATAATGGAAAAAGCGTGAGAGAAAAAAAAAGAAGAAAAAAATGGAATTGTAAATTCTACTAAAAATATGTTTGCAAATGAGTAAAGATCCTTCAAAATTAAAACATGTTGCACTGCTCTCACTGTTCTCTTTATCAAACCTTATTCAGCAAACTTTTACAGCCATTTTCAGGCTGGTGTCCTCAGGTTGTTTCCAACTTCCTTATATACATCAACTAAACTGTCATAATACTATTCTAAATGGAAAGAGATTGTTATTCTCGGTAGATGTTATAGTTTCCATAGATCTGTATGCTGTGCATTGATAGTTATTAACATTTGACTGATTGAAACTACGTAGTATTGCCTTAAACAAAATTGAATAAATTGAAGAAGAGTAGTGTGGGAAGTTCTGACTTTGAAAGATCTCTAAGGAGATCAAGCCCTGTGATAGACTGACAGTATACTGACAGCTAGGCTCCAGCACTCCCGTGACCCTTACAAGCGGTTTAAATAATAGATGGATGGATGTTAAGAGATCAGCACTATTTGTGTGTGCCCAGAAGAAAGAAAAGGAAAAAAGATTAACATGTCACTTAAAACATTTTCTTTCATTGTTTCCTGCTACATTAAAACCTTACAGTTAATGTTAACATAATGACACATACAGAAACAATTAAAAAAAGTTAAAAAATGTATTAATAATTACTTAGTAATATCAAGAATTACATTTTGTAATTTAGCGAGTTTGTCAAATGGTGCTGTGATTTTAACCAAAAATAAAAAAAATCAAGCGGCAGTGAAGCATCAGTGGTCCTCAGGCCAAGTGGAGGGAATTTATTACGTGCCAGCTCTATGGAATGAGCACAATTTCCCAGGCACTTCTGCCAAAACATGGTGAGATCCTATTTTGGCCTTTGTGTGCCACGATAATGAGAGAATTGTTTTGAATGAGCATTATAAGCAGCAGCAACACACTGAGCTGTTTTTGGTGCTCTTTGTAACCAGGGAAATTAGCTGACATGTTGGCCTAATTGTATTCTCCTGGTTAATTGTTTGTATTCAATGCATTATCACCACCACACCAGAGCAGTTGGACACTCTCCTGTAAATGTAAAACATCCTGATTCAAATGTCAAATTTGAATATTTCCGCCTGTATCTGATGAACAAGCTGCTTTATTGCTTCTGTAATCGTCCACTCAGGAGTTGAGAATTAAATTTTTCTACATTCTCCCACTCTGCACTTACAAAGGTCAGGCTGATTGGATTTTATCTGTTGCACATTGTTCAGATGGGAGCAAAGTATGATCCTCATGATTAGTTTCATAATTCAAAAGTCATCGGAACTCCTAAAGGTTGCATGGAAGATGCTTTGAACCTTCACCAGTTGGTATGGCGATGGGAGGTGTTATTGTTGTATAACAGTGCATAATGCAAATGCTGTGAGAATTCAAGCTGCAAGCTCAATTAGCCAGAAGTTAATAAAAACTATTCTAGAATGACTCTGATTCTCTGGATGTGTTTTTACAGGTTGTTTGACAGGTTCTGTGTGTTAGTGAAAGAACTATGTTGACTTTGCTGGAAAGACAGTTTTAATAATACAATGTGACGGGCTGCAGAACAGTTCTCTATACTTGTAGGCTGAGTTTGTTCAAGATTATAAAGAAATCTGTGAAGTTTCTTTCTCTCTCAATTTTAGATTTTTTCAATGTGTAGCTCAGCATTGTGAAGCATACTTCTTGTCATAAGATGTTGCCTAGCTATACAAATAGAAAGTACTCTGGCCCAAAGTATAATTTCTTAGAAAGAAGAAAGAAAAGGTTCTACGTGTTTTCTAATATTACTGAAAACTTACTGCTATATTGTCAAGTCTACACATACAATATCAGACATGTTATATATTTGTATTGTTTTTTTATTTCTTTGTGAGCACGGTTCGGTGAAACCCACTGTTTCTTAGACAGTTAACTGCAATAGAAATAATTCCAAAAATGTTTAGTGGACTTGTTTATATGTAGCATTTTTATGCACTTTTAATGGTATGGACCAGTGAACTTGTTTATTTAGGCTACATTTTTCTGCCCATTTCATTATGTTGTTGCAGCTGCTGTTCCTGTTTACAAAAATTACTAAACTGTCTACAGTGACGTTTCAGAAACAGTTTGCTCCGGGCAGCATCACCATGAGCTGGCATTGCACTGCTTTATCGAAACAAACCAAACCTGTTCACTATCTCTTACCAATGTGCTGTTGGCACTGCACTTGCTACCAAAATACACAAACAAGTAAAGATGATTTCAAAGTCTGGAAACTACTGTAGCTCATAGTAAATGAAGAAGCCTAATTGAGGCTAGTTTCTCCTGGTTTGATTGTTCTTTCTTCACTAAATTAACTCGTTAGCAGTGCCGGCTCATCGGTAAAGGGCGCTGGGGCGACGCCCCACCTCTCTGATAAAATCATTTGAAAAAAAAATTGCTTCAGAAAAATCTCACACCTGTTACAAGTGCATCACAGGCTGCGCTAGACACATAAATACACAGACAAGCAATTCTCATGTCAGGGCTGGGAAATAGTTGATCAACAAAAATAACCACACTCTTCGAAGAAATTATTAGAAATGAACATTGTTCACAAGTCTCAAATCCCAAGTCTAAGTTGAGTCTTAGTTCTTTGCGGGGCAATTCAAAGTCAAAGGTTGCACAGGCAGTCCAACTCCACCAGAATGGTACATCAATGCATGGCATTGCCAGAAGGTCTGATGTGTCTTATGCTGCCTGCAGCGTTATTCAGCATAATCGGTTTGGTGGTGGGTCAGTGTTGGTCTGGGGAGGTATATCCACGGAGGGACGCACAGACCTGTACAGGATAGACGATGGCACCCTGACTGCCATGAGATATCGTTTTAAGGATGAAATCCTTAGACTCTTCGCTGGTGCAGTGGGTCCTGGGTTCCTCCTGGTGCATGATAATGCCCGGCCTCACGTGGCAAGAGTATGCAGGCAGTTCCTGGAGAATGAAGGAATTGATTCCATTGAACATCTCTTGGAGATCAAGTTTAGGTTCATCTGACGCCGCCAGGTTGCACCTCAGACTGTCCAGGAGCTTAGTAATGCCCTGATCAGGATCTGGGAGGAGATACCCCAGAACATCATGCGTCATCTAATAAGGAGCACGCCCTGATGTTGTCAGGCATGCATACAAGCATTTGGGGGCCAAACAAACTACTGAGTACCATTTTAAGTTGCTGCAGTGACATTTCAGCAAATTGGGCCAGTCTGCCGCATTAGTTTTTCAGTTTGAATTTCTTGGTGACTTCAAATTAAATCCTCTGTAGGTTGATCATTTTCATTTTCACCAAAAGATGTGGCATCCTTCTGTTGCTAACACATTACCCATTCCATATCACTATAGATATCCAGCATGATTATTTTTTTCAATTGAGATCTGATGTGTTTTCAAAGTGTTCCTTAAATTTTTTAGAGCAGTGTATTAACAATTTGCAAGTGCTGCCTACAACATGTACTGAACAAACTCTCCTCCATTGTGTGTGTGTGTGTGTGTGTGTGTGTGGTGCACTTCATATTCCATAGGGGTGTTTACTGTAATATAACTTGATGATTCTGGGCAGCCCTGGGCAAGTGTTATACCAGGTTGGGACCTCAAAATGTAAGTATTTTGATTATTTGTGGTAAATACCACAAGTGTGTATAGCACTAATATGTTACAATGGAGTGGAAGTAGAGGGCTATGCCTCATTATCCTGCAGGGTAAGCTGCAGGCTACATGTAGCTGATGATTTATAAAATCAAGAGATGTTTTATAACTGTGCTAATTTTGTTGATGCTAAGTAGATTTTACAACAACTCTACTAGCTTGCATGTGAGCTCTACCATGAGAAATAAAACATTAACCTGTAAAGAACAAGGACATTTATATCAATATGTAAAAGAATTACAACCACAAACAGGCACCAAAAATAGTGTAACTCATTATAACTAAACTGCTTCAGTCTTTTCAAGACCTACAAGCAGCAGGAATCAGGAGTAAGATCCACTAACAAGCAGTGATGCTATATTACAGACAACTTGAAGTTCAAATATGCCTGACCTACGACTTTAAGAAGTACAGTATGAGGGAATTGCTTTTGAAGTCAGAGCTCAAAATGGGAAACTTGGAGTGACTTCACTGAGAAGCAGGTGCTCTGATGTCACTTGCAGTTTTGGTGTTAAATTAATAAAACTCACTCTTAGGTTATTAGTAAATAGCATTTGATAATATGATTGTTTTGTAATATTCTGATTAAATAAGTAATAAAACTAATGCTAATAGTAAAGTAGTAGTGCAGCATGTGACACCCTCTGTCCTTGGACCCTCAGACTAGATAAGAAAGAGCTTTTAACAGGAAAAATGGAAAAAAAACTCAAACTCAACTTGCAAACCTGCATGCTCCATGCTCCGTTAAAGCGTGGCTCAAAATAGTGACCGAACGCAAGGGATTCTGAACAAATGTGAAAACTGAAAGTCATGTTTAAGTGTGTTCCCTGCATGTCTCGTGTTGTATATGATTTAACAATGAGCAGTTCTTCTCCAGTGCGTCGTCCCTTATTCCAATAAATAATGAAGAATGCATAACTAATACACAGCGAACAGGATCTGCAACAAAAAACACTGGATAGGTATGCATTTTTTGTGCTACATCAAGATGTGAAAATATATCCCCCAAGCACTTTTTATCACATTCAATCAATGGCATATTGTGAGCAACTTCAAAATAACAATAAGCCAAGATCACTGTGGTTTCTGATCCACATTGAGGCACATTTGCCTGTCAGCACCCAATTAGAGCCAGGGGGGACATATTAACATGAAAGCCAAGAAAGTCCAATTAACACTGACACACTGGTTTGGTGGCAGGCTGATCATTGTCTTAAAATTAGAATTAATCAACACAACAGAGGGTGCCAAGTGCTATGTCTGGCTACAAAAGTGCCACCGCTTATGGAAAGCTGATAGGGGCTGCATGCTGAAAATGAAGGAGTATTCAGTATTTATTTTTTCTTTGAATCTTTCAGAAATCGGCACAAAACATTTTCCATTAACTCCAGAGAGAGGACAATAAGCAGGGTATACAAGTTATAAATGCCATTTAAAAAAAAGATGCTTTCCACATGTATTCTGCATAATCCAGTGCACGTATTCACTTGCAAATGATGAGTAAATGAAAATCTCCATCAAGGACATGTGGCCTATATGAGAGTATTGTTTATAAGAGAAAGCTGGTTATAGATGAGCTCAATGGGTGTTTCTCTAGCAAATTAGCTAAATATAGTGTATGGCTGTCAATTAGTGTCAATGTAAGGATGTAAGCACCTGAAGGTTAGGATGCTGTGCAGGCTCTCCTAATGCAAGCAAGGACGAGAACAGCTGTTGAAAGATTTGTTTGTGTTCCTATCGCTATCCTCATCTTAACTCATTTCAAAGAAAATTTTCTGGCTCACAGCAGTTATGGTGGGTGGATCACTCATTTACCATGCCTCCTTCATCTCCTTCTCTCTCCCCTCTTCCTTTATCTGTTTGTTCTCTCATTTTCTCATAAAATGTCCTATTTGCATTTCTCCTACTCCATTTTCACTCTCCTTGTTAGCTATTCTTTCAGCCTCCTTCCTCTCACTTCTTATTTCAGCATGTCTCTCTCTTTCTTTTCCCTTCCAATCTCTCACCGCCCTGGTTTTGTTATTTTCAGCCAAACTCACCGTCTCATTCTCTTTATGCCTGTCATTCTGTGGGCTTGCCCTGCAGTACTCTTGATGTTGGCAGTGAAATGCATTAACACATCAAACTTTGACTCTATTAATGCATCTGGCCTTGGTAGACTGCCAGATATTCCACATATCTGATGCTAACTGCCAGATGTTGCACCAGAAAATGGACAACGCAGACGGTGCTAGAAGGAAAAGTAGAATCAAGAGAGAAGCTGGGTTCACTGTGCTACAAGAATATCTAAAGCAGCCAACCCTAGGTCAACTTCAAATACTTGTTTGATATTAGATTTATATTTATAAATATATATAGTAAAGATATTATTGTATTATTATTGCAAATACATTGTTCTTTATGACCAGGATAGCAAGATAAAGATACTGAACCTTTTGACTAAAGTTTGGCAAGTTGAATTTCCGGATGTAGTATATGTTAGTTTCTTTGCTATTTCCAATTTTCTTAAATGGAACTCAGTCACTAGAAAGGGAAATGAAAGGTTAAAAATTAAAGATTGTAAAAAAATTTAAAAATACTGAATATAGTAAATAAATGTAGAAACATTATAACGTTTTGCCAGTGCTGCAGTAGAGAGATTTGTACCATAGTTTTGTGAGGGTTGTGCTTCTAATTTGTCATCAATCTGCAGATATTCAGTCAATTATATACAGTTTGTTTTGTAACATGACAGGCTGAAACCTTTTGGACAAAAGGAAAAATAAAGCTGTGAACCCAAGCAGCATAAACACAATAATACAGTGTTTCACTGATCAAAGTAGAATTATTTTAGTGGACCACATCAAAAGGGAATAAGTAATATTGATGATATGTGCCTTTTCAAGGAGCTGAGTTGGCGAACAGTAATATTGAAGTGGGCATGAGTTTATGAGCCAACAGCAGGGTTTTGCGTTCAATTGAGGTGGAGGAAGAGATAGACAGCCTGATAAAAAAATGCTGTTAAAGTTATGAATATTGTATTTAATACAATACTGTTGGGTGTGATATATACTAGATGCTATTTGCTGATAGATAATTTAACTGTAATTGTTTTAATTGGCCATCACTGTAACATTGTATTGTGGGTACTTACTGTATTACACACACACCACATTAAATGCCCATGTGGTCATCTGGTTATTTCGATCTCATTTCATCAATTATTTTTTCTGGCTGGATATTAAAAACTTTAAAATGCCTGAAACAATATTTTCCCCAAGAAAATAATAGATACCAGTATCCAACTGTATTCCAACTACACTCAGTGGCCACTTTCTCAGATACACCTGTACACATGCCATGAATTCTACGTTTAAAAGGTTTTCTAATTTTTGCAGTGTTTCTAAAGTCTGGCTTCCTTTTTTCAGTAAAAGACAGGGCAAAAACATTAGAATCACCTCGTAATATAAGGCACTCTTGTCCAACTCTACCACCCACTTTGGCCTCAATAATAAAGATATAGTAGAATGATCAACTTTCTGACAGTTTCAGCAAAACAATTATTGTTGCTACTAAGTTTTCTGCTTTCTGGTGGGGTATTGTCTTTAAATGTAAAAAGGTTTTTTTAGACATTGCATGGCTTTCTCAAATAGCTAAGACTAGCTATGTATTTCAGCAACTACAAGGGAGTCCTACTGGGATGTTTCTGGTGTTCCCCTTTGTTGTAACAGATGTCGACTGAAAAGTGTTGCAAATTATTACTTTGATTAAATGTTCGAATGAAGGAAATAGTAAGACATTCATACACCTATCAAAAGAGAGACAACTACACACACACATATTTTTTCTTTCTTGAGGTTTATTAAGGGTTCATTAAGATATTTAAGCTACTTGAAACATGAAATATAGACTGATAATAAAAAATATCTGAACAAACAATTTAAAACTGTATAAATAATAAAAAACTAACGTTGAAGTGAGCTCTCTCTGCATAGCATTAGTCTAACTTAAGAGTTCAGATGACTATTATTTCATCTTATCTGCAACAAACAGCTGATTGTTTTTTTTTCTAGCTAGCCTAATAAATAATAAATAGAAATTGTGCACTTTATTTGCAGTTATCACTGCACAAGTCAGCATCTGCTGTTTCATACAATTAGCCAAGCAACTAACACAACCAGCATCTGGATCCAGGGCCATAGAAGTGAATTAAATTAGCTTCACTATTCAGATTGATGATCAAAGTTGGCAAAATGGTATTTGTTGTTGTAAAAATCAGACAATTCATTAGGGAAAACGAGAAATGGTGAACAAATGCACTGAACATAAATGAATCCATAAGAGAAAAGGTTCATTTAGGCACAACATTGTATTCTAAAACAAAGTGGTGAGAAAACTACTGTGTTTGCAATTAAAGTTTTTTTTTCGGTACAGTATGTGACAGCTAAGTGACAGATCACTAATTTACTACGCGGATCAGTGGGCAAAAATATAACAGATTTCATGTGATAATAGATGCCAACTGGATGGGAATTCCGATGTAGTATTTTTTGCCTTTTACTCCCCATCAATGGGGAGTTAAATATATTTTCTGAGAGTTGGATCTTGTCTAAAACCAAGAAACTGTGCTGCTCATCTGCAGCTCGTCTGGCGATGGTTAAAGGAGCTTGATCCCCTCTGTCTTACAACTAACCTCTGCCCCTTCTTCACCAAGCTACCTGCACTGATGTGATCTATCTCACTACTCCTATTCCAAGCTATTCCTTTACTAATTTACCCCTTCCCTTATTTCATCTTTAACTGGCTTCTCTGTTTCAGTACTATATAGAGTACGGACTATCCAGTAGACTTGATTCATGAGCCTAATTCTTGGACTTACATTATTCAGATTTCTTAATTTTGGATTCACTGGTATTGGATTTTATAATAATACTTTTGTTGGAATATAGCTGCCAATAGCTTCAATTGAAACTCTCTTTTTGTATTCATTCTCAGAAAATTTATTGCCTTTTATTTTCTTATTTTGGCAAGGATTTCATAAAATGTCCTTTTTTTCACACAACTTGGACTGAGTCTAGACCTGTTCCTGTGGTAGGCCTGTCTTTGGCCAGTGAAAGGTTGGCTGTTGGAGTGATTGCACTGACTTTGAGTGCATAAGAACATTATTGCCTTCTAAAAAAAAGAATTAGGTGTATAAATACCCATAATACAATGTAAATCCCTCCTGAACAACAAATGCCAGATGATCCCCAGCGATCCCCTAAATGAGGAGCCAATTGTTCCTTGAGAAAGTAGGGGTTTTGTCTGTATGGCTGAACTCACACTGAACTGAATTTCTAAGGTTAGCTGTTTGACTTTGCCAGCTGCCAGCATGTTCCACTGTGGGCCCCAATAAATATTCTGAGGCGTTTCATGTTGCCTTGTGGGAAGGCAGCCTTTCTTCCTGCTGACTCTGGGCTTTGTAGTTAACCCTAACAGCAGAAGATCCCTGACAACGTGACTCTTACACTGTAGCCTCACTTCTACCCTTTCAATCAATTCTTTATACATTGTGTGGCATTATTTTATGGGTTTATCAAAGCACCTGCATAGTTTGTATTGACTGCAGTCCAGCATCAGCACGCTTTATTTTTCCATTTGAGTATGAAACAAGTGAACTCAGTTTGTGTAGGAGAACACCATGCAGAGAGCAGCATGTAACCCTGCCAACAGCTTCTAAAAATGAATCAGGACCAAACTGTGTTTGGATGCCAGCGTGCCATGCTTCTATTATACCAAAGCAAAATGCAGCAAAACGTAATTGAAACTGGCAACTGCAGGGAATAAGCAAGAGGAAAACAGATCTCAAAGGGATACCTTGACGTTTTGATAGTTAGTTCTGTTTTGAACACTATCTTCAAATGTATATTGCCTGGGTATGATGAGTTTATGTTATTTTATCAGTTATTTCAATCATTTGTGTGTCTAGCTGCCACTTTTTCATGTGGCCAGTCTTATCAAAATTTAGTTTTTTTTCTGTGATAATACAAGGATCAAATATCAGTCTCTACCTGGTTGGCTTGCATTACAAACTTTTCCCAAATTTGTTAGGGCTTAGATAATTTTACATACTGTACAGTAAGTGTGAAAAAACATAATATTTAGTGACTGTGAAGATTCTCAGTCATGACATTTAAGTTATACTAAACTGCAATGCGGTCAAAGGCATGATGTTTAAGTGTCTTGCCGTCAAACATGTGAGTCTTACATGTATTCACATGCCGAATTAGAGAGGAGGACGCCCCCAGTAACAAGCAGGGATGTCTTGCTAAAGGGCACTTTGATAGCACACATGAATACTAACACAGTATGTCATAGAAAAATCCACACCATCTTTTTTCACCATGCTCGTCCTCGGACTCTCTCTTCCTCTTCACATTTTACAGACCTAGCTGGATCTCACCTGTCCACTCAACTCTCTAAGAATGTTCCCCTGCAGCTTTGTGGATCATCTGACTTTCTGTTTCATCAGTTTCATGTCTTCACAGCACCCCCTCATTTCTTTTATACAACGAAAAAAAAGATATATTCTATATATTTCTTTCTCAGAATGTATAGAGAGTAGAATACTGCCATTTATCGTGGTTTGTGTAAGACTATATGTGTGTGATCACTATACAAAGCTTTTGTGTGATAAATTTAAAAAAAAAAAATTGTACTCAAGTAAGAGTAGCGTTACTTTAAAATAATATTACTCAAGTAGAAGTAAAAAGTACTTGATGAAAAGACTACTCAAGTAGTGAGTAACTGTTTGATTGTAATGTCTAATTTTTTATTTTTTTTTTAGAAATTATGTAATCACACAGACCAAAATATAAAATAATGTGTGAATTCTGGTATGTCTGAATATTAAATTAAAATTAAAAGAAGAATTGTCATGGATTACATTTACATGTTACAATGAAATTTGACTTTCGCATTTAACCCATCCCTTCTGCAGTGAGCAGCCACAGGGGGCGCCCAGGGAGCTAGCACTGAGTGTCTTGCTCAAGGACACAACTGGTATGGGGGATTGGCTGGGAGTCTGGGCTGGGATTTGATCCTGCCACCTTCTGCATCCCAGTCTGCCAGTCTTGATGTTTATCCCATTGAGCTACCCAGCTGTGAAAATAAATAACATCTTTATTTAAAATTAAGGCACGAGAAACACACATTTCCAAATCTCACTTTCTAACAACATAATGTTTTTGAAACCAATACCTCCAATAGGTAACGTATATTACTGGTAACATTTTCTGGCTGCTACGTCACGTAGGACGTAGACTACCATGAAGATATGTGGAAGTTGAGTCCTGGAAACTGGATTTCTTTTTCGTTAGGCTGAAATGTTTCACTATTCATCCAAGTATCTTCAACCAAACAAAAAAGAAATCCAGTTGCCATAAGTTTGAATTTTTGTGAAATATTGATTATAATTTGATTTGACACGTGTGGACTAGATTTTAATGTCTGATCTGAATGCATATAAACATTTCACAAGGTCTGCTTTCGCAGTGAGAGCACTATTTTGGATTTACTCTTTGAATAAAAGGACATTTTTAACAGTACAGAGAAAACTAAATAATATTTTGTGAAAAATCTTTCAAGTGATGTAAATGACATCAATACAGTGTGTGAGCAATATGTAACTTGTTTAAGGTTTTTGCTTAGATAATTTAAGTGATCACTTTCATTTTGTAATTTCCTGTTAAAATGGAAGTTGTATTTTGAAAGGGCAATAACAACATTACATGGAACTAGATGCTAAAAGATAAACAAGGGAGAACTAAAGGAAATAAAAAGAAGGTGTTTAGTTAGACAAAACTTATATTTAACTTGTTTTGATTTAAGTACGGTCCTACATGGTTTTCATTTGCTCGCTTGTCCTTTATTTGCTTTCTTCTAGCTCTTACATTGGTTGGTTGGTTTGATAGCAAGTTATGTGCATATAAACATCACAACTCTAGACGGCATCTCTCTGGTAGAATAAATGGTAAAAAAAAAAAAAAGTAACGAGTCAAGTGTTGTCAAATGTAGGAGAGTAAGAGTCGTGTTTCTTCTTCATAAATCTACTCAAGTAAAAGTAAAAAGTATGGTGCAGTAAACTACTCTGAGAGGTACATTTTTTTCAAAAAGTTGCTTAAGTAAATGTAATGGAGTAAATTTTACTCGTTACTACCCACCTCTGCATTTAAGTAGGAAAATTGTGTGTAATGCAAATTGTAATCTTTGGGGAAGGTACAGAGAGCTGAGACACATACACAGAATGCAAAATAACACTCTGGCATTGAGACATGACACAGTTTCATTTCCAAATCAATGACTGTATTAATGCACTTCGTCTTTCGTCTAATCAGATATTGAATCATAACATCAGTAACACCCCATCCCTCTAGGAGAAGCATAGTGTAGGAAGGATGCTGGCTGTTTAATAGCACACACACTAAAGAAAACACACATTTGTGAATTCTCAATCCAGATCCTTTTTGTATAAGATATGTATTTTGTACTCAGTTATCTTGGGAATAAAATTATGTGATAAAGATACAGTTATGCTTTTCTGCATCTTTGCGTTTGGCTCCTACAAATCAGTAAAGGAGATGATTTTTTGAAATAGTTGACTTCTTTCTAAAAGACATGCCATTCAAGCATCAGTGAACCTCGTTTACATCCACATGCTCAGCGTTTGGATGTTCTTGATGGTGGTTGGACCTCCCATGGATCAGAACTGTATAATTATTTATCTGAGTGTGTGATGTTAACAATGTTTTAACAGGATGGTAAATTTTAGGGTCTGTGAGAACCTAAGCAGCTGCAGATTTCCCCTAAAGAAAGTGATGGCACGATCACATGAGAGTGAGAGCTTATCAAACTGCAAAGGACATTTTCATTGTCTGCTTGAATTGCATGGGTGGTTTGTTTGAATGTGTCTGTCAGATACAGGAATCAGCTGGGTGAACAACATCATTGCTGTGTCAGAAATAACACTCTATTTCAGGATGCATGAGAATTTCTTCGCCTTTCTTAATCTTACACTACCTTCCATTTTTTTTTTTCTAATTTCCTTGCAAAAGTTCTCAGTAATTTGTTTGATCTCCCTCAGTTTTTATTTTTCAGTTGCTCTTTGTGTCATCTGTCTCTAAGGCCTTTTGTTTCTTAGTTTCAGTATTTTGTTCAGCAAAATCTGTCTCTTTATTCCATCCATTTTCAGTTTTTAGGAACTGGTGCTACCAGTGTATATAACACTGACTATAGTTTGTGTGTATATGTATTTGTGTTTACTGTATATCCCAAAAGCTGGCATTGACCAAATCAACCCAGAGGTAAGTAATTTCTAAACCATTCCTCTACCTCAGTTTCCCTACCTCATCAACTTTTTCCCTTGCTTTGACAAGTCAAAATAAACATGCTGCTGGCCCCTTTTTTACCTACTCTATAAATATTCTGTCTTTTGTGTTCTAAAAGTACAATGTGGAACTCAACCATAATCAAAACTTAACAAATCCTCAACATACACAAGGTGAAGGTTTACATTTTGGGTAATCAAATGAAAGTCATTTCCATGAATTTTGGTAAGATATGATTGGTGATATAGCCCATATTTATCAATTTGCTCTTATATTGTATGTGCTCAACCCATTATACAAGACAATAAACATTGCATTGATGAAGATGCTTCAGTCTATGTTTTCACATTAAATTAGTTCCTCTTGCCCTTTTCTGTAGTCTGAAAAATGTATCCCCAGTTTCTGCCCTGTACTACTACTTCTTCTTGAAGCATGAGAATGCAATATGTGTCTTCCTTGCAAAAGTGATGAGTGTCCCATTTATCTGTTTGTTACTTTGTTTATATTGTTTGTCTGCAGTTTAAAAAATAGTAATAATAACAATGTCAAATAAAAGGCAGCCATGGCCCTACTAACCAAACCACAGTTGTCCTTTGTGTGCAAGGTAATCTGATGGAACCTGACATACTTGGTGTATGTTCAGTATGTTAGTAGTGTACGTGTTTGCTGTACAGATACAGCAAATATCTCACATAATATTGTTTTGATTTCAGCAGCTTATGAAACAAAGATTATTTACACATGCATGCCTCAAACAGTTTTACTTGTGCTGCGGTGGAACAAATATCTATTTTTCCCTAATTTGAATTCACCTCTGAGAGAACATGTTGATAAAAGGAATACCTAAAGCGTGCCTTAAACAAACTGAATCAAGTTCACATCAAATCAGTCTCTGTTTGCGTTATAATGGGTTGTATGAATCAATAAGAAAACACGGTCACATCCACACTCAGAGGTGCATATTTATACAAATTAAGGGTCACACATTAGTACACATGAATGCACCTTGATGTTATGTGTGTTGACGCACACACAAAGATCGGCACTCCCTCATGGTCTCACGATCATGGACAGGTGAAGCTGCAGACACACTCTGGTGGCATTTTTGCAATTAAAGTAGGCCCTGTGGCTATCTTTCCGCTGAGTGCACAAGCCAAATATCAGGGCACGGTGTGCTGCTGCTTTGCTCCCCTAGTGGAACTAATTAGATGTTCCCAAAGGACAGCCCTGTCATCACATTGTTCTGCCCACAATACAGCCTCAGTGGCCCTGCGAGGGAAGCAGTGGGCCAAAATAACCCACGAATAATAAATTATACGAAGGGCCTCGTTCCAAAACTCTCTGCATTTTAAAAGAAGCTGAGACTCAGCGGTCGATATTTCTAAACTATTCCTTCTACTAAATCTGACCATCAAATGCTACTGTCATGTCTTTTAAAGGGACAATATTAAATTTCTGTCCTTTCTTTGAACAAAAGTTGGATCACAGTGTTTGCAGCAGAGTTAACAAGGCCTGGTTGGATGTTTCTGCAGGGCCATAAATGAGTTCTACATCTATTGCCCAAGCACTATTACAATTCTGATAATAAATAATAAATTACTTAATATTTTTATTCTGCATATATGTATATTATCTCATAACTGTATTTGTTACATGTTAACAAAAATAAAATACCCTTTGATAGACTGGCAACCTATCCAGTTTGTACCCTGACTCTCACCCAGTTACAGCTTGAATGGATGAATGTTACAATGCTGTGTTCAGCATGTGTTGTCATTCAGTCAACTTGTGAATGGGTTGTGTCTGGTGAGTAGTACAAATAGGAACTCTTATCTGTTGTCTGGTAAATGTCATGGCATGAGTAGGTAGAATGAAAAACACTGCAGTGAGTCCTTTGGGGCAGTTAGTTCATGACATTAAGAGACAGAGTTAGGCTTGCACACTTCCACTCGTAATTATTGCCAGAGAGAGGAACCAGAAGAGAAGAACCAAAAGCAAACAGAGAGAACACACAGAGTACAAATCTCACGACACATACACTGCAGTCAGAAACACAAATTGACACAGAAAATGCAGTAACTAGTGAAAGTTGTTCTCAGTGCACTTGATTTAAGCTACACAAGAAGAAACTTACTTAACCCAGAACTCAACGTTTAGATGTTTCCAATGAATGTAATAGCTAAACTGTCCTATGAATACTAATGATGTACCGATCTATTATTTAGATATAAAAAACTGATAATACATGATATGATAGACGATGAGCTGTTCATTAAACCCACGTGAACTCATTAATTCATTGTGAACTCTGTGTTTACTAAGGTCTTATAAGCAGTTCATTATTTTAAGTGTTTCTCATTAGCCTGGTATAATTGGATGCTCCTCCACAACATTCATGGAGTGACTCCTATGTTGGCTGAAACAATGAAGCATTGCACAGTGAAAATGCAGACAATGGACCTATTATTACCAGAGAGAATGTTATTCGTAGAGGAAGGAGAGGAATATGTGCTCCTAAAGTGATGTATAGGCTCCAACCTATTGTTAGTCATTTTCTCATTATACTTCCACAAAACATTCTTGTGCTTTATCAACTCATTAACAATAATGTGCAATTTTGATGCTCTAGCTTCAAACAACAAAGAGACACAGAGATAAATGGGATACTGAGAGACTCTGGCCATTCATTCCAGCTGTGACTGCAGCTGATGTTTTAATGAAATGAATGTGCCAGGTCGCTGTTCTTTAGAGGCCCACAAACCCTGGCTGGAATATCCCGCAACCACAGGGGATCTGAGCATCTACAAATGAATCAGCAGGCTGAAAGGGACAGACAGCAGGCCTGTCATTCTAATCACATACAAGGTAGACCAACAGGGGACCAGCTGGGATCAAACAAGCTGAGTATGGGTCACTGCAGTGACAAAGTGGAGCATTAAAGGGCAAATAATATCATCAAATTCCATTGTAAACACAGTTTGTGGCTAGTAAACAACTAAAGAGAGAAGAAAGAGATACTCAATAATGTAATGCTATGTGGAAAAAAGGTAATAATTTAACATGTCTATAACTGCCACTGAGATTATTGGTTTTTTTCTTCTCCTACGAAGTAACAAGCAAGGTGGTTGTCAGTGAGAGGAGGTTCACCTGATCAAATCCACTCTCTTTTGGCTCTACAATTTTCTGCTTAGTTTGTTTGTTTGGCTTTGAAAGTTTTCCTTTGCTTATTTATGTAAGCATTTCCAGTACATAACAGTGTATATGTTTACAAATAGTAATATAGTATTGATTAAAGAAAGGATTACTTTCTCTGTCTGGTTTCAAATTAACACAGTACTGGAAAGGATACTTCAGTTGACAAAATATTTTTAACATCATGTTCCAACTGAGTTTGGGAGAATAGGTTTAAATAAGGTTTTAGAAAGTACAATGCTCAATTTTCTGCTGAAAATTTAAATCTCTTATTTGGCTTATCTTGAGAAAGAGATCACAGTCTCAGTGACAATTTAAAATAAACAAAGTGATGTATCATGATTTATACAGTGCTTAATTCAAATCAGTGCGCTAGTTTATTCTGTATAGCTACCTTCCTCTGCCCACTCAGCGCTCCTATACATTGTAACAAGCAAACCGAACATTACCACAATAATAAGAGGTAACTAGAAAGTTCCTGGGGAAACTTTGAAGGTGCCTGCCAGCTTGGGCCCGTAAACCTTAAACCCATCGCGCCAATGAAAAAGCAGGATTTTTCGATCCAAGTCCTTTTGAGGTAATATATGTCTGATCGGAATCCCCAGTCTATCCTCTTAGCTT
>JAUYWH010000020.1:15770311-15787515 GCA_034779795.1 Ctenopoma multispine | reverse complement strand
GAAACAATGGATTTAATAGGAGACTTGGGCAGCGAGCTTCAGACATTTGGCCATGTAATTCAAAAACTGTACGTCCTTTTTACTTCTTCACTTCAGATTCACTTAGGTCACACTGTTCATATGTAAAGTGGTGTTGATGGTAATGGGAACACATACTGCTCCATAGGTGCAGTTTAGAAAGTGTGCAGAACAAAAGGACTTGAGAAACATTTATTGTCTCTGCCTTAGCGTACTTGCAGTATCCTGTATTCTGAACATGATCATGCCGAGTAAATCTGGTGAACTCTAACATGCAAATTCTTGCCACTGACGAACTCAGGACAGTGCAGGAAGAGAGAGTTAAGAGAGAGATAACTATCTAGACTTCATCCTACTGGATCTGTATGCTGCCTTTGACATTCTTCTCACCCCTCTGCCAGTTTAGGAATTAAAGGGACCGTACTTAAGTGGTTCACCTCTTATCTTCAAGACAGGTCCTTCCAGGTATCATGGGGTGGTGAGACATCTACACTGTCTAAGGTAACCACAGGGGTTTCACAAGGCTCTGTCCTTGGCCCCCTTCTTTTCTCACTATACACTCACTCACTTGGTCACATTATTCAATCCCATGGCTTTTGCTACTACTCTTATGATGATGACACTCAGCTCTATTTGTCCTTCCCACCAGAGGATAACACTATTTTAACAAAACTTTTGGCCTGTCTTTCAGACATATTGGCATGGATGTCTGAGCGACACCTCCAATTGAAACTTAGATTCTGATCTTTTCCGAGCAACCACTCCCCTCTGCAAAATATCTCAATTGAAATTGGTTCACTATTGCTAACACCTACGGAGTCTGCGAAAAGCCTTTGAGTTTGGATATATGACAATGAATCTGATCAATCATGTAGCTTCGATCACCAGGTCCTGCAGGTTCACTCTCTACAACATTTGAAAGATTAGACCTTTTCTCTCTCAACAGGCTGCACAGCTCCTCGTCCAGGTAATGGTCATCTCTAGACTTGTAACTTTCTCCTGGCTGGAGCTTCTGCACTCACCGTCAAACCCCTCCAGATGGTCCAAAATGCAGCAGCCCGCCTAATTTTCAACCAGCCGAAATACACCCATGTCACACCCATTCTCACCTCTCTCCGCTGGCTCCCGATAAATGCTCGCATTGAATTTAAATCCTTAATGCTTGCCTACAGGGCTGTAAGTGGAAGTGCACCCTCCTATATCAATGCCCTTATAGTAAGCTACACCCCTACACGCCCTTTTAGATCTGCAAATGAGAGGAGACTGAAAATTCCCTCCCCACTGGGTCTCTGATCCCAGTCATGTCTATTGTCCTTTGTTGTCCCTGGCTTGTGGAATGACTTGCTCTTCTCCATTCTACTGGCCAACTTGTTTGCTTCTCCATGTAAGTCGCTTTGGATAAAAGCGTCTGCCATGAAAAGTAAAGTAAAGTAAAGAGAAGACTAGGGGAACAGGTGATCCGATTGAAAACACATCCCTGCATTATAAAAAGCAGGGCAAGTGGAGGGGTTGTGTTGCATCAGATAAAAAGATAAAAGACATCACATCCAGCAAGTCCAGTTTGAGTAACAAATCCATGCCAAAACGTTTATAAAATGAGACAAATAAAATTCCTCCAAAAAATCAGCTTTGCTATAATCCTGGGACACTGTGACCTGTGAATGAATGATCGAGGGGGCTACACTTTTTCATATAATATAATTTACAAATATGGTGACATAGTCACAGTGTCACCATATTTTTATCACTACCTACTTTGCAAGCATGCATGAATGAATTTCACTATCTTACTTTATTGTGACCAAATACTTTTGCAGTGGTATAGTGGAATAAATACCATACTATATCTTCCGTTGACTGTAGATTAAACAGACATGTTATTCACACAACCCCAAGAATGGTTTGTAAAACAAACATAAAGGTGAGTTGTTTTTACTGTGTGAACAGGACTTTTTCTGACTTTCTGGGTATGACACTATCCTCAATTCAGATCAAAGTAGAAAAATACATTACAGAAAACACAGGTCGCTATAGAACCTTATACTAACAGAACGAAATTATGAAACACTGCATACATAGTTTCCATAGAGAGAAAGCAATAAAGGTAAGGAAAAACATGACATGACAACAGTTCCTGACATACTCTACAGACACAATTACTTTACACTTAACCAGTAACAAGCAAATTGCTTCTCCACAGAGAAATTAAGTCACTAATATGACATTATACTAAATTACAACATGGTTAACTACTCACTGGGCAGATAAAGCAGATGTAAGAGCTCATCATTCCTGTGTAAACACCTAGTAAAGAGCATGTTAATTTAACACCCTTTAACAACTCAAGAGTGGAAATCTACCTAAACTATATTTCAATGAGATTTCTGTTGGAAGCATGTGCTTGACTTTATAAATGAGACGGTTTATTGATGGCACATCAGGGCACATTACACAGTGGACCTGTTTCAAACCCTACGTTTTGACTTGTCATAGCAGGAAAAGCACAGTCGCAGTTAATAACATTAATGATGGCTTCATTCCATTTAAGTGCTTTACGTTCCCCAGCTATACAGTGAGCTAACACTCACAACATCAGGGCCCTGAAACTAAAACCTAAATCAAATGCAGTATTATTAATGTCATTAATTACACCTGTGTTTATCCTGCTGTTTAAATCTGTTGTGAAAAAGGACTGCAATGAGAGCAATGAATTACAAGAGTATTTTGGATAAAAGGGACCATTTATTCTGTAGCCCAAACCTCATATATTAAGTGTTTCAGAAGTATCGTGCATGAAATTCAACTCTAAACATCCATTATTCTACATGGGTGCAATTCATCACATTTTGTGAAAGAAAAAAATTCTTGTGAGCATTTATCATAACTGGAAGATGGTTATATTCAGTTGTGCCTTGTGTATCTGGGTATTTGAGAAGCTGTCAAATTGTAATTGGTTGTTCAAACTTCAACAACTTTCTGTCCCTTAGAAAAAGTAAAGGTACTTGTGTGCAAATATGCTTGATATTCTGTGCAGTACATGTCAACATTGTGACAAAGATAAATTGGGGCCACTGTCTCTTCATGAGGCAATCAATCACTTGTGTACTCTTTTACATTGATTTAGATATTATACATTATACATTCATACATACATACATTCAAATTAGCATATGGCTCAATCCACTTTGCTCTGCCCTATTCCAGCCCTCTAGTACTTCATCCTGATGTGAAGTGCTCTGCTACACGCTACTACACACCAAGCCCTGCATAGTGTTTCATGCAGTCATAGTTATGAAATTGCAATAACCGCTCAAACAGAAATATGACTGGTTAGAAGGCGGGTCTAACTCATAAAATTTTATAAGTGTACTGCTTGCACTACTGTTCAGTGAATCTGGGTCATAGGAGGCTTTGAACACCTCTCCATATTAGGTTTTTAAGTATATTTCTAGAAAAAGAAATATCTAAAAAGTGACATACTTTATCTTTAATTTTAATATTATATTAAATAAAAAACATCTTCAATATGCACACCAACTCATGTTTTTTCGTTTATTTGTTTAGTGCATTCAAAATTATGTCACCTTTTTTAAGAACAGCACAATTTTCAGACCTAAGTACTGCACAATGTGACTTTTCTGCACTCAAACTGAAGGGAAAAGTAATATCTGAAGATTTATTACTGTCGGGGTGTTATTTTTTTGTCAAATCACAAAAAAATCATCACTGTTAATATGAGACAAAGAGAGACTGACAAACTATGTAGATATAAGTATGTAGCACGTACAAGTATATAAAGTGACAGTAATTATGTGTTTACATTTTTAGTAACTTTTAGCCATATTTTCCCTCAGGGTTGGGGGTATTTCTGCCCACTTAATTATACATTACATAACTTGACGAAGCATAATTTGTCCTAAATAGTGTTTCATGTCTAGCCCTGCCATACAGTGACTCTGATATGATGATACACAAATGGACAGGTGCTTGTATCCAACATGCAAATTAAGTGAAAGCTATTCTGCAGAGGTGGAATATGCTACACTTCCCTGCAGACAAATACATTCACTGGTGGTGAAGTGACAGCTTGTGCGTTTGTGCATGTTTGTGTATGTTGTGTTCATGTGTCTGAAGAGGCACAGGAGCTATTCCTTTGAGAGTATTTGGACACCCAATTATTTGGGCTTTCTTTGTAGTGAATTAGAAGGTCAGTCGATTTTAATTACTATCTATAGGTTGAGATGGAGATGTATGATCTGCTGTGGCAACTACTAAAGGGAGCAGCTGAATGTAGAGCACAGAGCAAAGTCAATGTTTACCTTCTGATAATGCAATTTATATTTACTAAAATATGTAGATTTCATAATGGAATTTGGTCTGTTAAATTTAGAACTGACTATATGTGACAGGTGCTCAAATCATACTGAACATTTTAAGAAAAATAATGTAATGTAAAGATGTAAAAAATAAAATACACTGTTTATGTTCCTGCAAACTGGATTATGTTAACACTTGAAATGCATGAGTTGATTTCAAGCTTCAAGCTTTGCAAAGCTCCAGCATCTTTCATGAAAACACGCCCCCTTAACTAAATAAACTAAGATAAATTTTATGAAAATGTTCTTAGAAAGTGTTCCTATGTCAATTATTGAGTTCTTCTGCTTTAAAGAAGCCATGGTTTAATCTACTAGATGCATAAACGTTTTAGGACGTTTTAAGCCTCTTCAAATAATGAAATCATATTTCAAACTATAATTTAAATTTATATTTATTATTATTATTATTTAAAAGTTTAAAAAATACATTTATTTATATAAAATTGCATTTGTATTTCTTTTTCTTAATGTAATTTAAGTGAAAGTTAAAGCAACTTTAATGCAGTACTAAAGTGAGACAGAAAGCTCCCATTTAGAAAGGTGAACTGGGCCCATCAACCCAGTAAATTATCAACAGCAATCACTTTTCAAAATGGTCCTATTTGTGGAAACAAATGTGTAATATTTTAGTGACAAATAGCTTTTGTACTTGAAATAGTGGTAAATAATACACCCACCTCTACACATAAATGGTTTGGCCACGGACAACAACCTTTGACTTTGAGTTTATTTAGCACTCTCCAATAAATTGTCTAAATGTCCGCTCAGCATAAGTCTAGTGCACAGAAAAGGGGGGAGGAAGCGACGGGCAGTCTCACCATTCTAGGGCAAGGTAAAAAACAGCACTTAAACGTTTAGCAGCCTCTAACATGACCTATGAACTATCTTGTGCAGCTCGAGTTTAATGTGGTTAAATCTAGTATAAAAGACACAACATCTTCTCTCTGACATAAACAAGTGAGTGTGGTATCTCCATCAGAGATGAGGGAGGTCCGACTCCAGCAGCAGTCTGCAGCAGAACCACCTGAGGCGTGTTGTTTAGGTGACAGAGAGAGAGGAGGGGAGCGATCCAGTTTTTGAGGGAGGGTCTGCCTTCCCCCGGAGCGGGGAGATAGATTCAGGCAGAGAGAGAAGCGACAGAGCAACGTGGGAGGGGCTCGGTAACCAAGACTATCACCTGGCCTGCCCAAGACTATAAGAGGCTACTGGACTTTGAAGGGTGTAGATTCTAGTTCTGTCTTAGAGTTTATGCAAGATATAAAAACTATTACATTTACATCCATGTGTATGCCTGTATGGCCTGTTAAAGATCCACTGTAATATACAGTTATTAGAAAATTACCAGAAAATTTTATCAGGTTTGGCAGATACTGTAAACACTGTAAATGCTCTGACATATAGCAAAGTATTTCAGCCTGCATGAATGCAGTCTCAAACTCTTTTACAAAGCTTGTCTGTAGCAATTCATGGCTACACTGTTCACACGCACTGTAAAATGAATTTTCCCCTTTTTGATCTGGTGTCTTTTACATCACTGCTGCTTCTTACAGCCAGGTGCAGATATTTCCCTCTTGGAAGTGACTATTATACCACTGTGTTATACTCCTGTCTAATGCTGTTGGCCATCCAAAAACATGAAATGAGATAATATGTTTTTGCACAAGGCCACCTTCACAAAAGTACTGTTGATGGAAACTGTCTTAGCTCAATGAGCTTATGGTAACAGATTAGTTTGTTTATAGGCCTTCATAGGTAAGGCTCAAAAAACGTTTATTCTCAATAGTCATATTTAAACCAATGTAGAACAGTTCATGTTTCTAATTCAAATTTACCTCAGTCAACATTCCTATAATGCTGACTCTCTGAGTAATGGAGTAAGAACAGTGACAAAGGGAAGACAAAGGTTCAAAAATGGACTAACTGTGTCAGCAAGCCTCTGCCCTGTACTCCACTGTCCTTGAGAAGACACTGAACCTTACCCAAATCCAGATGATTTATTCTACTCTCTGCTGTCCATGTGGTAAATTTCCCAGCAGAGCCAAATTGTGCCAATTACCTGTCACATAATTCAGGTTGATATACTCTACTGTAGTCAGTAAATATCAGAAATGAAATTTAAATAAAATGACCTTATGATTTAAACTTTTTAGTGAAATTTCTAAATGGATACTCATGCTCGTACTCAACTTGTGTCATTTCATTGAATGAACATTTTGTTGTTATTGACTTGTTTACCTTTCCCACGGGTGCTTTAAAAAGAGATGTGAACAGTTGCAGGTCCAGGAGTAAAAATGTACTCAGTCTCTGGTAGGTATTGTTGTATTGTATAGTCTGTAATATTTTATGTTTATGATAACTGTCACGGACTCCAACCCTGGCTCTCAGCCCTGTGCCTTATAAGGTAATTTCCTGCCATTTCTCTCCCCTCACTCGGCTCTTCCCTCTGTCACTCTTATCAGTCTGCAATCAGTCCAACTCAACTCACCTGTTTCCCCTCCTTTTTAAGCAGTTCTGTTTGCCTCACTTCCCTGCCGGACTGTTTGCCTACCTGACTTCAGCAAAGCAATGCTCCAGCATTCTTTGTGCCAGACTTCTGTGTATGACCCTGATTGGACCTGACCCTGTTTACCACTGACCCTCTTCTGAACTGTGAGCTGTCTCTGGATTTTGGATTGTGGTTATTGAATTTTGGATTTAGACCTGTCTTTTGGATCTCTCTGCCATGGACCTGTGCTCTGCTTTTACCTGTTTCTGACCCTGCTCTGTTTCCTAACTGTGTTTCTGAATTGTGGATTGGATGTTTGACTCCCTGGTTTGAACTTTGCTGCTTGTAGCCTCTGTGCATTACCCACCTGCCCCTCTCAAGTCTCTCCTCAGTAGCGACGCCTTACCTCATAAATCTTCACCAGCGGACTCTATTACCCATCAGGCCTCACTCACCTCCTGCTCTCTGGTTCGTCTCACCACTTTCTACGTTGTCTCCCCGACACTTCTTCTCTTGCCTGACTATTTCATCTCCCCAGCCCACCTGTGAAAACCTCTTCTTACCTTTTGTCCGCTGCTCCTCCGAATCCCTGGCTCCCCACTCACCTTCAACAATTCATATTCATACAATAAAGTGTTTTAACCTTCAATCAGTGTCTCCGGCCGCTTTATGTCCACCAAACTCTAGCAGTTACAATAACTATATTTGAACCATGGTAATGGTTGTCGGCAGGTCAGTTTTAACGGTTAGCTTCATATATTTTATGTGCTCATCCAATAGTTTTGGTTTTTTTTCTGAAATGATACACTGTCCCAATGGCCAATTAAGTACCAATATTATTAGAATAGTCTGTAAAATATAACTCTGTAAAAAAAAAAAAAAAAAAAAAAGCATGTCCATGTTCTGCTACTTTCATGAGGATAAATGATATATGGACCAGGTAATGACATGTGTGATGTGTGTATACACATTTTTTTTTTTAACTTGATTAATAAATTATTTTGTGTGTGTGTTCCTGTGTAAAGCTTGGTAGTTTCTTGGATATGATGCAGATTCCCAGTTTCAGTGTATCTATTCCACTCTGGCCTACTTTTATTATTGAGTTCTTGGTCTTGAGTTCTTTTCACTAGCTGTCCAGTGCT
This sequence comes from Ctenopoma multispine, assembly GCA_034779795.1. Lineage (NCBI taxonomy): Eukaryota > Metazoa > Chordata > Actinopteri > Anabantiformes > Anabantidae > Ctenopoma > Ctenopoma multispine. The sequence goes on along the minus strand of JAUYWH010000020.1, from coordinate 15,779,494 downwards.
TTTCTTTCCATGATTCCAAATTTGCGGAAGACTGTGAACCATGCAGAGCTACTATGTTGCAACCTTCTGCTACTCCCTAGGTGTAGTTTGTCTGTTATGACCCAAGGAAACAAAAGAGTTCAGATTGTTGTTTCAGCATCCAGTCAGTCCTCCTTTATGCACTTTAGTGCTTTGTTATTGACAGGTAACCACTGTGACTGGTTGTGTGTTTTTTTTTATTTTACAATCAGTTAACACTGAAAGATACAGCGTTTGTGTAATCGCATGCTTGTATCTGTGCTATACATGGACTGGAGAAAAACATTTTAGCATGTAAAATTCAGCCCTCTAAACAAACTTGGCATTTGAATCTGTGATGACTTTTTGTGGATCTGGCCAGAGGTCCATTTTTTTTTAAAGCTCATAAACCCCAAATGAGACCCATAATTAGAATATCAGGTCCTCCTTGTCAGCAGAAATATTCATTTCCTGACTTCCTGAGAAAGTGTGTGTGTGTGTGTGTGTGTAGGCAAATAAAAAATCTAGAGATGAAGCCATGTGGATTCTAAGAATGTTTTCCTCTGAACCATGATTTGTTCGTTTAATTCCTGCTGAATGTGAGTGCATCTTACTAAACATTGAGCAGCTACAACACTAAAACCCGACATGCACCATTGAGCCTTAATCATCCAAGGCCCTGTTGCCAGACCACTTTTGGTAGTTACAGGGAACACCCCACAAGACATGCTGATTTGGATTTGCTCTGAACCAGTCATCTAGCCAGGCTCTTTTCAAAGTCGCTCAGATCCTTACACGTTCCCATTTATCCTGCTTCCAACACATCAACTTCAAGAAGTGACTGCAATTGTAACTGATGAGTGATTGAGATAATCAGTGTTATTCACTTTGGCTGTGAGTGGCTGAATGTTGTGGCTGACATAAACATTTTGGTCACATAAAGTGCTAGTTGTACTGCAAAAGCATCATTTAAATCTAGTTTGTTTGCTTTCATTGTTTCATGGTACAAATGAAAAGTGTAGCATATGCACGTTACTTGTGTGCATATTTTGATCATTTTGGTTGGACATTGTAATCCATGTCTTGAGGTGTGTTGCTCTGAAAGCAAAAAGCAGATTCGCTTAAAAAGAATCTTCAATTTGATTTGTTATGCGATTCTTTCCAAAAATGATAATGTGACAATAGCTTTCCTATTGAACTGCAAAGCAATTTTCAGAGTCTTTATAAAGTTAACTTGTGTCACCTGAGCTCAAATTGAAGTGAAATTACGAATATGCATGCTCCATGTACATGTACAGTATGTCTATGCATCCTTTAGTGAGAATTAGAAGTCTTGTGAGCATTACTATAAAGGACAGCAGAGTCGAGATAAAAGATAATCCATACGGTTAAAGAATAAAGTGGCTTTATGAACCTGCTCATCAGCACTGGTAGCAGAGAGAATAATTTGTAGTTACGACACATTCTCTCCCATCATCGGCACTGAAGTTTGGCTTGAAAATGTCAAGAGTGGCCTTGTCCAATTAAAGAGCAGTCGTCTACGTTCTCTGTTAATTCTCATTTCAGGCATTGGCTGTCTGAATAGGCTGACAAATTACATTTTGTCCTCTCTGATTCATTCTCTTCCTTTTTTCTTTAGCTGCTCTCTCTTACTCTCACAGTCCCCAACCCTCCCTTCCTGTCTCTGCCCCTCTCTCCTTGTCTCTCATTATTTCAAATTAAATGAGAAATGTGCATTGAATATTTGAATAAATTAAAGGGCTTATTTAAAAACATTTCTTAACCTGATTAGCGAGATCATTAGGGGATCCAGAGGGGGTTTGCGCTGCATGGCTTGATCTGAGCAAGTCTGTGGCCATTCTTTGAAGGTCAACATGGAGAAAAGGAAGCACAGTCATCTGCTCATGTGTTCAATAACTCATGTTTTATATCCTATTTCCTTTCCATCTAGCCTTCTTCTTTTCTTTAGCTCTTTCTGTCTATCTACTGAATTGCGTTCTGTACAATTACTAGCCGTGTTGTCAGTCTAATGTATTTACTGTAGGTTAGTCTTTGAAAGTAAGTACCAAAGGTATGCGTAAGAATGCTTCAAAATTAGTCCCTCACTGACTGCTTTATAGTCTTTCTTTCATAAGAAATAATATGCAACAGATCAATTTTAATTTCTGTAGCAAAGCTTTAACACCTTGTTGCCACTTTGTCTTTAATACATATGGTTGGAACTTGCCTGTGCGTGTATATAATATAAATAAATAATATAATGACAGATGTGATAACTGACCCCCTACACAAAGCTCATATATCTGAAAAGCTTAGGTTGGACTACTGGGTAGGAGTGTCAGGTAAGAGCAGCAATGAACGGCACTTACTCTTCACTGAGGGTCAAAGGTGAGGAAGAGTAATAGCTCTCTCTATGCAGGAAGGTATGTGCCATGGGAAAGGTGAGCAGTGTCTGGTTGGTGGTCGACAGGGGGAAATAGGTGAGGGGGTGACTTGATTTTGCTACACAAGATGGCGGAGGCTAACTGTAGGTGAGTGAAGACTGGATGGGGTTACCCAAGATGGCGGTGCCCAGATACGCTTTGTGCAGATATTTTGGTTATAATAGGAAATAACAAAATATTAGGAAATAACAGTGTTCTGTCAATGTGACTGCCATGTTCTTTCTTGAGTTTGTCTTATTCATCAACTCGTGACCCATAAGTGACACCTGCATTATTATGTACAAGATTCTCACCTGGAAAACTTGCACAATCTGATAATTTATCTAAGCATTTCCTAAATCACTATTTACTATGATCACACCGTCCCTCTTCACATACAGTGTGCTAGCTTGCCATGCTGTGGAACCCTGGCCATTAGACCTTGACAGACCTAGACAGGAAGTGGCAACTATTTCAAAATAAAACCACAAATTCTGGTGTGGTTCATAACAATACGAAGCTGCAATATGACCCGTATCTGGACAAGGTAAAATAACATATGCTTTGTTATGACGTATTCTCCGCATTTCGCTTAGACAGATATGCAGCTGTGTGATGGTCTACAGCTACTGCTTATCGCTGATGGAGTTGACTGTTAGGTGCAGACCTTTTTCTTTGCTGAGGTAATTCACTGCAGTTATCATCCGTGCTGTTTACATTGATCCCCATGCTAATGCTAACAGTGTGACGTGTTGGACTGTGTTTACACAAACATCACCAGCATGTGCAGAGTGGAGCTCCATCCCCCTGGTGCTGTACCAACAATTTATTTTAGAATGTCGACAAGACTGTTGACTTCAGGAGGGTGCGTCACTCTCCACTGAGCAACAGTTCTCGGGTGGAGATCATCTCGAGCAGTGGTTCACGGCCCTGGTCCTCAAGGCACATTGCCCTGCTTGTTTTCCAACTATTCCTGTCCTACCCACTGGTGATTACATGGATCAGGTGTGTTCAACCAATCAAAAGCTGTAAGTGCAGGGATGTTGAACATTTGACAGAGGAACCATAGACAGCATTCTCAGCAGCTGCATCACTGCCAGAAATTGAAACGCTTCTGACTTCAAATCCTCACAGCAGGTAGTGATAATGGCTAAAAGGATCATCGGGTCTCTGTCCAGGACATTTTCACCACAAGCTGCATCAGAAAGGCTACCAGCTTTGTGCATTCACCCCTCATACATACTCTTCTCCCTTCTGTCATTTGAAAAGAGGTTCCGCAGCATACGGGCCCTTACTGCCAGGATGGGAAACTGTTTCTTCCTCCTGGCCATTATGCTCCTGAACCAGAACTGATTACACATTACCTCACTGCACTCTCTCTGTTATTTATTAACATATTTATTGTTTACATTATGTCTACTTTGTGCATTATCCCACTCTGTCACTGCATTTATCATTCTGCACCTTAATATCCTGTTTTATATTTGTGCACTGCACTACTGTGATAATCACACCCTGTTCATCATTGCTGCTACCTCGTTTACCATCGCAGTACATATGTTACAGAAAATGTGTGAAAAGCCGGTAATCTATAGAATGCCTAGACAATGTATACAATGCTGGACGTTTTTAGGCATTGCAGAAAATGCACAGGCAATTTAAGGAATTCTGAGTGTTATTTAGGTAAAGCGTAAAATGCGGGCATCCGAAAGAACATAATGTCTGCACATGAAAGAAGATTTACAAAATGCAGTACAGGATATTATTCTTAGAGAGTGGTAGTTTAAGAAGTTGTTTTATACTTTTTTTTAAATCATGAACTCTTCATGAGAAGCTTCTTCTTAGAAAGATTAGATTTTTAGCTGCGTTGGCTTGCACTCGGGATACCTCTTTGTTGAACTGCTCTTGCGTGATGATGTATCGAAATACTTGTCCTGACGCTATACTCTCTTCTGCTGTCTCTCAACAGGCGGTCCAGGAAGGGAGTATTCCAGACTCTGCCGGTTTGCATTTCTTCATTGTATAGAACGCCTAGGAAGTGTACAAAATAAAGAAGCGTTTCACGCTTTGCTGTTCCATTTTCTGTATAGTATATATTGCCTATACATTCAATATAATGCCAGTTTTCACACATTCCCGGAAACACATATATTACTGGACAGTAACTCACTATTGATTGCTGCATTTTATGGTGTATTTTTTATTATAAGTATGTATATGTATGTATAGTTTTTTGTTTAGTTGTATGTTGTCTTGTGTGGACTTCTGTGTAGGTATTTCAACATGTGCTTGGAACATGTGTTGAAATGACTACATAGAAATTCTACTTGACTTAATCTTCTGCAAAGTATGTGAGTTTAGAGATGAAATACAAGCTTTATGCCTGAATCTGTATAGACTACAATGTGTTACTAGATGTAGTTTCAGACAAGAGACACACAAATTCTTGCCTCCTACTGTTAGTGTGAATAAACTCATCACCTCATCTGGAATTCTTCACATAGCAGCCACCAGTGTGTGATCTTCTGCAGTTGGCCTAATATATCACATAATTGACGGCAGTGCCTTATGGGAAAGCATCTCCATTTCCTTTTCTGGTTGATTGCCTCTATTTACATCTGAGGCTGTATGGCAAATTTTTATGCAGTAATGTGTTGCTGTTGTACATACAGTAGACTGTCATTCTTAGTCATCCACTCACCCCACAGTAATTGTCTTCTTACATAGAAAGGCCCAGTCATGCATTTACCTATGGAAAAATACAACCTATATTAAATTTGAGGTAATTCAAAAATATTCACTGCAACATGAAAAAGTAAATGTCAATATGCAAAAGGAACACACACTATAAGAGTAAATTCAAACACTTTACTGTATAAAGGAAAATAACCATTTAATCCAAATCCTCTCCAGAAAATGATTTACAGATACTATATCAAATCACGGATCTGCATATTACACAGCCATAGAGCACATGCCTGAGTGCTTTTTGCAGAGTGCTGCAGAAAGTTCTCAGAGTGCACCAGAATAAAATAATACAGTATGCCACATTTCCTCCCACACTACATACTGTACACAGTATCTGTCTTTTCTTGTCATTCCTAAAAAGAAATTGTAGGGATGTTCACTATCTGAACCTGCTAAGACTTTCAATTATAGGACCTACAGAGTCATACACCTATGTCAGACATCAATTCAACTAGGATTCTGTGTGATCCTTAGTTTGATTGTTGCAACATCTTATGTGCTATTGTGTGAGATCACCTGTCAGTCAAAAACAAATTTTTTAAATAAATGCAAAGTTCATCAAATCATGTTGACTAGAAGGTATACAATAATGAAGAAGCATATACCATAGAATTTTCAAGCCTAAATTTACTAGAGCGGATAGCAATGTCTCATTTTACTCTTTACTGTAAATCAAGGTAATCAATCTACATGTGTGAAAACAAACTTGAGAAAGAAAAGAAACTAGAGATAAAATTAGGTTTAAATAATTACATATCTAAATGTAGGACAATAACTGTTGTGACATTTTTTTAGTTAGTGACAATCCATCTACCTTTAGTTGTCAGGACACAAGCTGACTCATATTTTAAGTAGGTATATGACAAATGTATGTAAATGCAGGTGCAAATTACGCAGTGGGGATATGGAGGCAGTTGCCTGTTTTCACAGTGCCTTGTTGGTTTCTCTTCCTGGAGAGATGCTAATGTGTGTTATGGTTCAGGTAAACAAAATTAACACACTCATGCAAAATACAACACAACTTTTACTGTATTTGTAATATAATTATTAAAAGAAAAAATTTTCATCAGCTTCCCACTAAATCTCACAACATCTGATGTATATTTGTGTTTTTTATTATTTTTTATTTTCAAAATAAAGCAAAACATTAACCATTTCTGTCAAACATTTACAGTATTCAATGAATTTAAGTGTTATTCTAGGGAGCACTTACACTGGGTTCTTAAATTATCACTTCTTATGGATATGATGAATATAAAGTATGACCAATAAGATCCAGTGGGGAAATACAGTAGATGTTGAATGACACAGTGTTATTGGCCACATTCAAATCCTCAGCACCTAAACTCCATTAGAGAAGATCATAATAAAAAAGGAGGTACGTTCAAAAGGGAAAGAGTTCCATCAGAAATAGAACAAAGATTGACAAAAATACAGAAATTGTCCATATAACACAGGGGTTTGTGGGTATAATGAATGCAAAAACAAGCACAGCCTGGAGTGATCAGTAAGCAGACTGGCACGATGCTCGTTATTCAGCAGTTTCTTCATGTGTTCTCATGGGGAAGAGTAAAACAAACCAGTGATGTTTATTTAAACGTACAATGACAGGAATTGTTTTTGTTTTTACCACATGTCACAGTGATTTCACTGTTCACAGTATATATTTTTAAAGGTATTTTAATGTCTACTTATGGTCATTGAATGAAGCGGTATTAAAGTAATCTTATATTGAGAGAAACACTGACACTCTTGTTGCAGACAAAACCACACAATTGCTCCTGCGTTATATACATATACATTGGTGTGAAACAGACAAAAGTACACATATTCTTGCTGCATATCTTTTTCTTTAAAAAAATATAATATCTTCTATCATAACTATCACATATTTATGTGTTAACACATGATTTAACACGTGGCTACTGGTGTGAAAGTAATTTCACAGTGTGAAATTAAAGGTTCAAATATCAAAATCAAAATTAAAAGAATACTTCAATAGTTAAGGCCAAGGAAAAGAAAATATAGGTGTGAAAGCACCAATGGAGTGTAGTATAATAAAATCAAGTATCATTCTAATACTTTCAATATGATCTAGAACAGTTGAATTTCAAAAATATAGTCAACATGACTTTATAAATCCTACAGTTACAAAGATTAGTGCATTTAGGCAGTTGACATAATGTAGCTACCAGCTTCAGATTAAACGATTTACATTTTAAGTCGTATGGCCACCAGTTTAAATTTGCCCTAAACATCTCATCATCTCTTTATTAAATCTCAAACATTTGCTTTCCCAAATCTCAAAACCAAAAAATGCCTCTGAAAACCTGAATGCTGATAATGCTCTGAGAGGCTGACTTTAGTAAGTATGGTTAAAGACTGAAAATGCCTTCAGATAATTATTTTTAAAGAAATCTTTCCTGTAGATATTTTCTAGCTTTCTGATAATGCTGACTGTATCCTCAGGCACTAAGATCCTCAGGTATACTGTACCACAGTAAAAGGGGCTTTGACAGCATCTTCTTCCAGTTATGGAAGATACTGCTGGATACTGGGACAGCTAGAAGGAAACTGTTGAAGAGTTCCAGGGTATATCCAGGCTCAAATGGAGTCAAAAGGTCGAGGAGGCTGCTTAGATTTTAGGTCTTGAGGTCTTTGGAAGTTATAATGCAAAAAAAAAAATACCATCAAATTCAAACGTCTGGCTGCAGTATTTTGCTTGAACTGCAGATAGCTGGGGGAGTTCTACTTTACACAGGAAAAAAGCAACTATGATGGTTAAGGTGCTGCTCTGATGTAAAGTTATGAATTACTTTTTCCAGATCACCTAAAAAGAGGAAAGGTCTAATTTTGGCAATGCTTTAAGCTGTAGGAAATAACTGAACCTGAAAGTCTTCTGAGTCATGCACTACTGCCAGATTTCTAGCTGTGATGACTTGTGCTTCACATAGACATGGTTAAAAATTCAATCTATTCTGTATTTTTAAGTAAGTAAAGGGCAGGTTGGAATTTAGTGGAACTGCACGTTTCAAACTGCAAAGTGCCAACACTCTGTAATACAAAAGCTGTGTCCCAAGTATATTCTTAAATACTGTATATGCCACAGTTAACAGATCCTTATTACACTGGATATTGTCACGTAACAATGTGGAAATGACAGATGTGTTTAAAAACTGCATAACATTTAGATTATCAGTACAGTGTTTGCCCTCACTCACACACACACACACACACACACACACACACACACACACACACTCCAAATTACTTTTGGTTTTGTTTAATTACTTAAGTGCCTTAAGTTTTTCTCAAACAAGGAATCAAAACATTTTACTTTAAAACGGGTGGTAGTTAGGGACAGTTTATCTGCATTAGTTTAAGCCCAGCTAATCTGTATAATTAAGACATAAAAAAAAATCACTGGAGAACTTCATTTAAATACTATACACACCTTTGCATTGATGCAGCAACAACGGACACCGACACAAACACTTAATGGCATCATGATGTTCATTTGTTACTTTTGGTGGCAGCAGTCAAAATAACAACTGTGTTTAAAAGATGCTTCTCAGGTGGTTGGTGTGACATATTTTGAGACGAGTGCTCTCTGTCCGTTTGTGTGTATGTGTGCATGTGCGTGTCGCACTGGAACCTCCTCCAATACAAAGTTTAGGAGAACCTTGGGTCGCAAAATTTGGCACCCAAACCCCTCCCACAAGACCAACGTTACAGCTCCAGACCAGGACATTCAACCAGAAACTCACCGCAACGCTTTTATTTTTGTTTACACTCAGTCGGAGGAGCAGCTTTTTTTCATGGATAATACTAATTCAGAAGCTAAAAACTGAACCATTTCACAGGAAAAGATTAAAGATTATGGACCTCACCAGTTGGACATAACTACACTGAACAAAAATATAAACTCAACGCTCGCATTTGGCACATTGGAGAGGCGTTCTGTTCACAGATGAGTCCCGGTTTTCACTGTTTAGGGCAGATGGCAGACAGCGTG
>JAUYWH010000020.1:15680064-15762049 GCA_034779795.1 Ctenopoma multispine | reverse complement strand
TTTTTTTTTTTTTAAATGTCACAGTTTTCACAACATTGTCTTGGTGAACATGCTGATTTTTTATTTAAATAATTTAAACAGCTGTGCAACTAAATCACAGCTATGAATTTGTAGCTCAACAAGCATCACAGGCACATTCTGACTCTGGATCAGAGCCAGAAAATAATTTCTGAGGCAAGATGTAATGTGTTTATGTGCTTTTTTTCAACAACCAGACAATTCAAGTCTCTATATTTTGAGGGTGCTAGATTGGGACCCTAAGTTTTGTCAATTTAAAAAACAAAATTGTAATTGAAAACAAAATTGTAAACAAAAGCCAAAACTTTGAAAATGAAAATGACTTTACTGGTTGTGAACCCTGAAGTATTTTCAGATTTTGATTTTATTTTTTACATTTTTTTTAGGTCTTAATTCTTTAGTTTCACATCTTTCCTGCACTTTCAAATATTTTCTTCAGGTCCATATCTTATTTTTTCAAGTACAGATCATGTAGTGTTGGGAGTGGACAAAATTAACACTGGGGAAAATGTTAAATATTTCAGGCTGACAAAACTTATGGCCCAGATCTAGCACCATAAAGTTCAGTCCAAGACATAAAAAACCTGGCAATAATAAGTAAATACAAAGATAGGTTATTTTAAAAATATATTACCATATAAACAAAACAATATTACAGTGCACAGAAAGAAAAAAACAATTCATGTCTGCAAAATACTTTTACAAGTTAAAGTAGGCGATGGGCAATATAGTTAACATAAGGTTATATGGGATGTTTGCTTGTTCGTAGAGTGATTATAAAGACATTGTGGCTACTGCTGGCTTTCAAAACGTAGAAGAAGTTTGCTTGAAATATTTGTAATGTTTGATGGCTTGGGCATTGTGCTGCTAACAAGCAGACTAGTTGTTTGATAACAGAAGGCCATGACAGAAAGTCAGGAGAAATAGGTTTAGTAGAGATGGCAGCTGGGGCAGAGGGGCATGACTGGAATTACCATCTGTAATTTGGTACACCATCATGGCAGTAACCAAATTATTATCACAAAATGTATAGTATTAACATGGTACTTTTTTGTAAAGGTTGTTTGTTTAATAGGTTGGGGGTTGTGTTTGACAGAGTTTATATAGGTGTTGTTGGAGAATACAAAGACAGTACTTTAGTCAGAGGAGTAACCATTGGTGTAGTTTTCTTATTAATATAACTGGTAAATGTCAGTAGGACAGCAAGGTTATATTTCATGAATTCATCTTATTTATTTAATGGTAGAACTACAACCAGTGTAACTGAACAAAAATAATGCTAACCACCATTTTTAGTCACTTGTCTAAAAATGGGCATAGGTAAAACGAAATATATTGTTTTTTTTGTTTTAACCCCCCAAAAAATAAAAAGGAAAGCCAAACAAACTGAACTGTGTCTCAGAAATCAAAGTCTGAAATGAACCACTTAAACCACTTCCAGAGAATCATTCCACCTTTAAAATCAACTGAACAAAGACCTTGCTTCTAATATTCACCTAGCATCTTAATGCTAGGTACTTATGACTTAATTTGATACTTGTGACGTTGCTGGTTCTAATTACCTCTTAGATCACTGCCATACATACTGCTCACACTTTAACTCTTCCCCATGGACAGCTGTGCATTTGTTTTTAATCAAAAGCTGTTACTGAGCCAGTGCTGTCAGTCAGTAGTGTTCCCCCATTGAAATGCGTTTCCCTTTACATTAAAGGGCCCATTTTCTGAATTGTGCTCATAAACATTTACTAATTACTCTGCCCCTCAGTAGTTAATATCATATACCTATTTCTCAGATTTACTTCTTATACTTCATAGAAGATGTCCTCATCTTTGTATCAGACAAATATAACCCTGACTATCTAATTAAACAATTTATTAGGGATTTAAATTAAGAATCAAAGAAACCAAAGAAGGTGATGCCAAAGGAAGTGCAGATGAGAGAAAGAGAGAGTTTAAAATAAACACTGATGGAACAATGGCATGGCAGACCCAGAAAAATCTGATTAAAAACAATCTTATGTATTCTTCTATAGTCTCCATGTAAACAAAAAAATGACAAACTCCATTTTGCTGAGATACCTTACTCCCTCCTGTACAGACATAGTAAAAAAGAATTATCTGGGCTACATGCAAACCAGCTCTTCATCTTGTCAGTGGAACACAACAAGACTAGACAGGTAGAGTAACTACAAAGCATTGCCTTAACAGGACAGATTGAAACAGCAACACAAAAACCAGTGAAAACCCAGTGTAACACATGTTGCACTCCTTGCATTATGGACAATAAGCACAAAGGGAATATTTATACCAGCCTGACAAAGAGAATTTGGCATTCTGCACATGAGGGATCCCAGAGGACACCTTATAGTGGCCATTCTGCATCTTGACAGATATCACATCAGACAACCACCCTGCTGAAAAGCTCCTCACTTCCTTGGGTTTGTAAATATGCAGTTAGATTCCTTTAACCTACTCACTACTTTTATTGCACAGAATCTAATATATGCACAAAGTGCAAGAAATGAGAGGGTCATGGCTACACATAAATAGTATCTTGTATGACCGAAAAAATGTACAAAAAGAAGGTGGGAGCCTCCAGTATCAATGACTAGTGAATTCTAAAACAGGAAACCCCACATAAGTAGAGAAAATTCCAACCCTCTCCTATTTTTAAATAATGAATTTAAACAACTGACAAAGAACATACAATAACATCTCTGTACTTTGCATAGATTACATAATGTGAAATACTACAGTCTTTTTTTATATATATAGTTTTAAGACTTGAGAGGAGCTTATGAATGTTTATTTTAGTGCTTGATAATTTCACAACATGTTACTTGTATATGTATATGAACATTTTTGTAATTTTCTAAATATTTTGATATTTAACATTAATTTATTATATTAATAGAAAACATAATCAAGTTAGAATTATGCGTTCTTTAAAATGAAAAGATTACATATGATTGTGATTTCTTTTTTGTGAAGTCAACACACATGTTCTCCCTGTGTCTGTGTAGGTTTCCTCTCACCATCTAAAGACATGCAGTTAGGTTAACTAGACTCTAAATTCCCCATAGGTATGAATAGGTCTGGGCAATATAACAGTTTACCTGTTTATACTGATTTTTTGACATGCGATACAGGACTTTATAATCATTACATCGGGTCGCAATTATGTCCTGTAGAAAAACGTAATCGGGACTGCATTTTCATGCTCATATATGAACATAATTTTTAGGAGACAAGGCTGCTCACACACACACCTAGACCCACGGCCCTATCACACTCTGCATGCGGCCACAGCCAGTCAGCTATACTATCATTCAACTCAGCAGCGTAGAAGGACGACACTAATGAGAACGATGATCTGGTGGGTAAAAAGAAAACCAGTGGTTTAATAGTTTGAGCTGGTTCGGATTTCATGCAGAAAAACACACTGTAGAATATGTCACAAAGAGCTTATATCCAAATGTGAAAGCACATGAAAACTTTATCTCTGTTTAAAACAGCGCCACAAACTTCAGTCTGTTGCTAACCTGTCAACACAAAACCTGCATCGTTTACCTATGGTGTGTCTTATAAAAAGAGAAATGCCAAGTGGCGCTAGATAGCAAATGCAGTAAGCTACCATATCACTACAGACATGGTCCCCACAGCAATACAAACACAGCAAAGGTGGTTTTCAAAAGCTGCTAAAAACGGTTGATTGGCAATAGTTGCCCACGTGCCAGTAGTTTGCAGGACAGGTGCTGTCAGAAATGTACATGAATGTCGGGAAGTGACACTCGCTAATGTGAAACATTTCAGACTGACCACAGACATATGATCGAGTCAGATCTGTGAGCCTTACACAAGAATGAACATTACATAGAAGACTGGTAAAAACAAATGAGCTATTTCCCTCAGCATCAAGAAATTAATTTAATTTTAATAATAACAGTGTAATAGTGACTTTCTTTACTTCAGTCATTGTTTGAAAACAAAATGAACGAAAAACATTTATCAGTTATGCCTTTTAATTAAACCTGAAGGCTTTGTACAAGAAACGTTTGTACCATGATATAAAGGTATATCGTGACAGAGTCAAAATATACCGGAATATGAATTTGTATTAATTTTAACAATTAAATTAAGAAACTCCACTTCTTTGATGGTAAACATGTGAATATTAACAATGGCAGAGCAGAACACCTTTTAAAACGTAGTCCCTGTTGTAATAGTACAGAAAGAATTAAATAGACAGCAAGTACTACAGCACAGTTGCTTTGACATCAAAATCCAGTGGCTACTCTCTTTATTTCCGTGGTTGTTGCAGACAGACTCCTGGAAATGTCAACCCACTTCACAAATCAAATTTGATCCAGTCATGCAGTTTGGAACACAACATAATCCACTAGATATGGACAATGCATTTTGTAATGATTGATATGTTGACATGTACATCTAAAGAATGTTTATAGGATTATTTTCCATCTAAAGAGTCCTTTAAGTGTAGACCTCTCACCAGGGAAAGTGACTTCTTCCTAGTTGCAGTACTGATGTCTTTAACAAAGCACACCTATTTGCACCGGTTTTCTCATGATCTTAAAAATACATACAGTATAATGGTTACATCCTAGATGTTCCACATTGTCACATCTGCTTTGAGCATATGCATTAGCATTCCAGGTTATATTATCGGGTTGAGTGTGAAATCACATTTTATACTTCTGAGCATCTGCCGTGTGTATTTCAGGTGAGATTATGACTTATCCACAATTTTTCACTTCTTGTTGACAGATAAGTGTATATAGCACATCAGACACCCGAGCAGCACTTATACAAAGTGGGCTAATCTGTTTGGTGTCATTTAGTCATTTAGAGCATTTAATGGGTGTCGTCTGATTCAGGCTTACTTTGTGATTTGCTGCAGGAGAATTTTGTACATAAAATCTTGATTAGTACAGCTGCAAGGTAGCTGATGACTTTAACAGTGATGTGAGCTTAATTTTATCGAATTAAGACAAGACATCAAATGGAAAATTCAAGAAATCACCTAAAAAACAAAACAGCCAACTGGACAGCTGTCTTTTCCTTTATTTTGTTCCCTTCTTCTATCCAGGCATCCATTCATGCCCACTCTTGCATTCCACTTCTCACCCACCTCCCATCCTCCACCTATTTCTGTTTCTTCCTTTTAGTCATCCATTTGTGACAACCTACACCTCTCTCTCACATTTTAAGTTAGTCCATTCGTTGCTCTCTCTCACAAACCAGACATAAACCACCACTCACCAATTTTGTATGTCTGCCTGTTTGTGTCTGTTCATCCTACACACACTCACACTTTCCAGGCTCTCTCCTGACACCTCTCCACTGCCGTTCTCCTGCACAGCACTTATTTTGTCTTCCCACATTGTGGGTGGTATCAAATGTTTGTGTTAGAGCTATGAATGCATAATTTCCTAATTTTCTTATACAGCTAAAGCCAGCTCAGTGTTGTCATATGTACACGCAGAACACCTTTATCAAAGAAAGGGTTTTTTGTCTGCTATAACATTTTAGCCATAACATGTTGCTGTCACCTGGGATTGTATAAAACTACCAGTTTAAAAAATAGATGTCCCAGGGGCATATAGTATTAATCATAATAATAATCAGATTACATCATATACCAGTTATGCAGGGAAGTTGCCTTATTCTTAGACAAAGTTGTTCCATTTCTTTCCTTTACATTTTACTTCAGAATATACTGTTGATTTACTGTATTCTTTTATTATGTTTTTATTTAGATAGTATTATAATTGTCTTTTTTTTTGTAATATGTTCATCGTTGCATATTTTGGATATAATTCTCTGGCAACATTTGTTGACTGCTTTGGGCCATAAATTGGGCCATAATTGCTCTGTCTTTGTTACTGTGGAGTTAGGTGTCACCTAGTAGAGCCAGCACCGTTTTTAGTAATACAAAATGCCGTTGTATTTGTGTTTTAATGAAAGAATGGTGGAACCTGTCTGGAATGTTGTTTTTTTCTTCGAAAATGTCACTGACAACCTGGCATTGTCTCTTAAGAAAGCCCTTATTGATGTCTTTTCTCTGGTCTTCCTGATTGCTTCCGTCTTAACACTGACATCGTAGAGAGTGACAAATGGAAAGGTATTTTATTTATCATGAAGGGACATTATACATGTCATATTAGCAATATTACTGAGATAAAAAAACAAACAAACATCACAGCATAAGCCATAAGCTAAGAACAATAGCTAACCATACTGACATATCAGGATGTACTATTACTATTATATGTCTATGTGTACTATTACTATTATATGTATATTATACTATAACTATTATGTCAGCCAGTCCTACCCTCAGACATGTAATTGCATGTATTCTATATATTTAACATATAGCACAACAACATGTTTTTTTTAGCTGCAGCAAAAATATTTGTGTATTACAAACCAGTTTTCAAATATGTTAAAAGTCACCCTGCAAATCTATTTCATTTGTCTACATATTAATGTATCATGCCATGTGTGTAATGCAGTTCTATTTAGTGTAAAGAGGGCATGCAGGGACACACCAGGGGCCCCATGGCTTCAGACTTGAAGGTTGATAGACCTCACAAATGCTAGTTCTCCTTGAAATGAAAGATATGTGGAAATTGGGAGTAAAATGGAGGTGTACGAAAGTTATTTTCCAGCGAGATGAAAAGGAAGGCTTTATTTTTTTCCTTTTTTTGTACTCAGTGTGGCTTGGGCATGTTGGATTGAAAATATCTGGGTGTTATTCATTGGGTTTCAGGACACACTCGGGATAGAACAAGGCAGGGGGGCCATTGTAGTTACTTCAGAGAAGGAGGTAAAAAAACCCTCCAATCTCTTTCTTTCAGTATTTTTATTCCTCTACCAAACTTTGCAGATAGAACATAGCAGATAGATTGCACAATTGATTGCTGCAGAATACAAAATATCAAAATGTCTTCTTCCAGCCTAGTAATAATATTTGTTTGCAGACAAAGTCAAAGTAAATATAAGACGGACTAACAATTCTTTAAGATGTGTGTTATCTGTGCCGACATGTGGTGGCGCATGGAGCGGCATTCCTAAATGCCAAGTGACATTTACAATGGTGTTTATAAACACCATCTGTTAAAATTAAACTTGATTAAAACAGGTATTAAACACCAAACAGCATGAAAAAAGAGACAAATTATGACCACTTTGGCTTTCAATACTAATCTTTTTATGATGGTATTGTTTCTATGTATATGCAATACATGGACTACATAAATAACAATAGTTCAATATGACAGTATAGATATTTACAAGTGAAATATGATGAACATTCAAACTGAGTAAAAAAAATGATGTGCAGCTTGATAAGACACTAAAGTCATATTTACAGCTGTCTTATAACTCACCTTCTATAGAAGTAATCAGTTTATTACTGCAATTAAGTCCAAATTCTGCTGCAAGTATAATGTGGTGACCAGCTCCTAGCTTGTTCACATCTTGATGTGTGACTTTTAGTACACTTTATGTATAAGGTTTGATCTGCAGTGCAGTGAAACAGAAGCTTTAACTGCTCACCTAGTGTCAGTCATTGAACATGAGCCTCTCAGCTTAATGCCTTCAATATTACAGTGGGGCACATCAACTTGAAATATAACAAAGAGATTAAACAAATAATGATACACTGCAAATGCACATGTGGGTCCAATAAAAGTACAGTGATATAAATAATACCACTATGAAGCACTGTAAGAGTATGAAGCAAGTAGGTTTGGTTGCTATTGGAAACTGCCTTGCAAGGGAGTGGCTGGTTGTTCCCAACACCTCTAAATGCTCAAACATAGACATGCCCAAAAACAGAAATACTCTCCTTCTCACTAGTAAGTACATCACATGCTAAAACTAAAGTGGGTACATTCTAAAAATCCACAAAATGTGTTAAATGATTATTTCCTTCTAAATAATACATTCCACTAAAACTCTAGTAAATGAATCTACATAGTTAATAACTCAGTGATCATTTCATCATTTCATAGCAAAACAGCAAAGAAAATTGGAAAGATGATGTTTATGGTATTAAATACTTAATACCTCATTTGTCTATACTACTTATTCTTTGATCAGACTACTTGTATTTTAAATTATATCCTGGCCAATTTTTCAGTATATTTAGAATATAATGATTGTGTTAGATAAAGAAGTTTGACTACTTTTATTTAGGAATAAAAAAACATATATAGCCTTCACAGTAAAAGTATTCTGCAAAAGTAAACTGCAAAAATTGCACAGAATATACCAGTACACATTGAAATATTTTCACGAGACAAATGACCAAACTTCAACTTACTGTAACATTTTTCTAAGAGAAAATTAGTGAGATTACAGACGTGAAGCAACCTTGTAACATTATTTTATTCTCACCACACCTCAACCTTATGTTGATTAATAGATGCATCACTGGTAGCAGTCTGACTGCCTGCATAGTCCTTAACTCACCTATCTTAGCATTGTGGCAAGACAAGGCAAGGCTCACCTAGTCCTGTAGTGTTGTTTAGTATACCTATCCCACCATTCACCTGGAACTGAATGGCCTTGACAGCCTCCCACTGTGGACATCCAACAGTCTTAGTGAGGATAAAGCTGTGGAGATGAAATTGATCGAAAAAGTGTCAGTGGATGTTTAGAATAGGCATTGGTGAGTTAATGAGGTCAGGCAATGGACAGAGAATAAACATTAGATGCGAAAATGAATTTACACTTTTATAGATACCACCTCTCCATTTTTTATCTTTGAAAAAAATGCTTTTTGGGCCAATGCGAGCAATGGTTTGGCCTTCATCATCAATTGGGTTCTAGAAAGTTACCCACGAATAAAATGTATTATTATTATTACCCAGAAGAACAATTAGATTTGGAGAATACAACTGCAAATGACAGTGGATCTCATTCACCAATTGTTTTTAAGAAATTTCCTCCTACACAAAACCCACTTACACAGGTTTTGTAAATACTCTGACATCAACAAATGTCTTCTTTGTGTGGAATTTGTTGATTAGAACTGAATCTATGCACACTCAAGAGAACATTTATGCACATTGAAATGCTGACATGTTTGTCAATTCTAGAGTTTTATAATATTATAGGATTTAAATTGCAATAATATTTCTATCATTAATGAACACTACACGTCAACAATTGCACAATTCACATTGTAGGACCATGAAACGGAATGTGCCACCACTTCCCCCTTAGTCACCACACAGCGTCCTGACCTACTCCTGGCACCAGACAGCAGACTTGCTCAGCTCATATAACTCTGGGCAAACCTCCAGGATAGAAGTGATTTATCTATTTAGGTATTTTTAATTAGACTTTTTTTTTTTACCTCAGTTGTGTGTATGTGTTGTTTTTTTATCCACTCTTGACGTAAATGTACAAGCAAATGTGCAGTTATAGTATAGACATATCTCCAACATAGATACTTCTTGGGACTTTTCTCAAGCACAAATACTAAGAAGAAAAACTTAGGAAGATGACTGAGGCCCAAAGTCTGTTTAAAATGTCAGCGTCAGACTATAGAAGTGCAGACAGATAGAACACCTTTTTCTGCCGCAGGTTAGAGGTGAGAGATTAACAAAAGGTAAGAAAAAGACTAATGGGTGAGAAAGAAAGATGAGGGGAGAGCAGAGAAATTGAAGGTAAGAGACAGACTGACAGAGAGAGGAATGACACTGACGTGGGAGGCAGATGGATGGACAGATTGAGGAAGTGTGTAGCGTTAGCATTATTAACTGCCATGCCACACTCAGTTCCCTGTCTCTCTTTTTCTTCTGTATCCTTATACGCTGTGACCCTCCTCCTATCTGGAGGAAGGTCACATAACTGGCCTTAAAAAAGTGTTCAATTACATTTAGTTTATTCTGTCAACTAAAAAGTTAAACTTTATCAGTCATATATAAAGTATGAATATGGCTCCCACTTAATTCTATCACCAAAAAAAAAGCAAAACATGATATAACAGCTTGTTTGCTGTTTTAATTTGGAAAATGAATGTTAAGGAATAACTAATGAATGTACTCTAATGCATGCCCTGTGTATTGCCCATTATTAACCAATAATTAGTTTGTTTGCTTTGATTTTAGACTGAAGATTCGTAGCTATGGTCTGTGTGATTAATCGTCTTTATTGTGCAGAGTCCCTAAGTACTAGTTGCTGTCAACACTCCAAGGTGAGATCAATAAAAATTGGATATTTAAATGTCACCTAGTTAGGCATGATTCCTGGGGGGGGCTCCCAAAATGGATATAAAGCCTGCATGTCTCCTTCAATGTCTCAGTTCTAACTGACACCAAAACAGCGTGAATGTAGAGAGAGTTTATCTGTATCATGTCGCTAATTTTATTGCTCTGCAATATACGTATTGTAGAAAAGGAGACAATGGGAGAAAATAAGACATCTAGTGTTATTATTCCCTATTCCAGAATGAAGTCAGACAATGTCTACAGTAAATAATGACAAATACACATGAAAGATTGTTACTATCCAGCTCTCCAGTATCATTTACATAATTTTGACATCTTCACAGAAGATTGGCTACATCTGGGATAAGGAGCGAAAGGAAAAACATAAATGCCAAAAACAACCATTTCACAACTGGAACACAGCTTTGCCAGTATTTTTCCACATGGGCAGAGAGATGGTGAACGAGAAAAGAGACAAGGGATAGAGCTGCAGAGAAAGGGGGAGAGAGGAACATCTGGGTCTGTTGGAGACTGTTGAGGTTCCCAGCTGTCAGAGTTTCCCAGCTGCTCTGTCGACCTTCAGTAGGCCTAAGACAGAACCATGGGAATGACTTTGCTGGATCTACACACTCTATAATGACTGTTTCACCTCTTATTGCCCTGTTTTTTCTCTGTGTATGCAGCCCTGTCTCCTAAAAATTACATCCATATAGAACGAAACTGCATTCCGGATTACGTTTTGTTACAGAACGTATTTGCGACCGAATTACGTTTCTATAGAACGTAATGATCATTATGTCCACAATTGACGTAAATGAGAAGTGTGAAATACGTTGATACTGAACGTAAAATGGAAACATATTTTTATTCATAAATTTGAAAAAATGATTCTATGATATCCTTGTTCCTTTATGCCCATGCTATAACTTCCTATTTAAACAAACACAATGGAGATTTTTCAATAAATTCTCTGGCCCAAAAGATATTCAGGTGTTTCACAGTTTATAGACCACCATCCCTAGACATGTCTTCGCCTCCATAATATCATGACAGCCACTGTTACTTTTTTCCCCCATTCATAGTAAATTATTGTGGACAGACAGCCCTCTGTCTTGACACTTCGACACCTGATCTGGAATCTGAAGTCAAACCACCAACCTTAAGTGTTTAGGTGACCTCCCTACCAACTGATCCATTATCACTCCCCAAACTTTACAAAGTACAATTTGTTCTTTAGTTCTTTACATCAGAATCAAAATACTATTATATTATATGCTTTTTTTTATTATGTGCATCTGTATTAGCATTCCTAAGCAAACCACAGTGTGTTCCCTCAGTGTAACAGGCTTTTTGGGGAAAGCAGACGCATAGTACTCCAGCATTGTGGTTGGCAGCAGCGTGGGGTTGGGGGGGTCAGCTGGGTACGAGGCACCCAGTGGGAGAAGCTGGCACAGATGGAGCTCCAGACCCACTGAGCAGCACTCGATGTCAGCTGCACTGCTCAAGAGAGCCCTTGGGATCCATGGGGCCTTTGGCAGACACGAGCACTCTCTGTTTTAGTCAGCAATTAGTCTAATGGAGCAAAATCTAAAATCACTTCAGACCAACACAGCTATAAAAAATGACAGGGGAAAACAGCTTTTGGTCATTACTTTGGTCTTAGTGTAATTCAGGTTAAGCTTTTTACATGCATGTAAAGACAAATTGGCCCTTTTGCATCTCAGGAGGGCTCTTGGTTCTGACACATTTAGGATTGGAATCTTGATAATTTTTTCTACAGTAGAAAAAATTGAAATATCGATCATGTAGATCAGTGTGGTGTAGCAGTGCTGTCAAAAAATTTATATAATCCGAGAAAACATTTCTAATGGTGGGATACAGCACAGCTTAACTCAGATATTGTTATGCCACACAGATTCCCATTCAAGTAACATGGACCTCACTTCTCTTGATAGGAATGTTTGTCAGGTTGTTCTACTACTTGTCTGTCTCTCTCTGCACATCTAGTGCAGCTCGATACCCCTCATCCTTCATGGAACAAGACCGCTTGAATGACCATGAAAACATGGGAGCAGGCAATGCAGCCAATTAGACCTCTTTCACATCCTTCTATGGATGAGGGCTGCAGACAAGGGCCAAGTGTGTGTCTGTGTGTAAAGCATGTGTGCTTAAATGTGCACACTAGAGACTGTGATCTCACTGATATGTTCCACACTATACTGAATAGGAATCAATCAAATTTCTTTCTGGGACACTATTGCACATTATCTAGAAGAACTATACAAGGGAATATCTGTGTACTATAGCAATGAAAAGCAAGTTACAGAGTACAAAACATGTGCATTATATTTCAGGCTTTGTTAGTAACATGGTCACATCAACAAGGATGCTAGAAATACATACATTGCTGACAAAATAAGTTTACCTTGAGCAATACTTTGATTGGCATGTAGCATCTTATGACACACTGTGAGGCATAGAAGAGAAGGATACAACAATGAAGGACAACAATACCTCCAGTGATACACAACAGTGGTACAGTGTCAAGAAGCAGATCATATGTCACAGTGTGTATAGCTCTGTGACTGCCAAATAAGTACTCTGTCTTCCAGTTATTTAAAATCCACTACATCATAACTCTAACAGTGATATACACTTTCAAAGTTTAATCAAACATTACATGTTAATCAAGAGAGTTTCTCACACAGGGTAGGTTTTGCTACAGTCTCTTATGTAGGCTTATTAAAACCTAACCAGTGAACACTGGTAAGTTTTAACCAGCAAGAGAATTTCTTCTGCAGCCCTAGTTTGTCATCTTTGCCTACTTCAGCATCTGTGCCGCAACAGACATCACACAATTTCATTTCCGTTAATTGACTATTTTGAAGTGGATCGACGAGAGTTTTCCATCATCATATTGTCAGGAACCAGCTGCCAGCTGCATAGCAAGCCCATAATGCAATCAGCTACTTTGTGGAGGTCTTCAGATTCTCATTGTGTTAGGCCTTGCTTAGACTGCTAATATCCCTTGATTGGTCAAAACATGCATCGTTTCTCTCAGATGGAATGATGTGTCTGCAATTCATCCTGCTCTTAATCTATAGTTTAATTTTCTTTCTAATTTGTTTTATGAGTTTGAATCTATGCTTTGAAATTGCATATTTTTGATGATCAGTAGATGAAATACACTTTTGGTTTGGAATACGATTTATAGACTGAAGCTATCAATAGCTGATCATTTGTGCAAATAGTTTGTGTTTTTTAAATAAATAAAATGATCATGACAAATCTTTATGTCAGAAATTCATAAATTTGAAAAAAATGATTCTATGATATCCTTGTTCCTTTATGCCCATGCTATAACTTCCTATTTAAACAAACACAATGGAGATTTTTCAATAAATTCTCTGGCCCAAAAGATATTCAGGTGTTTCACAGCTTTTACTTCAAGTTTATAGACCACCATCCCTAGACATGTCTTCGCCTCCATAATATCATGACAGCCACTGTTACTTTTTTCCCCCATTCATAGTTCACTATCCTCCAACCAACACATCGTAAAACACTGTAAAGCATATTCTCCATGATTTTACTGTTATTGTCTACACCATCGTAATCTTCAACCTTGTCTAACACAGAAATGCTTTCACTGTATACATTCTTTGCCTCCATTTATGTATTTGTGCCATCACCTATACAATAATGAGTAATATTATAGATAGACAGAACACACTTTAGTCTTCAAGGAGATATAATTGGCACTCTAATGTCTTCAATGTCACATATTAAATGTCTAAGAGAGGTCATTGTTTTTATCATTGTTTTTTAACTTGCAACACATTAACACATCTTGAGTTGTCACACCATGACAAGTTGGCTCAGAATAAGGAAGGAATGACTTGTACTGTAGGATGAGGAAATATGGATAATTAGTAGAGGCTTTAATACAAGAATTAATCGCTGCTGGAATGTACTGCTGCGATGACAATATGGACACACTCTCCAAGTGATCTTAGAGAATTTTGCATGCTAGTATATCATACTAACATCATCTTCCCCCTCACCTTCATAATCTGGCTATGGATACTATTATGACTATGGTAGGTATACCATACGCAATGCACTACTGGGTAATAGCTTTACACAAATTAAATGATTACAATACATTTCAAAGTTGAAATATGGGTCAATACGTCTACACTTTACTTGTTATTGACTTAGTTTTAGCAAGTAAAAAGATTGTGCTGAAAGAAATTCTTCTCTAATTTCATTTTGCTCATGTCTATTCACATTTAAGTCACTTTCGACAATTTGTCCTAAATTTACAAACAAGCATACACATATGATTGATCACAACAAGTGCACGACAGACCAATCTACACCACAAATCCTTAGACTGTGTGGAGAGTATGGTTGAGATAATGTCCATTTAAACGTTGTTCCTCAGTTTGATAGTGACTGTGCTGTGCTAAGCTGGGCTGTGGCTATCAAGACTGGCAGCTGAGGCAATCATAGCAGCAACTGAAAATGATGTTAAATGTGCAGCAGACAAAATCTGTTCAAAAACAGATTGGCTGCACTCCCCATCCGCTTTTTGGCACCTGTCGAGGTGGACAATGCCAATTAACCTCAGCGTCATAGATGACAGCTCAGCAAGAGTCAAGAGAAGTGTTAGGGTAAAACTTGGTAAAACTAATGATAGACACACTGCTTTTAGATGGACAAATGCATATTGTACCTTAATTTTATCGTTATTCTATTCCTGAAACTATATTTCATTTATCTTGGGTCTAATCTTTTAGTCAGAACCTCTCCTAACCCAGCCTGTCTTGTTCTTTTAGTTAAATCCAAATGCCCTCATGTTACACCTATTCACCCCCCATCTCTCTGCTTCTCTCAGATCACCATTAAATCTGCTTTCATCTGTTTTTCAGGCACACTTCTCTAGAAGTCTTGTTACAGTAGGACATTTAGTAGAATTTCCTTGGCTGCACTGTGGCCAAATAGTAATAATAATATATAATAAAAATATTTCTATTGACCAAAACAGCAACAGCTACTGTTTATGTTCCTGCTGTTATGATGTGTTATAACAAGTGACTGAACCTGCTCTAGGTGAGAGTACAACTTTTCTTTTTCTTTTTTTTTTTTGGTTTACCAGGTCTTGCTCACCAAATATCATCATCCACAGAAGACAGTAATCATAATCCAAAAATGTCAGAAATAACGCATCAACAGTGAGGAACAGGAGAGTGGTCTTACACTGTGGTTGATCCAGCATAGAGAGCCTGACGGAAGAGTGGTAACCAATTTTTCATTACATAAGGAGTATTTATGCTCCACAAGGAAATTTAACAAATCAACTAAATGCTGGCAAATATAATTCACAGGCAATTACAAATTATCAGGTTGTGTGCGAGAGTGTGCAGACAAGATGATTAATAACATACATGGCGTACCTTTAAATGGTGTTTACTCGACAAGGCTACAGTAAACACAATTTACATCCTTTTTTCTCAGCAAGCAGGATTTGCTGGGGTAGTTTATAATTGAGTCTAGCGGTGCATGAACTTTCTAAGGCTGCAATCTGTCTAAGCACAGCTATTTCTCCAGGCCCCAGCTTTCTTTTGTCAACTCTGCTTCACATTGCAACAGCTCCCAAATGTGAGAGATCTTGATGAAAGCAGAATATAATTATTAGTGTGGTAGTTCTAGTATGGTGGCAGGATCTTTACACGGTTCAGCGAACAAAACATTCCCTTTTCAAATGAAGAACATTCGCCTCCTTTCAAGGGCAATTATTTCAACCCTCAGTCACCCTCCTCCCTCTTCCCCTGAATGTCAATGAAATAAAATTGGACTGATGTAGAAGTTATCCAACAATCTAATATTATATTGGAAGTTATTAAAACCTTCTCCTACCCTACATCAGCATTGGATTGCTGAATATCATATGTAGTAGGTTATATGTAACATGCCATTTATCTATCTTTATCGAAAACTGTAAAACTGTCAAGTAAAGAAAGAAAGAAAATAATTCTGACAGATAATAGTGACACACCCACCCAATAATAGGAAACTGACTAATGCAAGGTATTTGAACTTCTGTGAACAGAGATTGTGGCAGTGTCAGGCTTTTTCCCCATTGGTAGATGGCATTCTTCGTTACTTGAAGGTACACATTTCTCCAGCTGAGAGGATTTTTACCACTTCTCTGAGAATGCAGTGGATGATGACAGACACATGTAAGTGCAAAAACAATGACTGTAGCAACAGAGATCATTGTATAGGACTGGTGCAACATGGGTGTGGTACTTTGTTAATTGGGTCAGCTGGAAGGTGAATCTATAGTATTGTGTTTTGTGCATGTTTTGTGCTTCGTTGGACCGCCTTTAGCTTTGATTACGGCACGCATTAACTGTGGCATTGTAACGATAATTTTCTGTAATGTCACAAGATTTATTTCTATCAGTGTTGCATTAATTTTTCACCAAGATACTGCATTGATGATGGTAGAGTCTGACCGCTGCGCAAAGCCTTCTCCAGCACATCCTAAAGATTCTCAGTGGGGTCAAGGTCTGGACACTGTGGTGGCCAATCCATGTGTTAAAATGATGTCTCATGCTCCCTGAACCACTCTTTCACAATTTGAGCCCGATGAATTCTGGCAAATGGCAAATAAACTCTTTTCTATCATGAATACATGATATTGTGTAACAAAAGAATGCTATCTACCCCCCCCAACAGAAGTGTTGTCTCTTGCCGATAAAACTGCCAGAGATAGTGCTTTCTAGAAGTAACTCAGTATAACGAAGTCCTCTGAAAAATTGGGAGACAACAGACAGAGCAAAGCAAAGTGACAGAGCTCTGAGAATCCCTTCTTTTCACTATCTAGGCAGAGCACCTCATCAGTCACTGTACTTAGCAGGACGCAGTCAGGGACTTTTCAAAAACAGCAAAATAAAATTAAACCTCCACAGCAGCAGAACCCACAACTTTTGCACCACCCTTGGATGATCGATATCTTTTTGGCTGTGGCTCAGGTAAAGTTAGTTTGTGGCTCCATTTGTCCATATGCTGAAGTGTCCTTCGACAAGACACTTAACCCCAAGTTGGTCCCAGTAGGTCAGGCCAGTGCCTTCAATGGCAACATTCTAAAGTGCTTTGGGAACCGATAAGATGTAAAGTGCAGTTCACCATTTTTGATTTGATAGATTTTCTGATATTTAACTTCTCATACCTGGAGAAAAAAATCATAAAAAAAGATATATATACAGTAAGTGATTGTGCAGAGATAAACAGATTATGCCATACTTAGCTCTATGAGGACATGCCTGTGATCCTAAAAAACTCCTGAAGTAAAGTAAAGGCATAGAAAAGTTATTGCTCAAATGCTAAAGACTTGGATGTGGACATCACATTGATACAATAACAGTGAGATAATAACACTTTTTAAAAATTCTTTTACCTTTACCAATGGTCTCTTCTCTTATTAAAAATGTCGTTTGACCACTACTATTGTAAACTGGGGGGCTCTTTAGTTGTACATAGATGGATTAGCAGAGTACATAAATCACCGGTGCTAAACAAATCTTGCCTGGAACAACCTAAAAATAAAGAAACAACTTTTACAAGTTTTGGTGACTTCATCAGAATGAAATGTCCAATTATACTTTGCACTTAGTCCATGCTGAGTTACAATAAATAATTCACACTCTGCTAATCCATGTCTAGTCTGTGTCTAGTGTGAGGTCCAACAGTGTTAAAAGGTCTGGACTAAATGGGCTATTTCTGTCCAAGGCTTAACTTGATGTCTGTCTTTGATTCAGAATGAAGCACAGGTAGATTAAAGATGAGTTTAACGAGAGCTGAAAAGACTAATCACCTGTTCCCCTTGTTCTTTGTCACTTTTTTCATTCTCCACATGATTATATCAGGATTGACATTATGGTGATTAAACTGTTGAAGATTGAACTGTTAAAGGTAACTTAAAGGAAATGGATGGTGGGTTTTTCCCCTTGCTATTCCTTTTTTAATTGATAAACCAAAAACTTTCCTTCACATTCAGTTTAGATTTGTTACCTCATGAAAAAAAGAGAAAACAGAGTGAAGAAAAGAATATCAATCAATTCCATTGTCTTTTTTCAGCATGCGTTTTAAGATCAGGGTAACCCAAGGATCCTATGCCTCAGTGGCTTGCTCCAGCTTCTCCCAGGACAGGTGAGAGTACAACTTTCTATTCTCTAATGCTCAGATAGGTGGAAAACAAAGCTTAAAAAAACAAGCAAAAAACAAACATATTTTAAGGGTACAAAGCTGCAATAGTGTAGTCTTGGTTCGACTTAAAAATCTTCAGTGTATTCTTAGTCTACCAGCAGGTACAGCTTTAAGAGCTACAATATAATTTTGTGATGGTTAATAGCTTACACTCCCTAACACTGCTTTGCCACCTTAATTAAGATTGTAGAGTGAAGAGCAACAGGTTAGAAAGCGCACGTGTTTGCTGTAGTAACACCCTAGCTCTTATGCAGATTCCACCAGGAATCAGTGTTACACTTTAACCAGCCAACAGAGAGCGTGAAGGGGAAAAAGAGGGGAGTTGGAGTTGATGAGGAGATGATGTGATCAGATGAGTGATCAACAAGGCAAGGTGCCTGGGACACGTCTGAGCAGAGATCAGGTGAATGGACTTCCTATTCTGTATCCTGGCCTAACCAATTCTGATCTTTCCTTCTGATCACCTAATCTGCTCACCTGTCAAATAAAAAATGGAACATGGCTCAATTTGCTTAACCACTACTCAGTTATCATGAAGAATATAAGCCATTTGACAAAACAAAACTATGAGAGATTTGTTTCTTGTAATACAAAACTCCCACCTTAGTTTGATGTTTAAAATAATTACACTCTAGAGAAGAGAAAGAAATGATTCACTAATTTCATATTATTATTTTAAATGAATCACAGAGGCTACATCTTCTTTTAAATTTGTAGCTCAAAGCAAAACACTGAAAGCAGTTGTATACAAATGACAAATTAGTTCCTAAGGGCTGTTTTACTAGAACACCTTTATAATATAGTAACACAAATGGATTGTGCTTTAGCATCACATGTGAGATACAGGGTGACAGGAGAATTAGTATAATGCTGAGTTTAATACTGAATATTATCTATTCATTGCTGAGGCAGTTGTGATAACAACTACTATTGTTTCTAGGGTCTAA
This sequence comes from Ctenopoma multispine, assembly GCA_034779795.1. NCBI lineage: Eukaryota > Metazoa > Chordata > Actinopteri > Anabantiformes > Anabantidae > Ctenopoma > Ctenopoma multispine. The sequence continues at coordinate 15,742,563 of JAUYWH010000020.1, read as the reverse complement.
AAACACAGGCACACCTGTGACCACGGGTCCAGTTCCCTATTCCCTATTTAGCTCCAAGGTTTCTTCATCCTCATATTTCTTAGATTTGTACCACAGCAAAAACGTTCTACTTAAGTAGAGCCATATTCTACTACTGTTAATAAACACCAACAAAATTCTATGAATGTATGCAAAGCTCCATCATCTGATCCGTTGCTTGAAATAGCTCCAAAGGAAGGGATGCCGACAGAACTTGCTTGTTTTGTTCAACGACATTCCCCAAACAAAGGCTGAAAAAGAAGCTTGTCGTCTTTAAGGGGGCAAACAAAAAATGAGGATATCTTCCAAGAGGTGCCAGAGGGATCTGTCTCTCTTTCCTTTCCATCTCCCTGCCGTGACCCGGGGGTTGTTTTCTGTGGAAAACAACGGTGCTGTCAACAGCTAGTGCGCTGAGTGCTACAGGCTAAACAGACGAGGAAGCAGCACTTAATGTAAGGGAATGGATTAGAGAGGCTGATTATGCCTTGGAGGTGAGAACAAAACAAAGTGAAATAAAGGGAAAGTTGGAGTGAGCTGAATGAGCTGAGTGAATTTAATGTGCGTGTGCATGCTTTTCTAGCTGGGATATGTGCTATACAAATGCATGTGTTTGTAGGTTTGTGTGTATGCCTATGTCTAGGTATGTGAATATTTAAATACACTGGTGGGTCTGATACTCATTTAAACACGTTTATGTTTATAAAACTATTTGTGTCTCCACTTTTGTGTATATGGATTTGTTCTCAAATATAAGCATATTTCATATGGAACTGTATGTGAGTATATACATGTGTGACCACATATGTTTGCTTTGCAAGTTTGTGTGTTACATGATGTGCCTGTATAACTGTTAGACAAGAAAATAAAAAGACTGAGTTGATGGTAATCAAGCTTGTATTCTCTTCTTCCATCATAACCTTTTATCTGTCTTGTGTAAAACTGAAAATGCAGACATATTCCTCCAGAGAGTCTCTGCATACACACTTGCCCCAGGACTTAGCATGAAACACTAACACAACCGAACAATGTTATGCAAAGCACACAGTGTGCTTCAAATTGACATCTCTTAGAAAAATTGATGACTTATGAAACAAAGGGGAATCTGCAAAAGCTATAATGGAGCTGGATGAATATGTACATTGTGATAACAGATTAATGAACACAAAAAATACTGTGTTTGTCAGAAATTGACTTATCAATATCTTACCTGACATTTCCTGAGTTTACACTGCAAAACAATTTTTTGGAGGTTAATATTATTGTTAAATACTACTACTCCTACTGTTAAATGTTTTACTGTTTGTTTTATTTCTTACTTTACACTGCAAAACACTGTGATTAAAACCTGTTCATTACTTTTTTTTAATACTAAGAACTAACATTTTTTAAGAAGCAAATATTTATTTTTACTTTGTAGTTAGTTATCCCGTTTCTACAGTCATGCTTAGATCAACCATTTTCATTAATATCTAGGATAGAATTTAATATTTTTCACTACTTGCAGAGTTGAGTGATTCGATTAAACAACCTTGTACCTAATAAATCGCTAACTCATTTGGTAACTTCTGTAATGACTATAAACTAAATACTATAGTGAAAACAAACCTCTTCTGCATCCCTTGCTACTTTAACTGTTATGTGGTAGAATTTCTCAGATCACACCCTTTAACCCTGTGTTTTATATCATCTTGCTGCTTGCTGGTTTTTTGCTTTGCTGAAGAAGATAAATGTGTGAGCAATGACTTTTCTACTAGATTTTCATTCCTCTCACCATCTGCCATTGTGAAAAACTCTGAAAACTCTCGGTCCATTCACGCTGGCCCTAGTGTAAGAAGCATGTCATAAATCAAAAACTGCTGAGTTCTTGCCAAATCTAGCATGCAGTAAAAATGCTAAGAACTGTACAGACTAGGAGATGCTACAAATCTCCTTGTGATGCTCTTTTTTTGTTGACAGTTTCCGTAAATAATCATTGCACTAGCTCAAAAACCAACATGGAATTGGCATATTGATGTTACTGCACAATTTAAGTCATTATGCAAAGCTGATGTTAAAAGTGATAGTTTAATGCAAAACAGTCTTTAAGTAAATGCAGTTTTTAGCAGTGTTGTTGTAACCAACAGGATACACATGTGCACAATACAAAGGAAAACTATTACACATACAATACACCTGTGTGCAGAGTTTAATAAAATAATGCTAAAAGACTAAATGTTTGTTTTTTCCCTGGCTTTAGTTTAGCTGCATTAATGAGATTAGTAATCTTAGCTACATGCACACAGTATCTTCTTGGACATGCACCATAAAGCCTCCACGCTAAAACATGATCTCAACACCTTCGAGGGATGTATAGAGCTCCTTAAAGCAATCTGTCACCCATATTTACATCAAATGATATTTGCCAAAAATGCATCACCAGGAAATGCCTGGCTGCCACTGACATTTCCTAAATGGTGCCTTAGGGGTCAATGTCATTGCAGTGTGCGTCCTAAATTTACATTTACAAACACATTTGTAATTCAAGCATCACGATTTAAGATACCTCATTACATGTTTCATCAAAAAATATGTGTCTCTAAAGATAAAGAAGAAACTACTCCTGGAAAGTAATGATTTGGCAAGAGCTGAAGGTTTACAGAAGAATCACTAAACCAGCCAAGCAATTAAGTAAAAATCCTATTGAGAAAGTGATCATTTTGTGTTTTTTGTGGTGTGGTGACATTTGTTATGACTACACTTTGACTAAACTTTTTTTCAAAATCAAACACAGCCTGACAACCTGTTGTTCTTCTCACCAGCTAGGCATAAAATCACATTAACATTGAAGTGTTTAAACCAGATCTATTTTTTTCCACCTCGTCTGTTTCTATGCAAATATATTAACTCTATTTTATCAATATTTAGGTTTAGAGCAATGGTTTATGTAGCTAATATAACTATATTTATTTTCAGGGATAAGAAACACCACATTCATAACTCTATCAACATTTCTTTCTTCATAAAAGATTTCTTGAAAAGTTATACTCTTCTTATGATTATTTAGATTCTTTACATTCTTGTTGACTTACTTTCAGGTTTCCTTTTCCATTCATTGAAATGTGTATTGTGTGGTGCATCTGCACGAGAACAAACAAAGCCATTCTTAAAAAATTCTCCATGCTGTAATATGGAGAATTTTACTAGTTGTATCGTAAAAAGTGCCTCAAAGAGATTGTAAGACAGTGGTTTTGGAGGTCAATGAGAGGGGAAACCAGTATTAAAGGTTAAGGATTGTCGTAGCCTTGCCACAATCAAACACTGAAACCAAGTTTTAGAAATCTGTGAACGTTGCAGTTTGTACTGTCAAGCATTTGCATAACATCGCTCTGGTGTCTGACAGTTTAGGAAACAATTACTTCAATTTTTACAATACCTACCTGATGCTGTTGATTGCTGCTGTCAAAGTTGTGCAATGTGTCAAGAGGTCTGCAGTGTCAAAATTCATTCTGGGAAACTAAAATGCAAATATCTTGGCCACAAACACATTTTTAGCTTGCAAGAAAGAAAGAAAAGAAGGAAAATGTCCTAACTGGACAAGGTGTTAAGTTATTATGGATTTTATATTCTTAGTAACCATCCATCACTGTTTCATCATTCTGTTTATTTATTTTTTTTTTATTAAAATCCTACTTCTGACTGGAGTACAAATTATTTCATTGCCAAGGCAATGGTATTTACAAACTGAGTTTTTCATCAGAATAAACCTTACAGTGTAATTAGACTTGTTGGGACTGGCATTAATTCTATGAGCACAGGTAAATCCTTGGAAGGGTCATGACACACCAAGCCAACACTTACTGTCGGTGACTGACTGTTGGTCTTTTTTTTTCTGGTGTCTACACAGAAGGAGCCGATCAATTTAGCATTTTGAGTGGGAAGCAGCAACAGTGCCATTTACAACTTCTTATCAGACGTGTTCTTGATTATAAGAAGCTACAAACCATTTGTGGTAAGCTTGCAGCAATAATTGCCAAGTGCTGCTTTGTTTATGATCTGTATATCTGCAGACGTAGGTCTGTTTTGAGTGATATGTACATATTACTGCAGAGTTTTTTCCTTGGGCCACTTTTTGGCCCAGAATAAGGTGGTGTGAGGAGATGCAACAGTTGGTCTAATTCGCTAGTTTTTCTATGTGGGCTTGGTGTCTCTCATCTAAGCAACTCAGTAAGCATGCCCAATCACTACTGCAAGCCAGCACAATGATATTTGTATGGTTTGGTTTGGCCTAAGGGAAGCACAATTGCTCTTTGGTTAGCTTTGTCACCTTCAATCACTGAATCTGAACTAGAAACCCACTAGCACTAGCAAGCATCACATTACAAGGAGGAGACACAGCTTTGATTGAATGTAACCAACTTATTTGTTGTGTTGGTGTTTCAGTTGCTAAAAGAAAGCAGATGCCAGGTGCAAATTGGTCCTTTATGGAAGGATTGGCGAGTCCATCCAGCTTGGCTTTAAGAGTACAGATGCCACTGAAATACTGCTTCAGTAAACAGTTGTGTGTGAAACCTGTGTGAAGTAGTCTTTTTTATCAGTATCATTATTACAGGAAGGCGTGGCTTTTTCTAAAAGAGTGGAAACCGTATTTCAGAACCATTCCCTACCATTTAAAAAATACCCAGAGAATGAAAGTATGTACATTGCCATTGTTGTAAATGGTGGGGATTTTGTTGAGATGGTTAAAGTAAAAGAGAGGGGGGCTATATATATGCATATTTCTGCATTTTGCAGTATTATGAGGTATTCTCACAAAGATAGAAATACAAATATGTGGATGTCTTGTATGTTTAGGCATATCCTAAGTGAAGAGAGAGGGTGTGTTCCTTCTCAGTGTCAAAGAAAAAAAAGAATTATCATTGATTCAATTTCATCTTCCACATCGAGACAGCATGTTTGTTTGTGTTTCTGAACTCGACCAATGGAGCGGTCACTGTGGTAATACTTCAAGTTTTTCATTGGGACAAAGTGGAAATAATACAATAAACAGGTTGGTATCGCTGAGCTATTACTGTATATCAAGTAATATTGTGTGTGAGTGAAGCAATTTAATATTTTTCTCAACAGATTATAAGAGATTTGACCGAAGTGATGGAAAAGAGTTCTACATTCAGGGATTTGACAATAGTAATTTAAACACCAATACCTTTCATTAAAGTGGATATAGCCATCTATTAATGGCATGGTTAGGCTACAGTATATACTTATCATAAAAACATTAAATGTTATAAATTGAATGCACGGTTAGTTACGACATTATACCTTTTTGAGTCTTCATATTCATGTAGTGTGAGTTATGCCTTGCTGTGTCTGTTTTATATGTCGGCAGACAATATTTTAAGTTGTAACTTAACTGTTGATGGTGATGATGAGTGTCCATATTCAATAGCTCCAAAGTTCTAAAGCAAAATGTATGTAGATAAAATCCCACAAATATTAAATTGTGTCCCTTTTAGAATAGTTAAATCAAAAGTAATTCAGTAGAGCTTAAGAATAAAAATCCAAGCCAAAAATGATGCAAAATAGGGCCACTTGAAGTTCAAAACTGTCCTGTTGTGCCCCTGTAGAGAGATCAACCAAATTGATCTGCAGAAAGGCTACAAATGCTTTCATCTCACTGTGTCATAACACACGTATGGCTTAAACTGCAGGCTTCTTTCTCCATTACATCTCCTTCATTTTCCTTCCTTTCTTGGTCAATTAATCAATCACTCCTCCACATACATTCTTCTTGTATTTGCATAACTTACAATCTCATGTTTAGTAACAAACCACTGCTCCGTCATTCATTTTTTATATTACACTCACGCTTTACTCAAAAGATGGAGAAGAGGAGAGAGAGAGAGTGTGTGTGTGTGTGTGTGTTTCTGCATGTATGTGTGGGTGTTGGTGGTAGTGGGGTGCTTTGGGGGTGCCTGAGGCAAAACAGAATGTAAGCACAGCATGAGTAATGAAATAATGACTGAAATATAAAAGGACGAGGCAGGCCATGCTCTCTCTATCTGGGGGACGACAGACATTTGCCAGAGTGCCAGTGCAAAATCCATTAGAAGTCTCTCAGAGGATGGTTGCCGGGAAATGAGGGTGCTGTAATTACAAGCCGTTTCAGTCAAGACAATGCTTCACCCCCCTCAAACTCACGTGCTACTAAAAAAAAAAAGGAAATAGGTGCCTGTGTGGTCTGTCAGCTGTCTTTCTGTCATGTCCTTTTATTTTTTCTTACTAAAGCTAAGTGTATTTTTTTAAGATGTTAGGAATGGTGCATGGCTTCAACAGTGGGACATGGTCACATTTAATTTTCAGAGAAGCAGGGCAAAAGGCCAACAGGATTGATGGCAACCACAGCACTGTTAATGAACTAATTAATTAGAAGTTATAAATGCATTGGAAGTATGTCTACATCTCCAAAGAGCTGAAATTCCCCTGTCAAAGTAATGATTGGTTAGTTAATTGATGGCTAGAATAATGGGATTCATAGTCATTTGCTTTAACACTGAGTAAATTATGTCTACGGTTGCTTGTCTTGTACGTAAAGTCAGCAACAATTGGATTTTCAACTGGGACATCAGGGCTGGTTAGGTAAACAATAATTTTTTTTTTTTTATAGTCACCATTTAAGCGTTTTATTTTCCTGTTCATTTTAGGCTGTTTTGATTCAGGTAATTTATCAAAAGAGATTATTATCTGCCACCATGCATGTGATAGTGCAAATTGTTTGCCCACCAGCTATTCTTTTTCTCCCCACTGCATTGTTAGTTCTTCTGTGTCAGGATAAGATACTTCATTGGTGATATCTTTGTAGTGCTCCACAATTTGACACTGGAATCAACCTTAATTAAACATTTAGTGGTTGCACTGAAACAGCAGAATAGTTGTCTGCTGTAGCGGCAAACCACTGACAGTTCTGTAGCTTCAGCATGAATATTTCCACATGACAGAGAAGCCTACAAATACCCACAGATTTCAAGGAGAAAAGCAAATATAAGTTGTCTGCCCATTTTGGAAAACAAGTTATCTGACCTATGACTATATAGATCGTTTGTCCATATCCTACATGTTTAACGTTTAATTTTTCCCAGTACATACGGTGTTCACATTGGTTGATTACTTCTAAAAAGTTACAAAGGAGGAAGGCAGCTGGGAGTCGCTAATGTGCTTGTCCACTGACATTGCCCATTACTTACCTTTTTACTTGATGTCTTTTCAAGAAGCAGGTGTTCTTCAGCCAGTGGTTAGCAGCATACAGTAAATAATGTTTAGCAACCCTGTGAAGACCCAGTCAAATGTAGTGCTGGGACTTGTCGTGCCGAGGCTTCAGAGCATGTGTCGAGTAATTGAGGGAATTTTTTGCGAAGCGCGTCAGTGAATATGTATGAAGTATTGTATGAAGCCTCGCTAGTGGGACGCACCACATGAGTTCTTTAGAAAGTAGATGTAGTAATATGTTTTCCAAAGTTACAAAACCACATTCACCACTTCATCCCGTTTTCTTTTATTTCCACTTTCCCTTGACACCGTTGTAACTTCGAAAATGTATAGTTTATGTCTCAGAGAAATATACACGTCAATATTATGAAGATTTATTCAGTTCAGTTTAGAAAGTATACACAAACATCTAATGTCATAATAGCTTGACACAAACAAACAAAAATATTTAGTTCCTGGCACTTATTACTTCCCTATCAAACTGTGACACAGTTTTAAGTGCATTCAACTCTATATTGGTTCACTAGGAGCACATCGGCCTGCCTTACAGTCTTTGACCAGCAGGGGGGTTTGTGTCCACATGAAGCCAGAGATAAAGCCTCGAGAAATGAACCATTTTGAGAACCAGTTGGCTGCAAGGCTTCAAAGCTTCATGAAGCTTCATCTGGCCATCATTAGTCAAATGTATTGTAGGTGTGTGGTTTTCCTGCGCTTATAGATCCTTTTAATTTAATCTTTGATTTAATCTATCAATCCTTATGTCTGTATAAATCCTTAGTTAACAAAAGATATTTAATTTAACATTACTAATGGGATAAGATATTTTGATACTCAGATTGTGTTGTGTTTTACCTTTCCTTGTGTGATAGTCCTCCAACCAACAGGGGGAGCCCAGAGAATGGAGCTGACTATATACCATGGGTGTGGAAATTGGTAAGAACCAACTCTTTAGAATTCAGGGTGGGAATCAAAAATTATCTCAAACATTATATGTCTAATTCTAACCTAAAACACCTTGAACCTTGTAGAGTAGTGTGTTTTTAATTTAAACTAGTTACATTCAGTGTCTGTGTTGGTTTGTTAATTTGTGTATAGTGAAAAGTAATTTACAGTGATGCTTTTCCCTACCCTTTCTGTGTTCATTGGCTGGCCAGAATGCTTTAAATGTCCCCCTTGTGTGTCTTTCAGGCATTTTGTTTTAGGATGTTCACTGCTGAAAAATGTACTTTACTTTGTGATTTCAAGCTCTGTTTATGAAGTGTTAGAAAGAGGTATTTTGTCTTGTTTCTGTGTTCACAACTGATTCGCATATTACTAAAACCCCTTAAATTGCACTGTATCTTCTGAGCCTGACTACTTGGTCCCTCACAAACGTTAAAGCGGAAGGATAAAAGTAGAGGATAGGCATACAGCTAAACTTTTCATTGAATGCTAATGTTAGCAACATTATCATATAGCCAGAAACTCACATTAGCTCACCATTGCCATTTAGTTTCAAGGTGAAGCAGTATTGCAAGTTGATCAAGTCTTATTTAAGAAACATCATGGGACAAGAAAGACTCTGTGTATTGGCTGTACCATCGATAGACAACAGCGGAGCCAGGTATTTGGGCTTGAGCAGTGGACTATGTATCAGCTTGCTGATTTCAGAGCTTCACTTCCTGTTTTGGGGAGCATTTACTCTCTCTGTGTTTCTGTGTCAAGCTTTTGCCTCTTTCTCTGCGTATTTAACCAGCCCAGGGATTCTGTCTCTTTTTTTGATTGTTGATTTGCTTTTGCAGAAAACATCTGCTTCCTGACTGTAACCCTGATGATCCATTCTACCTATATATCTCCCCTGTTCTCCAGGCCTGACCACCTCTGCCTCTGTAAACCCAACTTAACATTTGGTGATCAGCTCTGCCTACCTGCCTGAACCTGGTTCTCCTGGCCTGACCCCCTGCACTCTGTAAGTCTGATTTTGCTCTCTGTTTCTGCTTTGGACTTTTTGTATTGATTCTGTTAGAAGAATATTTTTGGATTGTTTAAAGTTTAGATTTGAGCTTTGGACTACTGAAAGTCAAAGGGTTATACTCGCTTCTTTTTTCTTGCCATTTGTAGTTTAATACTAAATTTCATGTACTGTAAATTTTATTGTGGCATAAACAGTAATGTAAAGATCACTCAGTGTTTATAAAATGTATGCTGGCAGAGAGCCAGCAGTGGTATCTGTATTTAAACAATTAGTAATCAGCCATGTAAGCTTCACCCCAGTACTTCCTGAAACAGTGGAAGTTCCTGAGTGCCTTCTGGTGGGTCTGCAGATAAGGTGTTTTATGTATCTTTCTGTCTGTTGACTCATGATCAGTCAAGTATTTAAATGGATCATTTTTGCTTGAATACAACCCAAATCAAATATTTAAGCTTCAAGTCTCTATTTTTCATGTGTATTGGGATTGTTGCCAAAACATAGCTGACCTACCTTCAGTACTGTGCTTTAAACACATCACGCTACATGATGTTTTCATAGAGTGCAGCTGCTGCAGTTCAAAGTATACTTCTTGTGTAGAAAAATTGTTAAAATATTCTCGATCCACTGAGAAAGCTACTGCGGTGCAAATGCCCTTTAAAATTCCACACGCAGTTACTATTGTCTGCTACAATATACCGTAACCAGAGCTGCAATCAACAGTTAAAATAAACACAGCCCACAAGTTCCTCACCTCTTTTTCCTAATGGAATCACAAACTCCAGTTCTAAGTTTAGGGGATGCTTATGTATGTGTATGTGCAACTGTTTACTTTTCTTGTCATCTCAGGTGGCAAGTAAATGATGAGAGAAAATATGGCAGCTAATTAGCATTGCATGCATAAATCAACTGTTTGTGATGTTTCCAACTACCTCTCCATCTAACCTCCCACCACCCTCTTTGTGCCATGTCAGTCGAATTAGAAACATTATTAGCAATGCCTCTTTCCAGAATATTTTCTTATTTCATTCTCGCCACAACTCTTTTTTTTTTCTTTAAAATTTTTTTTTGGCTAGCTACATAATGGTCCATCGAAACACAATTTATATTTGCACGAAGCTACTTAGGCTATGCTTCAGTTAAGTAAACAAAGATATGCAGGGTATCTCACTGATACGGCAACAGCAAGGTTCCTGATTTCTCATGACACAGACAGAAGTGAAGAAGTCATGAATTTATATGAGTTTCAACAGCAATGAAGCACCGGAGAGCATTGCCAGTGCCAGGTTTACCAGGCCCAGTCCCGACACAGTAATTTTATGGGTTCATCCAAAGCTAGTGAGGTGTAAAATAGACTGTGGTGATGGACCAAACATACTCAGTGGCAACCCTTGTGTCTCCACTAGGCTCTGAAATCATATTCAGGGATAACAATGAGTTGTGCTGCGTAGAAAGTCATAGCAACCTGAGACATGAGATGTGCCAAAAAATCTTTGCATTGCATAAGAATTAGTTGTGTACTCAAAGAACACTGTCAAAGCACGAGCCAAGGGGCAAACCCCTTAGTACTGGATATGTACAAACTATGAGAATGTAATGTATTATTTAATTAATGAATTAGGTGAAGGGTTTTTATCCACTTGTGGAAAACATTAGTTTCATTATTTGTGCAGAGATGTTTTTTCAAGCTCTCCTAAGATGTAACATGTTTGTTATTAGTTTGGAAAAAAATAAGGAATGGCAGCTATTCTGCAATTGATTGAACCATCAAGCCTGTAGTCATTGTGTAGGTGTCTTCTCGGAGGGTCTTCTTTTCACTGTGACAAAATTGTAAAATCTGAAAAAGGCATATAAAATATATTTGAATCTGTTTTTCTAGCATTTCACCTGCTTGCATCATACATACCACAGCTGTCAACAAGTGCACTTGCTACCAAAGTGGGTTTGAAAATCATTGACCGTGGACTTGAAAGTCATAAAGTTTTAAGTCAAAGAGCATCACTCACTTGGCAGGTGGCTGCAAGTGTGCATCAAAAGCCTTTTGCCCTGTGGAAATTGTTTTTGGTAAGAAGCTAAACTCCTGTGTACTCTACTGGTCCATCATTACGGTTGATAGATCAGTGGCTGTGTAGCAGTCATCCACAAAACCTCAGGGTCAGTGGTCTGAATATCAGCTCCTCCTGGAAACATGTCAATGTATCCTTCAGCAAGACACTAAACCCAAGTTACTCCTGTGTCCCTCCTCATTTGTAAGTCACTTTGGATATAAGTCTCTGCCAAATGGCTAAATGTAAACGTAATCCAAGCTCAATATTCGCTATAGCATCTATTATCATCTGACAAAGCTTATAGTCCATATATTGCAGTTTACTGACTTGGCATCTTAAGGTTCCAGATTGGACTTCCTGGATTGTATTTCTTTTCCTCAGCAAAGTAGACCTATACAAGTTCACGAGCTGGTAGGCAGTCAACATTCACCTTAGCCTCCCCTATCTGATCCACTGTGTGAAATACAGTGCTATGGTAATGCTACTTAGCTCTGTGCTCAGGATGAAAGGATTCATTGCTGGCATCCAATATCTGAGGGAAAGCTGGAGCAAATCCACCGACATGTCAGATATGTCTTAAGGAGTCTCAGAAAAAGTGTTGGGTTGTTCACTTTTGATTTTCTGCTTGTCCTTGTATTCTCTGTGAGATCTAGAAACCACGTGTGTAGACTGAAAGCAAAGGTTGTTCCTGACCTTTGTGTGTAGACAGGAACTACCTAACAGTAAAGATTTTGTGACACAGAATTTCCTATTATTACTCTAATTTCCACCAATTTGCCATAAGCTGTAACATAAGATAACATAATTATGACAGCAGCAGAATGGTTTCTTTTGCAGTTATTCGTTCTGACCATCTTCCTCTAGGTCTTGTTTCCTCTTTGACCTCACTCCCGTCCTTTTTCATTCTCTCTCACCATTTGACCTGCTGTTGAAATGTTTATCTCTTCTACTTGTGATTGGACTTCGAAACTTGTGCCAACTCTCAAAGCAGTGTGTTTTCTCTGTCATCTCTTTCATTGCAAGTGATGTCTCCTTTCAGCCCTTTGCACCTGGCTTCACCCAGAAGTAAAGTAGATCAGCACATGCTTTTTCTTCAGAGGGAAATAAACTTTATGTTGTAGGTACTAAGTATGGACATTTATAGCTAATTTAGTGACACTTATTTCATTGCTCGGTCTTCATTATGTATATCATTCACATAACAATTACACATAACTTGCATAATATGCAAATCTATTGAATTTCTTCATTTTATCTCTATGGATTTAGAAAGGTTTATTTTAAAGTGTGATACTTTCATAAACACCTTGAACTTTCGTGTCTAACCTGTGTAGTGAGATTTTTAGATGTGTTATTACTTTATTCATTGCAGAACCTTGAAGTAATGGCATGGCATGAATAAATTACTCAAAAAGTCACATTAGAAACACCTCAGTGCTCCTATTCTGCAACAGAGTGGATTTTTCATCAATGTTTTGTTTGTTAGGCTGTTCAATATCGTGTGCCATTTTTACTCTTGGTTATATGTGTGTTCATTATACCATTTTTATGCTTATAGGCCAAAAAAAAAACAACTCCTGGAATAAAACTCTCATGAGCATTGTTTGTATTGATTATATTTTGCAGCCCAGTTTCCCATACAGTACATCCACGAGTCCTCACAGGCTCCACGTGACTTAGTATTATGTTTGACTTCTGGGTCAGGTCAAATTGTGCTTTCTTTGCCTTAGTGTATTTAAAGAAACTTGGCATGGTAAAAAGAGTGGAGGAGTCACTCCTCTGCAACCTGTAGAGTATTTAAACTCAGCTCTGGAATACCAACATCATCCAGACATTGTGATGGCTGATAAAATATAATAGTTTACAGATGCAGCTTCAAACTTGCAATGAATACTGATGAATTTAACAAAATATAATTTTTCTGTCCCTCATTCAACAACATATGAGACTTGTTTCCACTTATCTTTTAGTTTTATTTTTCACTATATGAAAAAATCTGGAACTTTCTAAAATGACTGTTTCACTATTCTCATTCTCATTCTCTTGTACTTTGATTTAAACATTAAGCAAAAAGCTTAAAAAAACATTCAGTGGAATCCATATACTTCCTCATTGTATATTACTTCAGATTAGACGCTCTTCATCAGATCTGTTGATGTATTGCTGGAACTACAAAAAGTATTATGTAAGTAGTAAATATTTTTATGTTGGAATTTGCATGCAGAATACAGGGCTGGAGAGTTGCTTCGGGGAAAAGATGGCAGACAATCTGACAAGGGGAGAGTGTGAGACAGGTGGCTTATATACAAGAAGGCAAAGGTGAAGAGAAATAACTCATCAGGTGGGGAGAGAAAGCAGAACCTCCCTGCAACAGGTTGTGAAGTGTTTCACAGGGTGGAAGTGGAGCTGGGATTTCATAATAAAAGTCCCTAAACAGGAAGTTGAGAGAAAAATTGTGACAGATTAAGATCCATCCTGAACTGTTTTTGGAGTATAACAATCCAAACTAAGGAGCTTTTTATAACTTATTTCAGTGTTGCATAACAAACCAATAAACTCAGTGATGCCTAAAGCCAATTCATGCAGACACCTGGAACCATGGCACTCTTCGAACACGACATGCTTTGCTCTCTAACTCTTATCGAGTGACTCTATTTAAACTGTCAATTTCTGCTTGCTCTTTTTCTCTGCTATGCTGCTGCTGCCACGCTCACTTCAATCTGCTGCTGCTCACGTACAGCATTTTATGTAATCAACCTGACCTGCACCCTAGCATGCACCTCTAGCCTCTGACTAAGCACTTGTTTTTCCTTGCAATAATGTGGGACCTTAGTGATTTCATCTTGGACAGCATTTTGGTTTTGAAGTGTGGTTAATGCTGTGCTTTGATTAATGCATTTCCCAGTCACCAAGCCCTGTGTCAAGTATAACATGCCCCTGCTCACTTTTCTTTATGACCGTTGCACAATACATACACACCCACAGTCTATCAAACTCATTATATTTTTAACCTTAGACATTAACACTGTGCCATGCACACTTTTTGTCTTACGCACACACTCCACACTCACACTTTGAACTAGCCGCCAATTATACATTGTGATTAGGATTCAGTGACAGACTCTGCTGCCACTTTCAGTTGGCACTAACATGGCAGTCGCGTAATAAGCTAGGTCTGCTGGGTCAGCAGTGAGACATGGGGTCACATCAGTCATTTGATGTGATGTCAGAAGTGCAGCCCCTGGGTTCAGCAGGCCTTACCAGCGAAAGGAGGGGGCTTGGAGAGGAGGAAGGATTGTGTAGGATTGTAAAGTTTCACATGGGAAAATATGATATACGTAGAAAATATATGTAGATGTGAGCAGATATTTTTATGATGAGCAGATTAGGGTAAGACTGGCTGTTCCATTCTTACCTTTAGCTGTAACTTATTCAACAACTCTGAAATTACTCTGCGCATTCGGCAAAGACCACCCACGGTCAGACCAAACTTACCTTTATGCACTTTGAGTAATCTGGCTCATGGGTCACAGGTGGTTGTTGGCAAAGTGAGAGACTCGAATTACAGTAGGTAGTAGTCTGTAGTTCTAAACGGAAAGTTTTTTGCACTGTTCTGGTGGTACCCTTCACTACTTTACATTGTTTAAATAAGTATAGCTCGCCTTATTAGAAAGTTTCAGTCAAAAAAAAAATGGGACAGCAACATGTTTACCCTTATAGTCTTCACAAGGAAAGCTTTACAACATGTGAATTACATTAATTACAACAAACAAACACAATGTAACATGCGGATTGAGTTATTTGCAGTGCAGATAGAGGTAGACAACCTTCCCAACATCTGCAATGGCAATGGTAGCTTCAATATTTAAACTGTGTTTCTTGAACAAAGTAACTAGTGCACGGACATAAGTACATTGCAGGATCAATTTAAATAATACAAGTAGGCAACACAGCACAACACAGGAATGGCAATCGTGGGCAGGATAAAACCAAATCTGTTAACTTCTTCACTCAGATTACCTCTCTTTAGAACCTGTCAAAGTGCAGACACCTTCCTTTCACATTTTACTCTTTATGTCCTCCATAAGTGACCAACACACAGCGGAAATGTTGTCTTTAACAACAACTGTCAAGTGGAAAAGGAGAGGCACAATTTGTTTAATGTGCAATCCTAAAAGTCTCAAATCTTGTGCAGTGACGTTTCTGGTCTTCAGTCACTTAGATGATCCCATTTTTAACATGCATTCATGTTTGAAGCTATTCATCCAACCTTGTGCTGAGGTGCTCACATCCCCTGGCTCAACACTGACTCAACATCCTGCAGAGTACAGAACATGGTTTTGTGCCATTGGTTACCATAAAGTTGTTTATCACCACAAAGCTGTTCTCAAACCACAAGTGAGTTTTCATCTTCATGTGTGCCATTGCTAACCAACCACTGTTGCCTAGCAACAACCATTTGCTGTTGTGTGACGTCTTGAAGTTATTTGTATTATTTATGTGGTCTTCTTGATTTAATTTACATAAAAATAGGAATTCCTCCGTTCTCATATACATACTTAGCTGAAAAAGCTATGATAAACGAAAGTGTTCGTTAGCAATTACTTTCTGTTACTCCAGAAGCTTACAGAACATACATAAGATATTATAAATCTAAAACTGAACATAGTCTATGGTATCAAGCATGTCAGACCAGAGACTTTTTGAAGGATAACATAGAAAGTAAGACATCGTCATCTTTTTGAACATTATTTGGTGACTTCCCCAGGAAAACATCAAACATTTCTGAGGTGATAACACTCTGATATTCTCACTTCATGTAGCAGTGTATGTGAGAAAGAGCCGTAAGGGGAAAAAAAAAAAAGACACGGTTACATGGCAACTGCAGCGCACGTTGAGAACATACCCATATGGTCAGAAATTTACGTCTGTGTCTGAAATATACTTTGATAAATGTCAATGTGAAAAGCATGCTAGTGCTCAGATGATTTACATGTGTGATAGAGTAAGTGTGAGATATCAGTGATGCATTTGTTTTGAATGGAAATTTTGTGCACATGCAGTTGTATGTAGTCATGTATATATTCTGTTGTGTGATGTCAAAGCTGCAGCTAACTGAAACTGTCCCAGAGCACTTGTTGTATGGCTAGAGATGATTAATGATTGGTGACACAAACACAAACACTGGGAAGCACAGACAGAGTGAGACAGATGAAGACAGATAGAGGCAGAGGGAGAAGCTCAAGTTAAATATCCCCATATCAAGATTGCAGATGCTGTGGATGATAGGCCTCTAAAGCCACTTCTTTTTCACCACAACCACATCCCTAAAGGGCTGTAAGAGTGCAAGTTGTATAAGAGAGAAAGACAGAAAAATATTGCAGAGGAGAAAGAGCAACGCTATAATGCTGTTAACTCCATGCTCCAACACTCCAACTTTTAGGCTTTCTTTTTGTTTCTTGTCTTTGCAGTTCAAATATTTGTTAGCTTCTAATTGTCACTTGGATTGATGAGGGACTAAGACTAGGCCTTTGTACTTAAAACTCACCCTCATTGTGTTATTGATCTTGTCAGGTGTGGATTGAGCTGGAAAACATCTGATGCTGTCCTGACTTTTGACAAACGGGCACAAACAATAAGCTGCTTAACATCCATTTGTTAATTTTTCTCTTGTGAACCTTGTTTTCTTGATGTGTAATGCTGTGAATGTGTAAACTACGCAGTTTGTATATATATGTGTGATTTGCAGAGAAGGGGTGACACCAGCATGTAGGTTAAGAGAGTTCCGGTATCAGTGCAACCAATATCAGCTGATCAACTAAGAAACGTATTCCACCAGAGTGTGCCAATAGACAAAACTATCCTTACACATTACAACCTTTACACACATTTCCAAAAAATTTTTAGGGTCTAGCAGTAGTGATAAGATTGTCTCATGTCTTTGGCTTATCGGTTTGTAAGTAACAAAGTACAGGTTCATCTTAAAAATAAATTTGAATATACTATTTTATTTAAAAAGCAAAATTTTATGTTTTCTACATTCATTACATTTCACGAGATATTTTAAAGCCTTTTTTGTTTTAATTTCTAAATCAGCATCAAAACCCAGTGTCTTTAAATACTTAACCTAGTATCTTATACCTAAAATTGACCCAAAAAGAATTTACAATATCCCATAAATTCTAGGTTCAGGTCAAGCAAGTTAGCTGGACAATCAAGCCCAGTAATATCATAATAAGCAAACCAGTTAGTGCTAGTCTGGCACTGTGGGCAGGTGCTGGAAGTCTTGAAAAAAGGACACTGACTTCTCCATAAAGCTTGACAGGAGACAGGAGAATTAAGTTCTCTAAAATCTCCTGGTAGATAGTTGCATTAACTTTGGACTAGATAAAATACACCAACAGCAGTAAATGGCGCAGCATCCCAAATCATCATAGACTGTAGAAACTAAACTTCAAGCAACTTGGATTTTGTCCTACTCTTTCTCTAGACTCCTGGAGTTTGATTTTCAAAGGAAATGCTAAATTTACTTTCATCTGAAAAGAGGACTTTGGACTGCTGGCCAACAGTCTAATTATTTCTCTCTTTAGCCCAGGTAAGCTGCTTCTGATGTTGTACCCGGTTTAGGAGTGGCTTCATGGTAGTAAAGCAACAGTTGTAGCCTATTCCCCGAACACATCTGTGCATGGTGACTTTTGCACTGACTCCAGCCTCAGTCTACTCCTTGTGAAGCTCTCCCAAGTTCTTGAAAGAGCTTTGGTTGATGATCTTGTTAAGGCTGTGGTCATCTCCGCTGCTTGTGCACAGTTCCCTTCCATCTTCTGAGGCTTACCCTCTTAGTGAAGGGTTTCCTCCCTGTGTTTGCATGTACTGAACTAGACAAAAAGGTACACTATATTTATACTGTATGAAAAGGCTAATTTACTTAAACTTGAAAACTAATATTCTAATGTTTTTGGAATTTTAATTTTAATGAACTGTAGGCCGCAATCGTCAATATTAAAGCAGAAAGCTTAAAATACCTTACTTTTGTAATGAATGTATATGAGTGTCACTTAAATAATAAAATTATTCGCAAAATTATAGTGAGGGAGTGAAGTTGTAAGTATATTTAAATATTGATTCATTTCAATATCTATTTTTATGTATGGTAGTTCTCAACCACCCACATTCCCCTGAATGCACATAGCACGTAGAATTTCTATCCCTCTATTTGTCATTCTGTTTACACAAGGAGCTCTGTGTCTTTTTTCATAAGTGAGAGCTATTTCCATCTTCATATGTTATCAGCAGCCTGGCCATTTTATCTTCTGCTATCATAGCTGCAGCACACACAGGCATCAGTTCCCATTCTTTTAAACAAAGTCCACATATCTCTTTGTCAGTAGTCATCTTAACCTCAGTCACAACCGTTCAGCTAACAACAAAGTAAGCAGCCGCTGGCAAGACACTGGTAACTGACCTGTCTTTGCTTGTTTGGGGAAACAGAGCAGAAATAGCTGCTGAAAAAATGTACACTACTGTAGCTGTTTTATTTTCAACCTACTGTATGTTGTGAATGCAACATGACAAAATGGTACAAGCAAAACATTTATTTATGAATATCTGGTACCTGCATATCTTTGTTGACTGGGTTATCAAGTGACCACCACCCATCACAGATGATGATTCAGAACTCAAACATCTCCAGAAGGCTCTACTGTGACCTCTGGTGTCCCAAAGTGAGTTATTATGTGTTGTAATGTATTCCATCTGACAACTGCTGTCGTATCTGCACTCTCACAATTTTTTCATTAACTTTTAATTACCATTCCGGCTAAAGGGGATCCATTTAATTTTACATTTCTCAGTATTTCATCTGTTATTAAATCCTTGAATAATAGCATGTCGGCCTTCATCATTACTTGTCAGACTCCGGAATACAGAATTGTTACTGAAGGCTGAGGGAGTTCTTTCAAGAAGGAATAATAGCCCATATTGATGTAACATTTATATAACCTGTAGAAGACCTGCTAGCTTAAAGTATTATTCAAGTGATATCTATTCCTGCATCTAACAAATGCAGCACACAGAAATGCTGCTTTTATGACTCTCGTTCAAATTAAATAAATGTATCACCAGTTGGTTTGTTGATGTATTGTTGCTGTTTTATCTACAATCCTTCCTCCTAAGGGAATGTTCAAGGTAAAGTATATGCAAATGTCGCAAGGCGTATAATGCGAAATTATGTATAATAGGAAATGTACTTATTATATGTCAAATTACTTAAATCAAATGACCAGTGATTGTACAGTAAAGAAAAAAGTGTAATTTATTTTGTTTAGAAAATTGACTCAAACTGGTGATCAGTCTGGACCAAATAGGTGAGTCACTTAACAGGCTTGCCATCCCCAGAAGCACACTACAAGCATAACTAAAAATGTGCAAGTACACACTAGCCATTTTCAGACATGCACTGAAACCCTGAACTTCTCCAGACATTACCTGGGTGGGCTGCATGTGAAAACACAAATGTCTGACACAGTCTTGCTCCCAACAACCTATTTTAGTAAGTTAGCTAAGAGTGACTGGTGAATTGTTTTACCATTCAAAAAGAAATGATGCTTAAGTAAACACTACATGACATGCAAGCACAAAAATTTGGTTGTCTGCTGAGCTTATTTTCTCTCCTACTAATGCTGTTATCTCCTGAAGGTGATGTTCTCTGGTCGTGACAAGGTAGTGTTATTGTTGGAGGTGATGCACTTCATCAAGGTTAAGTCAGATCTTATCACAGCACTGGTGTGAGAAGGATGCTGTTTTGCAGGCAGTTGTAGTGGAGCGAACAGGGTAGGCAAAGGTTTGGTGACAATGTACTGATGAGCTGACTCACTGCCGTTTTTTTTTTTCTTTGGTGGTCCTATATAAAGCTTCTCTACATAATGTTAAACTAGGTCACGGTTGCTTTTGCATTGTTTAGTGAAGCAGCTACAACTGCCAGGGTTAAAGATTTCATTTTCAATGTTTACAGCTGGGGTACTGTAAGGCATTGCAAAAACACATTTTGAAAGGCAATTTGCTAATTTTCTTTTTACAAAATATATTTTGTATGTGTCACATTATCATTAAATACCGATATCACCATTCTGCAACACTGAGCACTGACAAGTTTAATGGTCTTGAACTTCAATAAAACAAGACTGGGGAAGGTGATTGATGAATGGATTGTACCTACTCTTAAAGTCACAGTGTAACCGTATGAGCATGTGACATTCTGCACTCACTGAACTACGGTCTAGGATCTTGTTAAGTTGGTGCTGTTGTGTGGATGTGGCTTAGTTTGATTGCCATGGTAACAAATAATCTCTAATCAAAAACCATGTTCCTGTTTGTATCTATCTATCACTTTTAATAGCAATTACTCCATTGTAGATCAAGATACCAACACACACAAACAGACACTATAGGTGGGTCAGTCACAGAGACCCAAGATCTATTGAGTTTTATTCACACAGCATGTTTTTATATCCAACACAGTTTTTCTGTTAACTACACAAAAACACAAGTAAAGAATTGCATTTTTTTTAACTCTTTATTTTTTTTTATTTCTGGTTCTTCTAATGTCAAATCCAAACTAAACTGGAACAAACATATTCAGAGTATAAGTCTACTGGACTGTTTGTTAGTTGTTTTTTTTCCCCAACTCTTGCACCGTCCTACAAATGGTCTGATGATGACCACCTCCTGTGGCTATACAGTCAAACAATGTTGAAAATCTGTTCAGTCCTTTAGGAAAAGGAAGTATAACTGGCTTTTGTTTGAGGCAGTAGTAACCAAAGCTTGGATTAAAATATATATTTTTAAGTTCATTGTACAGAGACAGAACAGACAACAGACAAAGTGGGAAAAGCTCAAGTTAAATACTCCCATTAACAAAACCTAAGAAATCCCTTTATGCAACTATTCCCTCCAACTGGCTAAGTGTGATTGTGGTTGTGTGTACATAACACACAAATCTATTTATGTCCCTAGCTGATTGTAAAGGAGAAAATGGTACAGACATGAAAGACAAAAATATAACCTGAAGATCATATCAGGGTTTTTTTTTTTTAAATCATGCCCAACAGGTAGACCCAACTGGTCCAAATACAATAACTATCCTGTTGACACAGATTCGTCATTCACACTATTTCCCACTTCTTAGTGTAGTTTCAATCCTAACAAGCCCACCCAGAACTATTTTAAACAGTTTATACTCTAAATATTCCATAAACTGCTATGATGACAAGCCAGCACTAAGAAGATCCTGTTTTTACGCAGGTATAGCTTAGGTTTTTTTTTTTCTGACGGATGTTCACACCTTCGCCCACCTGAATGTCCTGTCAGGCTGTTGCTATAGATATCCACACAGAGCACAACGAGAGGGAGAAGGCAACAACTGAGAAAAGTAAGAAGAAAAAAGCAAATGAGGAGGAAATGCAGTGAGAAAAGAGACCAAGTCAGGAAATACAGAGAGCTTAGAGAGAGTGAAACGGCAAAGGGGGAACAATAATCCAGCTGGTAGTGAGTTTATTAAGAGAGAGAAAATGTATGAGAAGTAAAAAAAAGAAGGAAAGATGACAGAGGAAGAGCAGGAGAATGAGCTCTCTACCTGTCAGTGCATCAAAGCCTTGTCATGTCGTATACTCACCCGCTCACACACCCACTCATCCCCTGAATGCCTCAACCTAATGAGCCAAGTGTCTCTCAATGGCTTCTGTATACACCAGCACCTCACACAGCCATTATAAGTCTGTGTTATAGACGATTTATCGCCCTGTATATAAGGTGCTTCTATTTCCATTCGGTGTTGTCACGACTTGCAGCCTTCATACTGTCATGTTACCAACCACCTGACTTTCTCCATAGGCAAAGATAAAATCTTTACTTACACCTTAGCAGACTAGATGCCAGTTGGTGGGTGGTTCTATCCATTCCACCCTAAGCGAACATGAGTGAATATACCTGGGTAGATGTGTAGTTTTGATGGGAGTTGATATCTCTGTACTTGGATTTCAGAAACATGTTTTCTAAATAAACTGCTCTTGCATATCTGTTTATAGATTGTGAACTTCTTAGTGTTACCTGCAACAATAGTTTGAGGATAAGAGCACTGAACTCATCCCAAAGTTGTAGTTGAATGGTCATATCAGTCAACAGTTTAGTAGGTCGCTGTCCTTTCAGCACCACTGCTTTATGCAGCTGCTATTAAAAAATTATATAAAAAATTTATAATAACAATTAATACTTTATTGATCCGCTTGGGGAAATTCTTTCTGGACAGGTTGCCCCTTTGGGGCGTCAAGGGTCAGGGTATCGATGTCTTGTCAACATGTAGCCTGCTGGGACTGAGAATCGAATTGCTTACCTTGGGTTTTGAAGACGACTGCTCTACCCATTGAGCTATCATGCCGCCCTAATAAAAGTTAATAAAAAAAGTTGCACACTCACAATTAAAAAGTTATAATTAAGAGTTATAATTAATATTTATTATGTTGAGGATGCAACTTTCTCCCCTAGTGTGAGAATGAATTGCATATGGTTCAGTATTAACTTTTAAAAATGAACATTTTGAAAGCTTATTTGGAGAAGACTAGGTTTTACCTAGCTTTAACTTTAAAGGTCTCCTCATTATAGGAAGTTTTTAAACTTTGGATGTACAAAAAGTGGTTAGAAATTAAATCATTTTATGTGGAAAATGGGTATGACTGGCAAGTACCAATTTCTAGAAAAAAATTGAAAAATTAATTTAAACATTTCCCTTGCAAATATTAAAATAGTTTTTACTATGAAATAAGTAAGAAATAACAAGCTGGAGTATGAATTAAAAAAAGCCAGAGTCAGTGTGGGTTTGAAGAAATTCTTGTTTGTATTGCAACTACATGGTGCAAGTGTTGTTTCCTGCATGAATTCTGAGTTGAAGCCACATCTCTTCTTGCTAAATGTCATGACAAATCAAACAGCCCTAACCCTGGTAGCATGCATGCCAAGCTGTACTAATTGAACTACACAGAACACATAGGGTTTCAAACTGTTAGGACTGTTTTTTGCTGTGTGGAAGAGATAAATTAACCTGCTAGTTTGCTGAATAACAAAGCTTAAGGTAAATAGGTAATGAGCTTCTGATTATTACTGCAAACAATCATCTAAGCCTTTAACTAAGCCCATATGTTCTTAACACATCATTTTTTTATGTTTAAACTGCAAGTTTGACTGTGTGTATAAAATACTAATTAAATTTGTGTTTACAAAATAAATGGAATGGAAATTCAATAATTAAGTAACTGAAAGGCTGTAATTCAAAATAAAATTTTTAATTAAATCATATTTTCCTGCATTCCAGCTCACTGTCTATGCTGCAATTAGTTCAAATGTTGATGTATAGCAGGACTACAGGAATGACGGATGTCTTGAAAATTGTTCAAAAGATATGCTCACACCCATTATGTGAGCTGTCACTCATTTGCCCTTGATTCTTCTGTAATACTCAAATTATCTTCAAAAACATCTACAGTGTTCTCTTTGTGTTGTTGCAAAGTTCTCCAAACCAAGAAAACATTTTTCAATTGTAATATAGGACAAAAGAAGTCATGGGAATAAATAGAAGATCTTCATTGTGAATGTGTGATTACACAGTAGTCAGGTGTTTGTGTAGATATAGTAGAAGTGGACTGGAATTGCACCTTGGCTGTCCTTAGTTAAAGTAAATTTCACTGTAGTACATTATCTTGATCCCTAATTTAAGACAAAGATCTTCCAGGGTATTGTGTAGATTAAGTAACACTTCTAAGAATGCCAATCAGAGAATAGCCTTGTCCAACTTTTTTCTTCAAACTGGTGGCCCTTGATTACCACTGTTCAGCACAAGGTGACAAGAGCACTACTTCCCCTCTAATTAAACCACTAATCCAGCCACTCTGATTGGTGTGTGTTTCCCACACACTGGCAAACATATTAAGGAATGAGGAGTAAGGGAGAGACAAGGTCAACTGAGCAGGGTGAGGTGGGAGAAGAAGAAGAAAGAAGGTGATCGATGGAAGGGATGTAGGTGATGGGAAAAGGAGAAGGAGTGAAATGAAAGGTGCAGAGAGATGCTGTGAGAAAATCAAAGACAAGGTGCAGTCTCTCTCAGTTTTTAAAAGCAAGTGGGTGGACCACTTTTCTTTATTTAAACAGTCAGAAAATCTGAGTAGCAGATACCAGAGAAATGTATGAGGTGCACGATCCAACTATAGGTGTTATTTTGCCTCCATAACATAGTTCTAATCATATGTCCCCAACTATCAATGATGACGTGAGCTCTCCAAAAATGTATGAATTCACTATTATTTGGTCATCTGATCATCTGGTAATCAAATTATTGTTAATCTGCCACCACAGCATCATGAGTTATCTGCAATCTTTTTTTTTTTTTTTTGCTTAAGTAACTTTAGGTCTTTTGCTATTATATTCCTAGGGTTCAGTCAGGGTTCAAAGATCTATAGAATATGAGATAGCTTTTAATGTGCTTTTAGATCAACAAGTTAATTGACACAAAGCACAATATAAGTAAAAGAAGATTGACTAAAAGAAGATTGACTATTGCCTTTTCATGCTGTAACCCTGAAAAAAAGCTACTTCAGCTGAGACACACTGGCTTCTATTAATATTTTGTAGTAGGTGGCTTTTAATTAGACAGCTAGTCTGTGAGCTAGCTATTAGACAGATAGATAGACATAATCATATACATGGTTTCTGAAGCATTTACCTTCAAGCCATAGCAGGGTTACAACAGACATTTTATTTAACTTAACTGTTATCCTTATTGGTATCATGGATTTAAACTGAATGTATAGAAATGTAGAAATGTAATGTCTCCACATTGTAACCACACTCTTTTGCAAAATGTCTTGGTGTTTTTTCTTTGAGATGACATAGATGTATCTGGATTACAATGCAAATGTTTACAATAACAGTCAGAAAAGTTCACTTCTAATCATAAATGTATTGCTTCCCCTGTTCACTTCTGACCAAAGATGTCCCCTTACGGACCTGAGCTCACATCATCAAAAGAATGTCCAATTATCCAAAGTAAAGGCAAAGACGTCAGGCAAAGCACAATCAAATTATCAGTCCAGGGAACTTAAATGCTTTAGTTTGACTGAAAGGTCACTCGTGGTTCTGTCTAGCTCTGCAGGTAGTGAATGGCTTAAGCACTTCCAAGGTTAGGAGTCATCTCCCTGCTGGGACCACAAATGCTGAAATTGTTGGCTCTTGCCGGGTTCTCTCCAGTGCTTAATTTATGTACATCCTCACCTCTTTGTTCCACCAGCCCATGACAAAGTAATCAGTTGTGGTCTGCCTGGTCTGAAGTACCACGCACATATTTATTCATCATGTTTCATCACAATTTCTCCAAATCAGACTGACTTTTCATAGTTACCAAAATATCAGCTCTCGTCAGTTCAAATGGAATCCAAGATCCTTAGAAATGTCACGCTCTCCAGACTGATCAATGGGGTTTATTAGCATTTTTGAATGTAGTAATGAAGGTGGGAATCATTTTTTCCCCGAGGCCTAACTAGTATTAGTTAGATTACATTTCAAAAAATACAATTATCATTTAAAATTTGTATTGGTGTTTTTTTTTTGTGTGTGTGTGTGA
Source organism: Ctenopoma multispine (assembly GCA_034779795.1). NCBI lineage: Eukaryota > Metazoa > Chordata > Actinopteri > Anabantiformes > Anabantidae > Ctenopoma > Ctenopoma multispine. The sequence goes on along the minus strand of JAUYWH010000020.1, from coordinate 15,716,645 downwards.
CTTTAATGATCAATAATCAATGTAATCTACCTCACTTTCACTGTGACGCTGATTATTACCTCCCACCCCTCTTCAACATGGAAGCATAAGAATATTACAAGCACGTTTCCAGACTTTTTAATAAGTTCATTCACGAGTCTAGGTGGACATATGTAACAACTATGATGAAATCCCCTCAAGGCATTTCTTTGATGAAAATGGAACGGATGTGAGATCACAATGACCTTGACGTTTGACCACCAAAATGCAATCAGTTCATCGTTGAGTCCTGGTGGATGCTTGTGCTAAATTTGAAGAAATTCCTTCAAGGCATTCTATGATATCATGTTCACAAGGCTTAAAATATGTGCTGTGAGTTTTAACCTTTGACTACCAAATGGCTTGGAAGTTAGTCGATGTCTCACAAGAAGACGATCTTGTTCATGCAGATTTCCATTGGTTTTTATCTTGGTCTTGATATACTGACTTGATGACATATTGGTGATCATTGGTGCACTGAGTGAGTTATGACTTAGCCTTTTCATATTTTAGGAAATCATTGACCTGTTCTCTGAATGTGTCTTTCCTCATAACCCATCATAAGCAGAAATAGACAGACTCATGATCTGATTTATGATAGTAAGGCACTGGACACACAACCTGTATATTCTAATGCTGACCAACAGCCGATTCTTTGCTACTCAAGACTAGTACTTCCTTCAAAGAACAACTCCATGCATTGGGGAAGCATGAATGGTCAATCTCCAGCCGTGCTTACACTTCAGCTTGTCCCTGTGAGAGCATGTGTGCACCGACATATGGTGGAACAGAAAGCAGAGCTGCCACTTTAAAGATTTGATTAAGTAAAACCTGCAGCTGAAGTTGATTGATTAAATGCCCTTGCAGTCTTTTTTTTTTTTTGAGCAAGCAGCCAGCAGCAAAGTCACGATGCAGAAAATAGTGTATAGCTTACTCACTCATTGTGAGGAATTTAAATGCATATGATGATACTTTGAATGTGCCAATGATAGACTGATTGAAAATTAATCACTGATGTAAAACCGTACACCTTCAATAGATAATTATTAGTTTAAATACTTGTTATGTTATATTTCATATCACAGCAAGTCCATTTCTTATTTTTATTTATTTTACCATTTTTGTCAGTATTTTCTTAAATGAAAAACACTGACATGTCAAAACATAAATAGTTCCTGTTCTGGAACAGTATCCAAGTAATTGCAACTCAAATCTAGACCAAATGAGTTAATGAAATGCTTTTGTTTGCAGTGTAGTAAATGCACACCGAACCTCAACTAAAAGTCTAATGAGAAGATATGATGCTTTACTGTATCTTTAAGAAGCTCCCGCTGCACCGTGAGAGGGAGGCTGTCTTAGTACAGCGCGCAGCCTGCATTGGTCTGTTTCATGCAACCTTACCTCCTCTCTTATCCCGGGTAAAGGCAGGCTGACAATGCGACTGGCGGATGGCTGGAGTGAGGCGTGGAGGAACCGAATGACTTCATCACGTCGAGTGGAGCACTGCAAAAAAATATTCTTAAAGAAAGTTGTCTGCCTTTTGTTCAAGCTTAAAACGTCCTAAAATGTGTTTCCATTGCTCAACAAACTAATAAACAGTGTTTGTTTGTCACTGCGAAAATGTTATTTCTCTCCTCATTAAATTCTAGAAAAAATATTATATTTAAAAAAAGAAATTATCCATTTCATCCATCCACTTAAAGTCTCCCAAAATCAACATGTAAATATTCACTAGGTTACATGCTTACTGCCTTTTGTCAAAGTTAAAACCACGTGCCACAAAGAAAGAGGGGGACGATGAGAGGAAGAGATGATGGAGAGAGCGGAGAGATGAGGGGTGGCTGGAGAGGGAGGGCCGGACGCATGACATCATTCTCCCAGCTTCCCTGCGCGGACAGAGCTCTGGTTTCTCCAAGTGCGCACGGCGGCTGCTGCTGAGGGAGCGACTCTTCCTGCCGTACCCAGACGCGTCCTGAGCAACCTGCGCTCTTGGGGTGGATTTTAAAAACATTATTGAACCTGGCAGAGGAGCGTGTGAACCGCTGCTCACTGGACCTGCCGCAGGGACGCACAGATTTAACAAAACCGGGGATTATTGGTTGTTTTAAATATGAAGATGTGAGGGTTTATAAGCTGAGAAGAAAGAAAGAGGAACTCCGAGGCTGACAAAAAGGTAGGCACACTTTTCTCTTTTTTTCTGACCCAGCTACTTTTGCATGACAGTTTTTTTTTTTCTTATTTTTTACAAGAGATGTGATCATAAATCTTTCCTATCTATAACTGACCTAAAAATAAAATAAAAGACGTGTGGGGATTTGATCTCGGGGCGCACGAAACATGCGTTATTCTGCCCGCACAGAGACGCAGGCAAGTGTCCAAAGACAAGCATCGTTTCAAAAATACTGCAAAGAAGAAATGTGCTCGGTAGTTCCGGACTCAGCGGGAGACCCGACTCTGCCACCGCGGAGCTGGTGCTGGTGGCGGAGCGTATCTATTGCTGGAGTATGAAAGGTGTCCATCATAATAGGCAGTAATAGGCACGACTTCTCTTTTAAGTCCCCCAGTGGTACTTAATTACAATTTGAATCTCCCAAAGAAAAGAAACGTGCGTGGTTCTGTAGCGGAGTCAAGAAGGAAGATTATTAATATTTTTTTTTCTTACTGCGCTGCACAGCTCTGAAGCATAATGTAGATTTCTGAATCATCTTTATCTTTCGGGCGGAGGTGTGTATGGTTTGGTGGTGGTGGTGGTGAAGGAGGGGGACGGGTGGGCACCCAGCAAGTGCATCTCCACCCCCACCCCCCCACACACACCCCCCTCCTCCCGTGTTGCATTAACCAAGTCAGCCGTGCTGTGTAAAATCCAGTGATATGCCCGTTGATCCTCACACATTCAGTTCTTGTAGGAATCGACTGGAAATGCCATTTTCGATATTTCAGTTCTCTCTCTCTTGCTGTCTGTCTTTCTTTCTCTACTGTCCGTATGCGTGTCTGTGCATGCGAACCACTGATGGATGTTAAGCCTAAGGTATACATGCTGGACTTTTGACAGTATTGTAGTGTGGGGACTCTGCCTTTGCGCACCACTTTGCCAAATGTATTTAAAAATGTGCTTATTTCGACGTTTGCCACTCGAGCTCCACCGAGGTGGAGTTAACACAGCAATGACACTGACTTCTTGTAAGTGCTGGTGATGCTCTGGTTAATACGGGAGACTCCGACTTGTATTAAATTCACCCCCTTTATATTGATGTCTGTGATGTTGTCCAGTGATTAAGAAGAAAACGGGCTCGGCAACGACCGAATTTCAAACTTTCGAACTGGTAATAATTTTAAAATAACACTGATTTTGCTCTGTCCTTTTTTATTTTGGTTCTTGGAAATTGCGCACAGATCTGCTGCCACATAACAAGACTGTTATCTGTTAGACTGAATTGGTGCGGTATAACATAACGATAAAGTTTTAAAAGATGTGGAGAAGCCCTGTGTGGGACAATTATTTCCTTGCCTTTTAAATCATTTGAATACCTTAAAGAATTTCAGAAGATTCCTGCCATGGCGTTGAAATGTTTTGAACAGAACAATTTAGTCTTCTATTTCAGCGAACTTGTGCGTTTCCGTCATGTACTGTCTCCTGTTTCGATCGCAGTGAGTGCATCGCGCGTCTACAAAGCTCATAAAAGCAAGAGGAGAGAACAATATCTGCAGCGCCCGGGTTGTTAAAAGAAAATGGCTTTATTCATTTTTCTCTGTACCCGTGGTAACTTAGTTATAGCTTTTTTTATGGTCCCTGGAAATGGCTTACAGGCTCGCAGTGCAATGTAATGTAATCAAATTTATGATGTTGTTGTGCATTACAATTCCCTGTTATGCTCTGTCATTGAGAAATTTGGAGTGACCCCTCCAACCCCCACCTACTCCTGCCATACACCTGGAGCATGAGCTCAAAGCAGGTGACATCCAGCAGTGAACTTGTGTGAGAAGGAGCACACACCCCTCTCATGCGCCAAGCCTCCCTGGAAATGGTCCACAGTCCTTTCTAAATTATATTCAGACTTATGCCACCACAGATTTATTCTGGCAACCAATCATATGCTTCTTGAGTTTTGCCTTTTCCATATTTCATGCTCATTTTTTTCAGTAGCTGTAGAAAGTTTGGCCTCCTGCAAGAAAGAATTTTAAATATGTGGAACCTAACCACATAGGAATGAAACAAAATATGTAATGCATGAGTTGATACACCTTAACACACAACGAGGCGCACAGAGACATTTGCATTCACTCTTTGCTTGTCTTTGTGATGTTACATCTTCTTTTTATGTACAAAAGCACCCATGGGATTTTAGGCTACTATTTAAGATGTTAATATTTCAGTTTAAATTATAGTTGTCATCTATGCCTCACCACTGATATGTCTGTGTATGTTTCAGTTCTCCTCTTGGTGTTAAGATGTGGTGGCATGCACACAGGATTGAGTCACTCACGCTCACTTTGCTGTCTTAACAAGCAGGCCTATGGAAGTGTAGCCAATACTGGAGAATTTAACGAGCTGAACACATTTTATGAAGCATCTCCTCACTCAGTGTTTCTTCATGGAGCAATCAGAAAACCACCTTGGACATTCACAGAAGCCACACACTCTAAAAAGTACAGGCACGCTGTCGGTTCTTCTAAAATCTGGATGGCGCCAGCGAGAACCTTAAGGTTAATCACAAATTAAAGGACACACAATAAATGCATTTATTTGGATCTTTCTCTTTTTTACGCAGCACTCACAAGCTCTCAGAGAGAAATCAGGAGTTTAAAATTACAAACCTTCCTTTCTGAAGCCTATTTAATTATTAGAGTACAGAGCGTCATAGGTCACCTTTTAGAGATGGCTTGTTGGTAATGGATATAAGTCTTGTTTGCTCTTCATTCTGTACATTTTTTAACCTGACATCAATCAACCAGCCTCTCTTTTATGTATGATATGCATGATTGGATGGCATGCTCAAGCATTCAGTTGTCTTTTACAAAAATGCACTTCAATCATTCAAACCTGCCACCAGCTGGACAGTGAAGAAACAGTGGTGTTAGAGAGCCGCCAATGTTAAAAAATGGTCTGCACTTAGTGCAAATACAAATACTAACAGACTATAAGTCACATCCTGCAGCAACCCTGTCTCCTAAAATAACGTTCGGGGTCATTACAAGATAACAGGCATGCAAGTGTGGCCACTCCATTAAAGGAGTCAAAATGGAAATAAATGTGAATCTGTGGTAGAGTTGTTTAAGGAAGCGCAAACACATAAAGCAAGAGGATATGGTAACGACAGACAGAGATAAAAATATTAATTATATTTATCATAAGCATACTTTATGAACAGCTTCGCCCATGTGCACTGTGGCAGTCTAATTACCAGGAGAGTGTTTGTTGGTCGTTACCTCCAGATAAACTGTGGCCATTTTCCCTCTCATGTTTTCATCCGTCTGTGGCATGAATTTGAAATCCCAGTGTCCTATCTTATTCTATCCTAACGTCTACCTCTGTCACATGCAAATGGAAAAACATCAGTGGTTTTTGATCCATGTAACGGATCAGGTTATATAAAGCCAGAGAAAGATTGACATATATAACAATAATGTAGAGTGAGTAATGATTAAAAAACATCAAAGGAGAGTTAACATAATGCATTTATGGCATAGTGTACTGTAAATCCTTTCACAACGCATATGGTTCACACATCCATGAATCAGTGTAAGAACAACAAAGAGAGAAACTGGTTTAAAATAGATCAGCTATAAGTTCTTTAGAGGAAGTCTTGACTGCTGGAATGAGGGCAAAAAAAAAAGCACTGTTCACAAGTTTATCATGGACACTTTGACCTGGTTTGAGCCCACCATGGAGCTTGACACTTTAATGGCTTTGATGTGTACACATTTTCCTGGGACACGTCAATGTGTCAGGAAAGGAGAAGATGAGCAGTACTGGGGTAATGCAAGAGAGAGAAGATCTCTCACTTGTGAGGGATAAAAGCCTCATTGCCTCTGTCTATGTAAAGGAAAAAAATGTAACCTTGTCATGGTTCATTTTCACTGGTGAGGAAAACGCATCATAATCACTGAGGGTATCTTAGTTTAAGTCAAAGCAGTTGTTAATGTTAAATGTTCAAAAGCTCTTTCCGTTAGTGGAAAGATGAAACTGTGGGCAATCAGTGAAATCAATTCTCGATTTTGTTAAAGTTTTGGAACTCAAAACAGGAAGTATAGTGTTGCACTGAAGTTTGTTATCTGTGGGGTACAACCTGAGCTTTTGTTTATAGCCTATATATATTTTTACAAGTCTAGAAAATGACTGTTGTCATAGAATTTCTTTGACACTGAAGGAAAAGCCAAATGTGATTATTCTCAAGCAAGTTTGTAAGTTGCACAAATGTGTGTGTGGACAGCAGAAAGTGTAAGTCACATTGTCTCTACAAATACATGTCTAATGGCTGTTGGTACAGATTTGCATAAGTTATTCTTCAAGAAATAATACGAATTTTGAGCAAATTGCTGCAATTGGATTGCTAAGGGTTTTAAAGTAGAAACTTTAATTGCTTTTTGGCTCACGCAGTACATTTGCCTCACATGTCACCTTCCCAGTGCCTCTCAGTTTGAAAACCTCTGGTTTACAATAATTGTGACTGAAGATATTTTTCAGTGCGTATAGGCCTTGAGCTGTTATTGTATATCCAAACATTGCAGAAAATCAAGGATATGAGTGAATGGTGACTTTGATCTCTACTACATCCATTGTAAAAATCCCTACTTTCCATTGAATGCTTATTACTTTTGCTTATTGGTGTTAAAAATAGAAAAAACATGACATGACAATCCCAGCAATTACAATGAAAGTGGTTTAGAGCAATGTAGTTTGTATAGGTCTGTTAAAAATTAACTTTTAAATGTTTCTACTCTAGTATTAAAAACATAAAGGAGATTTTTCAGGATACAAAAGCCTGCAGCATTGACTCATAGTTAAACCATGAAGGGAAATTGTTTATATTCTTCTCTTTATTTAGCAATGGACCCCAGCAGATCCCAATCACTAACAAGCTGCCCGTGGTTGCCAGCTTGGCAGGATGTTTTCCGGAAAGCAGACAATTAGGAAACCTCTCAGTGGATGAGACAGATGTAAATCTCCTCAGGGAGAGAAGCTTGCAGAGGTTTATTTGCCGTTGTAGCCACCACCCGCCCCCAAGGGTTGTAACTCTTGAAGGTCACGGTAGCATTTCACCTCCCCCTTTTCTTGCCCATGACAACTCCAGTGGGTATTGCCGGATGTTTCCCGCCATGCTGGTGAACGGGGGCTGATGATAGTGGGGGGTCTGTGAGGATGATGCATCGTGACAATGGCAGGAATAACAAAACGCTGTCTCGCCTGTTTACTGCTAGCCTGCATCATAGTCAAAAGCATCATAAAGAATGAATGATTCATATGCTGTTTTGAATAGTCATGTATGTTTAATTCATAACTGTACTGCTGGGCGTCGGCCATGGTTCTCATGCGGTATGGTGGGTTGTCGTTGGGAGTGGGTGGATGGTTGAAGGTGCAGGCAGGGAGGAGGAGGAAGCTGGGAGGATGTCAGGCTAGAGCAAGACAGAATTAAGACGGAGAGAGGAGAGCATTGGTGGTGGCCTTGTACATTTCATCTGCAGGCCTAATAAAACCCTCACAGGCCAGCATTGATTTCTCCCAGAATAATCCATTTAGATTGAGTGTGCCTGGCCATGTGGGGCTTCTTCAATTATTTATGGCAGAATGCTGCGCAAGCTTCCGTTGGGATGCAACAATGTGCCCTGGGAAACGTGGGAAACCTGTGAACTGTAGATTGCAGGACAGCAAGCACTGTGGGTGGGAAAGGAGAAATGGCAGAAGAAAGGAGAAGACTAGTTGGAGAGAGATTTGAGGTGGGACAGAGGAAGTTAAGGAAAAAAATGAGAGATACGACAGTGAGGAGAGGGAGTAATGAGAAAGATAGGAAGCACATACTGCAGAGATTAATGAAAGAATGAGAAGCTTAGGAATGGAAAGCTAAAACAGGACAAATCAGAGAAGAATTTATGAAAGAATACGAACACTAAAATTGAAGATAAGGCAGTAATGGAGAGAGAACATGGAGTGGGGGACTGATGAAAGGGAACATAGAAAAATGAGGGAAAGAGGAAGAGAGGAAGAAGAAAGGTGGCATGAAAAAACAAGTTGTAGGGGCATGGAGGAGCAATAGTGATGAAATAACAATGAGAGAATAAAGGGGAATGAGAGAGAAAGGAAAAAATGAGTAGATGAAAGAGAAGTGAGAAAATTGAGAAGCAATGATATAAGAGATAAAGCTAAAAGATAGAATTACAGGAAGCAGGTGAAGAAGACAGAGCAGAAATGAGTGAGATTAGTTAAGGAGGCAATGGCAAGAAAGAAGGTAGAATTATAGATGGTGCAGGGAGGTGATATGACTGGAAATAAGGTAGGGATAGATGGACAGGAAGCGGAGGAGGATGGGACCATTTTAAAGCAAGTCATGAACATCTATTGATCATGGCAGAGTTATGGTTGCTATTGTGTTAAGTGGAGATATGTCGGCTTGACTGCCTGTACAGACAATCATTATTTCAGCTACCCTCACATTTGGACCTCTGTGTTGTCCAAGAGTATTGTTGTTCAGATGGTTTTCCTTAATTCAGTCCCATTTACTGTGTTAATTTATAAATTATTCAAGTTCGCCTGTTTCAACATTTCAGAAGAAACATGAATAATATGACAAGATTATTTCATCCCATTGGCAAATTTCTTTCACAGTTCTGAGGGCTGAAGGTAGCATGATTTTGTTGTAGCATGCTAAAAGTGTGCAGTCAGAGCTACGAATCACAAACTCCTCTCTGTTTGCCTGGTCTTTATTTTGCTCTTAGCAGCTCACAAATAAATCCAGAGAGATTTGTCTTACCTGATTCCCCCAACATTCACCCTCAAACTCTCCTCCTATTGCTGTAATTCCCCTATTTGGCTTTCCACCCATCGCTTGCTGCTGAATCCAAGTTTCAGATCAGTTAGAATACGACTGGAATTGAAATTTCCATCTGTACGGTTAAGTGATTATGTCTGGCACATTTTAATAGGTCATACTGTACCTTTAATTCACCCCGCCTTTAACCCTTGTGACCTTGGGAATCTTACCGTCCTTTTAAGTCAAATTTTACCAATTTAGATGTGAGTTTACTCTTTCATGACATTATTTAAGTGTTTTATGTCTTCAGTATTAATGGTGTATTTTAGAAATCTATCCACACTTATCTTTTATCTAGCTTACATTATTATTACAGACATGTAATATATTATACATAATATAAAATACCAATTCTTCAGTTAACAAAAGAAGAAACTGCAAAGTCCTGAAAGGGAATAAAGCTGTCCACCTTCAGTTTCAGCAAGCATAGAGTAAGAAAAAAGGGGAAAGAAGACTTTATATTGGTCTCTGTCAAGAGGTAATCAGATGGGCTAAACGGTGTAGCGACATAGCTATTAGCTAACGATGGCATATCAGCAGGTTTCTGTTTAATTAGTAGGACCTAATTTCCCACAACTTGTTGTTCTCTGAAGCAGCCACCAAGGATTTACTGTTTGTCCACAGGCATTGATTATAGGATTCTAGTAATTGTTTTGCCTTCGCTACATTAACAAACCTGTGTTTTCTTCAGAGGATAGCTCAATAGCAGCTTTAATGGCAGGACCCCAGTCAAACGGAATACTAACAGGATTTTGCTATGATTACAATGAAGAATCAAAGAAGAGGACAGGTCTTTATCCTATAAGTGTATGCTATTGTTTTACACTAATGAGAGACCTAAGTTCATTAACGACGTCGAAAATGTAAGATGTTGATGTAAGAGACTTATTATACTGTCATCCTCTTTATACTTTATGTCCCCCAATAAGACTAAATGCCATCAATAGAGGCCATGATACTGTAAATGCAGAAAGCGGCAACTTTTTTTGCTGTCTACCCCTTTAACAGTGACCTTAAGGACAGAGTCAGGCGCCTTGTCTTGTTGTTTTTTACTTTTTCTGCTGTCTGTCAGTGTACGCTGTTAGCTCAAACCAGTCAGTGAGGAAAGGACGGGATCCTGAGGGGCAGGAGGAATGAGGTCTACTTAAAGGTAATTTATTTCTGCTGTCGCTTTGTTGGGTGAAGAGGAAGTGACAAATGCAAGCTGGTTGTTTATGAGGCCTGGCTAAGTGCTGGCTGGGTTGCTTTCGTCTGAGGTAGCTGGCTCTCTGTTTAATTCATGTCCTTGGGAGGTGCATTGCTCTGTTGCGTAGTATGTGGCAGGCTATCTAATGAGAAGTGAACCTACCTGCTTCTTATTCTCCGTCCGCCTCCCTTGCACTTTCTTCCTGCTCTCTCCCACTTTTTACCCGTGTCCACTTATGTCCCTTTCATTTTTTACCACTGTGGAGTCAGAAAAGCAAGAAACACGCACAGAATTTCCTTAAAATTGCTCCTAACCTGCTCTGCTTGTAGGGAATAGAACCATAGCAAAGAGCACTATGTGTCATCACTTCCTGCAAAAAGAATCAGACAAACCTCAAATAGCACTGCTAATTTTTCAAAATGACCCCACTCATCACTTTGATTTACTTAATTTACAATTTCCCAAAGGGGATTAATAAGGTACGCAATTATTATTTATTTTTTTATGTTCCCAGAGATGGAAGTTTTCATCCCATGTTCTCCTTTTCCTTTTCCCTCGCCTCCATACGTTCATGGACAATTAATGAGGGAGACTAGGCCATTGTTTTCAGTCTTGAGTGTTTGAAAAGAAAAGCAGTTCAGTGCAGCACCAGGTCCAAACTGTGAGCTCTAAAACACTCAGAAAGACAGACAGCAGAAGGACAGGGTGAGCTGTAATGTCGACCTCTCTGCCGTCTCAGCTCAACTACATGCTCTGCCTCCTCCTCCTCCTCCTGTACACCTTTGTGAAGTGCTGTTTTAATTGACACTTAGAAAAAAAAAAGCTCTCTCGTTATCTGGCTGCCTGCTTCTGTTTCATGTCAATTGAATTGATTTTTTCCCTCCTGTTCCTTGTCCATCATTTTGTCTCTTTGTGCTTTTGCCTCATGAGGTGTTTTTACTGCATCTTTGTGTTTCCTCGAGCTCTCTTTGACTCCCCCCATTCAGCTCAACAGCATCACATTCCCCAATGATTGTTTTTCCCCTTTGTCTTTCCTCATTGTCTAGTTATTTACATATCCTTGTTTTCTTCCCCTCTCCCAACTTGTCTCCCCTTGTCTGCTCTCTCCTCAGCTCTAACTTTAAAAAAAAACTTTTGTTTTGTGAAATTTGAAGTAAAGATCTAAACTAAATGATGTGGATACAGTTTGGGAAACAAAACAGTGAGAGTTCATCAAAAGGCTGGTAAATTATCCACAAACGAGTACAAGTTATAGAAACATTTGTATATACTGAATAATTTCCACTTTGTGCAGTAACTACTGTGATTAATGGTTTTAAATCATTAGTTGAACATAAAAAAACATGATCGAATAAATGAATTCTTATCAAGCATTTATTCATATTAAGTATCAAATACTTCTTTATATATATATTCTTTGGCTATACATGCAGCAACTGTATTTTGTAATAAGACACAAATCATAATTTACCATAATAATCATTTACAAAAATGTGTAATGGGATAAATATATGTGTGGTGTTTAATAATAAATTGTATAATGGTTAATAAAAGACTTATAACGGATCACACTTGTTTAGTTCCAGTGCTGCTGACAAACCAGCCAAATCATAACGGCCAGCTTTGAATGTCCTAAAGTTCACCATCTCGTCCTTTATTACTGAGGTATCTGTACATCCATCTTACACCACAGAGATATAGCCTGCTCGCGGTGTAAAGCTTTCCCCTAACATCCTCTGCTCTGCCGTGCTTGAAGAGTTTAGTTTGATTGACATTTCTGTATGTCCTCCCCATGTTCAAGCCCTCCAGCTCTGAAAATGAAAGTAATACATTTTCACAAGCTCTGTTAAGATAACCACCTGAAACATATCTTCCTGCCTTAATACCGTGTGTTGTCATCCATTTCAGTGTGGTCATGAGCAGGTGAACCTCATCCATGACTGCAGGCATACTTCGTCCTGCGATAGGAGACACGACTTGACAGGAGACAGACAGATGGAAAACGTACTTTAGAAGAAAATGGTTCAGGGAAACTGTAGATCACTTTGAGTAAGTGTGACACAGTTGTTTGTCAGATGTATTTTTTTGGGCATGTCGAGTGCCACAAAGCAAGTGTCACAGAGCTTGATTTTGATATGTGATGTCAGACATATTTATGGCTGTTATCTCCAAACCTCAAACAAATTACACCACAATAGATCCCAATCTGTTCAAGAGTAAAATAAACATTTGGTACCTGTTTCACATGGTAGCTTATTATTATATTATTCCTAATAGTATAATTCTGCCTACGTATCACCTTTCAAAAATAGCTTCACTTTGCTTACCACAAGCACCTGTCATGTATTTCTTATAGTTCTGTGAGCCCCTATGTTTTTATCTCTTTTCTCTCTCTTCCTCTCCTCCCCTCCCTCCTCTAACCATCCCGTCCTGTAACATCTGAGATGTGGCTTTAACCTCTGGTGCAGTTTTTCACCGACACCCTTTGTTTTCACCTATTGTTCTTGAAAACGATTATAACCACCAGGGCCATTAAATATTTAGCTCTGGATGCTGCTTTCACTGCCTTCACAGAAACACACACCGCTGTTGTTCATAGCGTCTTTCTCTGCAGCAGGGACGAGCGCAGATATTCTGAGGAACAGTTTCTCAGTCGAGGGTGTGTGTAGGGCATGGTGTGCTTGAATGGCATTTGGACAATGGCACAGAGATATCTGTGTGTGCTTGTAGATATGGTATATTTATGTTTGTGTGTGATCTGTGTGCTATTATCAGGTCAGCTGTTCGTGTACAGCATATTTTTCAGTGTCTGCCCCTCAGACTACTTCATGTTGAGCATTACTGCAGGAAGAACTGGAATGATGAGTTGCTTGAGAGAACAACAATAAGCTTCTTCTGCTATTAATTCATCTAAAGACGTTGCAGGACATCACACATGATCTTCCTTTTGACTGCCTATACAAAAGGCGATGCATCTTATTCGATTTGTTCTGTAAATTATTTTATCCTACCAATTGGATTAGTTTGTTTTTAGCCATCTTAACTCAAATTCAGTGTTAAATTAGCCAAATCGTCTAGATCAAGGACTCCCTAAAATAGAAAGAATTCAAAAGGTTGAAAGGTTGTTAGTGAAAGGTTGAAAATTGATATATCATCATGTTTTTGCAGCATACCAGAGCTTTGTTGTCTCAGCTGTTATTATTCAGAAGGATTTGAATTGAGCGAGCAGCCATGGGTTCAATATCTGGCTCAAGGATGTTTTGGCTGTTCTAAAAATGAAATGTGATGTGCCAGCTATGAGACTTCCAACCGCAAGCCCACCTTGCTAGTTTATACTCTTACTCTTTTACCGCAGGAGACATAAGAAATGCTTACTTTTGCCAGATATTGTGTTTCATATTTCATCCTAAAATATGGTCATGGTCATCCTGCTTACATTGGGGCTTCACCTTTTCCAGACACACTAAGCAAGAAAAGGGACTGGTTTGGATGTTTTTTCATGTTTCTGTGTGTTTCCTCCCATAGTCTAAAGACATTGATTGAAAGGGGAGCTTTGTTTGTGTGTCTATTTAGCAATTTGTACAGGTGTACCATGTGTCCACCTAAGTGACTCCATCGCCAGGATCAGAAGTTTAGATAATGGATGGATTGTTGTATGGATGGACAGAAGAATTACAGTTTTACTGGAACCAAAATGGATTTTTTTACAGCTTTTGTCAAAATGTCTATCAATTTGACTTGCATTTTAGACATTTTCCTACTGATCCATGGTAAAGTCATAAACATAACTGAACTCAGAATACATGAATTTCCCCATCTTACTGGAGACAGACGTTCGATCAGTCTAACTCTCTCTAGCTTGGAGTACCCATTCAGTGGTGGTGTCACTTCCTGCTTATGGATAAGATTTCCCACCAGAAAATACTTTCAGCACACTTAAACACATTCACAATACTTAAAAAAGCAAACAAAAAAAACAATAAGAAGGTATTAAACACTAAAAAGACCTAATGTAGCTCTAAAGCTAAACTGAACAGGACATGAGGTATGTTATTAGATGGAGTCTTTCGTTTTAATGGCTTTCTAGTAGTGGATATTGAGAACAAAGTGACAAGCCATGATATGTACCTGTATGGGGCAGCCAGCTAACCTTCTGATTTCTCTCTCTGTCTTTGCCTAATGGGTGATAATGAAGAGGGCATCTTTACAGGGATGATATGTTCATGTCCTCCACTGGACACACATACACAAACACACACACAAAGGCTGGTCTGACTGCCCTTCAGAATATCAGGCTTGACATTAATCTTTAAATGACTGTTGCTTCTTCCTCAAGACTTTCAATCCATTAGTGACCACGTCTTGAGATGGAGAGAGATTGCAAGAGAGACAAAGGCAGGGAGGATGCAGGCAGTGTATCTGACTGTGTGTGGGGTGAGACAGTGGAGAGAGCGCAATGGAATGGATGATGTCAATGATAATGGAGGATGAGAGAGAGAGAGAGAGAGAGAGAGAGAGGAGGGAGAGCTGAGGCAACACAAACCTCTCAGAGAGAGACAGAAAATAAGACCAGGACAGGACACAGGTCATTTTAAAATCCTGTCCACGTCAGCTCCTCCTCAATGGACAACACAGGTTACAAAGCATCCTCACATGCTTCCTTCTAACTCCCAAGACTTCAGGAAAAAAACACTGACTCAACGCTGTTCTTTGAGCTGTGTTTCTTAAACTTTCATCTGCTTGGCTGCAGCCATATCTACCACTGTTGGTTTGTTAAAGATGGAATCATAGCTGTGAAAGACTTTGTAACAATCTTCTTTTTAATTAATCTGTTGCTGTTTTTCTCCCTTCTTATTCTGAAGTAACTTCCTTCCTTTTTGTCCTGTTTACTATCTTTCTCTTGCTTTCCCTCCTCTTTCCACCCTTACTTTCAACTCACTCTCCTACTCCCTCCTTCTCTCCCCTTAACCATCCTCATTCCTCTCCAGCCTCCCACCCCGTCATCTCCCTCCCTCTGCTACTCCAGCGGTGAGCTATAGTGACTCTGACATCATTACCCTTGTTGTGACAGGTTTCATTTGTATCCTGTGGACCTATACATCAGTCTGACTGATAGTCCGGGCCTAGGGCCAGTGGAACCCCACCCAGACTGGGACAGAGTAACAGACAAAATAGTCTTAAAAACCACTCCAGCTTGGGTACCTTTTACATTTTTCCATTACTCGTTCTGATGTGTCACACTTAATGCCAGATCAAAACATGCCCTATAAACGTTGCCTTTGTTGAAGCAAAAATCTGCCACAGTTTCTTATAAGTAAATATCAACGGTAACTGAAAGAGAAAATCCAGAGTCAAAGTAGCGCTTGGACTGTTTGACTGACAGGTGATCTAGTGCGTTATGGAAGAAATGGTAAGGTTAGGAGCAAAAGTCATTAAATGTGGCATTTACACTTAAATTCTTAAGAGTTTTTCTTAGGTTACTTCGTGCACATAAAAATGTCTGTCACAATAGGTTTTGTGAAGTGATAAGTTGTTTCTAGTGAATGTGTCACGAAAAGAAACTTAGTTTTAACAAGTTCTTTTAATCCTATGGTGAGTCTTGAAATGTCATCATATTGATTTGTACTGTTCCTAAAACGGTTTCAAGGTTGATCAATCAATCAATTTTTCTGAACTACTCCAGAGAGGTTTATTTCATCCACAACTGCAGCCCCTTTTCAACTCAGCCAATACAGCACTCCCGTTTCTCTGCTGTATAAATGTCCCAGATTATGTACGTACACTGTGTACTTCAAAGCATGATTTTAATTGGACGTAGTGTTTTATGCCTATGTCATTCAAAATAATGTACTTTTCACTTATTTTGTTCTTCTCCTATATACCTAATGTACTAGCAGTTCTAAAACAACTCTTTATAGCTTGTATAATCTTGACAAGGCCTTTGAGTCTTTTAATCATACAGTTTCAGCTCCCTTCAGTTTAAGTTTACTGTCCTGCAAGAAGACGTTTTGTTTTGCATTATGGTAGTATTAAAACATTTTCACCACAGTGAAACTATCTCAACATGTTAGAAATTCTATAATAAAAAAACAAGTTCATCACTGTTGATTTAATGCCTACTAATAGCTCTTACTAAATAGACTGCTCTTAAAACTACACCATATTGTATATTAATCCTAAAGAAAATTTAATGTAATGTAGCATAAGTAACAAAGCAGCTGTAGTCAAAGTAAGGTTAGTAGAAATACATACATACAATGATTTATATTTTTTAAAACATAGATTTCTTTCTTTTTTTGTACTTTTGCTTAAAGAAGAGTCACAACTAATTATTTTCTATAATTGTTACAGCATTCTGCTCATGAATAACAATAGTTAGAAATACTGAAGGACATGAGGTCTTACAGTCAACCATATCCATCTCTGCAAAGTCATAAATCCAGCCAATAGATTAACAATACATTCAGAATGCTCACAGCCATTGATCTGTGGTCATATTAATGTGCGGCTTATGAGCTTGCCGGTATTGTTTGTGGTCAGACAAAAATGAATCCACTTGATCGTGGAGCTTTTTAATGGCCAAACTACCCTGTTCTTTCACTATAGCACACATCCACATTGTAATCATTCAGTTGTGCAGACTAGAAAAGGACCATCATGGAAGAATCTGAAGAGCTCTTCATTTTACAGGCGCCTGGGTCCTCGTCAATTGTAAAATGGAAGTGTTTAGGGTCGGAATTATGGGAGAGGTTTGAACATAAAACTAAGTGGTCCGCTCAAGCCAAAATCCTGCATCACAATATTGTTGTCATAATATATCAGGACTGGATTTTTCAGATTTTTTTAGTTTTAGTCGTTTTAATTTTCTCCCTTGTAAATTAGTGTGAAGGTGGGATGTGTTTCATCCATAAACAACATAATTATTGCAGTGCAGCTTTTTAATAATACTAAATATTTTTTATAAAATACTAATATCTATATAATTATACTGTATATAGCCCTTTATATGTTCCTGTGAGCTCAGTGGCAGTGTGTGCTCTTAGTTTGGTGTAATTTGCAGTTGGCTCAGCAGGGGCATTTATAAATAAAGGTTAGCTGTCTCGCTCTCCTGTCAAAACCCCTCCATTCACCACAGAGGTTAGCCAAGGAAGGAGTTGAGCACAGACATTTTTCATCTCTGGAATATAGCCTTGTGTGTGGTTATGGGCATGTTTCTACTTATGTGAGAACACCTGTGTATCCAGTACTTGTAAATGTCCATGCATTTTTATGTGAGTACAAACACATCTGTGTCTCTTCGTGTGTGTATGTTTTGAAGAAAGCGACTGACCACACAGGAGGCACATTAATCATCTTGTCCCCCACCCACCCCCCACCCCCACCTCTGCCTCATGTAGTGTGAGTTGAATCCTGATAGATGGCTCGTCTCTCTGTCTGGATTCCACTAGAAAGGCCGTAACCTATCAACAGGTCAGAGACTCCTTGGGGAATCCCTGGTTTATCCTACAGCCCATACATCTCTGCACACTCAATGCAGATGCATTGTCCCCGTCTTAATGTTGCAGAGTAGAACCAGTCATGATTTGTTGGTGCAATCATATCATATGTCAGTTTGTCAATATACTGCACATTCACACCATCATTTACCACCCCTGCCAGTCTGCAAATAATTTATTTTAAAGTACATGAAGTGCTAATTTATATATATAGGCAGTTGTATTAGCTGTTGTAGTAGTAACCCTGAATTGAGTTCAATGCTGTTTGAAACAAATTGGTGAGTGTACGACATCTGAACTATCTGATGCAGCTTTTGTTTGTGATTTTGTTAGAGCTAGAGTTAAGCATCAACTTCTATCTCCTGTGAAGTTGATGCTTCACAGCAGTAGTGAATATACTGAATACTACTGAATATAGGGCAAGACCTCTACCTAACAACGTTAATATTTTTTTAGAATGGGCATCAATGGCCAAATTAATTCACAGTTCGTAAAACCATAGTATTACTGTGTGGAGTTTTACTTTCATTTTAGCTGTACTTCCATTTTGCTCTTATAGCAACCTTCAGACGGAGAGTAAATGAGATTGCTTACTGGACCGATTTACTTTGGGGACATTTATACAAGATCCAGGACTTGTGTCCCTCAGTTGTGCCCTGTTTTCCATACATATCTAGTTGGTATTTTGCAAACCTTTAAAAACATCATGCCCTGTTGTTTGCTCATTTTGCATCTTGTTAGAGTGGGAGTAATGAAGCTGCATAGAAATGAAGTAGCACAGTGAAAACTAAGCCTTTGACTACAGCATTATGACTGTTTGAGTAAAGCATAATAGATTCAGGCAATCCATGACACCTTATGAATAGTGATGTGAACATGAAACATCAACAAAAATGGTTGGTTTATACAATCATGCAAATTACTTAAACAGACTTGCTCAACTCTGTTCTGGCAGCAGTGACAATATTAGAGGTTTTCAAATCCAATTTAAAGGTACAATCCAATACTTTCCACACATTTTGATAACAAAAATTGCTATTGCACTTTTGTTCTTGATGTTTTTGGTATGCAATGAAATTCCCATGAACTGACCATGTGATGTGAGGTGACATAGTGATGTCAGGTGGCGGCAGTGGACAAAGAACATTCCCCTGCTGCTGATCATACAGCGCATCTGCAAATGGCAAGCTATTTTATTAACACAGTGGTTTAAACGTCATGCAGTGATGTGACATTAAATCCCCTGACTTATATCCCACCTCATCTTATTTCTGAAATCTTAATCACTTTTATGAAAACCAGATATTATCATATTGCGGGTTTTCTCAAACTCTTGTGGACGTCTTCCCAGAATCAAGAAACTAATCCACATACCACATTTGTCATATTATATTATTAAAATTCGTCATCCTCTTTAATTTTTTTTTATGTTTTCTATCCAGTTTTAGATAGATTTTTTTATTATAAGGCTGAATGTGTATACTATGTAAACAGACTCACATGTGTCTGTACAGGGTGGGAGTTAGAGTTTCTGTTGTAGGGATTTAGGGCACCTACAGGCCGAAATGATGACAAAAAGCAAGCTAATATTTGGTGAATCTCATCCAGCTTAAAGTGTCAAAATTCAGTGTCAGTTTGCTTTCTTTTCACAG
Organism: Ctenopoma multispine; assembly: GCA_034779795.1. Taxonomy (NCBI): domain Eukaryota; kingdom Metazoa; phylum Chordata; class Actinopteri; order Anabantiformes; family Anabantidae; genus Ctenopoma; species Ctenopoma multispine. Next base: position 15,697,267 of record JAUYWH010000020.1, on the reverse strand, counting down.
GCGCTTTCTTTCTCCTGCTTTGTCTCTACCAAATTAGTGAAGTGAGGAGCAGTGAGGAGAGAATTAAAGAGAAGACAGAGGGCAGCTGGTTTGGGTTTCTGGGCTGGCCAGCACTCATGTTCGACCCTCCTTTGGATTTTTTGAATTACCTGTTGCTCTTGTCTGATGATTAATAATGCACAGACAGCATTAGCTCACCTCTTTTTACACAGAGATGACAGTGAGTGGGGTAGGGGACGCTGTTTTCGTATTTTGAGCGGTTTGAGAGGCATGTTGAGAAATGCATAGTGAAAAAAAACCTAAGAGGTATTGCAAATGCAAAAGTGGATAGTAATATAAAAAAAGACATGGATGGAAAAGGGACAGGACGTGACTGTAGGCTGTTTTTAAACCCTGTATAGCTGCATCCTCTCTCCTTTTGTGTCTCAGTAACTCAGTGTTGTCATTCACCTAACCTTGGTGGCAAAGTGGAAGGTTTCTTGGCGCCTGCCAGTTGTTCTTGGCATGGCAACACAAGGGAATAAACCTTGGTGCTTTCATGATGAGGCGCTTAGCAGATGTCTGACGAACAGCTCGACGAAACTTCAATCTCCCAAGGACACAGTACCTTTGGGATATGTGATGAGATGTGCATGTTCATGTGTGAATTTGAGGAATAAGACTTGACTGAAATATCAAATAAGAGTCTTTGTTTACAGGTATTTGGCTTTGTGGCCCTGGTGCAGAGAAGACAGAAAAAAACAGAACTTACAGTAAATAAGTATACAATACAATCTTATTCAAGAATGGGAACATAACTTGCTGGCATTCCTACACAGAATAACACTGAAAATTCACAAAGGCCAAGCAAGTACGACACACTAAACATGCAAAAAGAACACCCTTCATTGAGCATGTGCATTTTTTCAATGGACTGTACAAATCAGTTTGCAACTAAAGAATGAGAATATCAGTGATGTAATCTATCATCTCTCCCTCATCCTATGATTCTACCACTGGACCTTACATAAGTAGGCCAGTGGCATTTTGAAAGTTCCTACAGCTGAGTGGTCTATATCAATCCCAAAAAATGCTAACAACCACAAACAACAACACACAAAAAACAAACAATGCTACGACCCCCATTCTTACCCCACCAAGTATGTATGTATGCTAAGGAAATAAAGCTTTGTACGGCATGATAACAGACAAATGAATGTGAACTGGTTCATTTTTGTGACTGATAACTTACTTCAGACATGAACTACTTCATTGTAATCTGTGTTAACTGAAGTTGGGTCTAACTCTTGTGAAATGTGAACATGCACTACGCTGATGCAGAGGTTATGGTCGTAGTCTGAATGAACACAACCACATAGGAAAGTAAATTATTTACAGTAAACTTCGCTCTGTGTTAAGTACATATATGTAAATGGATTGTGACAGACGCTTGTGTCAATCCAAACAGACACAATTGATGTTGACAGTCTGGGTCAGTGTGTCCTGAGAGCAAAGGAATGACCATCTAGATTTCCAGGTACATATGAAAAATTTTGCCCCTGGGATATTTCAGCATTGACTGTAATTGAGTCTGTCCACTGTCAAGGTGGGTGGACTGCAACAAAGAGAGCTGAAACAAGCTTTGAATGTGAATAGCTTACCTAATGCTGACATTATGCTGAGAACATTTATTGGTTCCAGCAATAACTGCAGATTAGGTGTGGGTATTGCTGAATATAGATAAGAAACTAAAGAGCAACAAAATTTTGACTTTGGCTTTTCAACTAGATAATCCTATACATAGGATTTTGGTATTTCTAATGTAAAAGTTCTTCTAATGGTTAGCATTTTAGGGTAAAAACATCCTAATGCACATACTACCTATAACCACCTATGAAACACTAATGATCCAGTCTGTAAAAGTCCTATGGCCTATTGTTGCACACTAGTGTGTTACAAACCAGTGGGATAATAGAAATCAATTAATCTATTTCACTTGTTTGCCATTAACCATTCTGAAGGAACTGACTGTTCAGTTGAGTCTTATTGATCACTGCAGTTTCCAAATTACAAAAACCTAGAAATCTGATATTGCTCTGATATTGTTACCTTCTCATATACAAAAAGGCAATTATTTTCTTCTAAATTGTTTAAGTAAGTAATTACCTATCAAATTAACTATTTACTATATAAGATTTTAATGTACACTATTTAAGAATAGTCCTTTTTTAACTTGAAAGAAACATTTGAACCTGTATCATATTCTGTACTATACCTGCCATTTTAAATGACAGTGTGATTCAGTCAGATAATCCCTGAAACAGCCACTAAAGGAATCATTTTTCTAAAGGTTTGCTTTGCATTTTTGAGTTTTTAGCAAACTTCTTGCACAGGTTAAATACCTTGTTCCTCTATTGATCCCTTTCCTGTTTTTCTGCCATTTGTTTGGCCAGCATATTATTTTGATTGAAATGTGGTGACTGATACGATGGGTCAGAAACAGAGGTTAACAGCTATTGTGATAAAACGTCATTCTCTCCCAGCATGCCTCTCCATAAAAATTACACCAGCATATCAGGTATGAAGTGATATGCAAAATGCTTAAAAGGCTTCTCATACATTATATATATAATATAGGTAGGTAGGTATGAGAAGCTTTTACACGCACACGTGCATTTTTCCAGCATGACTCAGAATGCAAATTGGTCAGGCTCTCAAACCCATTTGAAATCAGCTAAAAGACAGGGGCACATGGGAGCATTAACACACACACACACACACCCACCCACACACGCACACCTTGCTCTCGCTCAAGGTCAGGCAACATGAGTAAATAGTAAGATAAAAGCAGAGCATCACTTACAGCCATCAAGTATTGTAAGATAGCATAACACTCAGCACTAAATGAAACACAAATGTAGCTATGTATTTAGGTTATGTATTTATTTATTATTAAAGCCTGTCTTCTTTTCATGATATTAAGAAAAATTGCAGCATGGCCATGAAAGTTACGGTGCTGATTAACTCTTTGCGGATGGCTTTTTATCTGTTGGCATTTGATGTACGACATCTTTGTATGGGCTACGGTCGAATGCAATCACAGGCCCTTTCATTGCATGCCCCCCCCCCCAGATTGCTTGCAAGTTCTCGGGGGAGATCATCCTTCAGAAAATATTGACTGCTGGACAGTGAGCGCCTGTGTGTGTGTGTGTGTATTAGGAGGGCTGCTTTAGAGCGAAATTGCAAATGCCTTTGTGTGTGTCTGTGTGTGTTGTGCCTGTATGTCTCCTTGTACTGATGGAGAAATTGAAGGAGAGAGCCACCCAGAGGGCAAAGGTTACTCGCCTTGTACATGGGAGAAAGGAAATTCCATTTTCCTCAACACATTGCTCCCAAATGCACCTGCTTCCCCATCTCTGTGTTTTCCTTTGCTATTGATAGCCTGCACTTACACATATGTGTGGAGCTCCTGAGCTTCCACCTGCTGCATTCAGATCTTTCAGCAAGGCTCCATTACCAACCAGCAGGCTTTTCTTTTAAACATGCCTCCATCATGAGTATTTTTCATTGGAAGAAAAAAACTTAACCAGACTATTAAAATGTCTATCATGACATTTTTAATATCCTTGTGTTAGAGTTTCATGTATTCTTGGAAACCAGCAATCCAAGTCATTGATTTAGTTCTCAGTTTTTTCCCACCAGAGTCTGTGTTTATTATCGTGCAAATGACAAAAATATGTCTAAGAGAGGTGCAAGACTTATTACTTTGGTATCCTGCATGTACTATATACTGTAATTGATGCAGTAAGTGACTTTTAATAGAGTTATTAATATTAGATATTATTTATAAACCACCAGTACTAAAAAGATGATATTTTAAATGCTATATTTGTTTTCAAATGGGTTGGTCCTAAAAGTCTTTTCTTCTTCTTTTTTTTTTTTTTTTGTTTATTGAGTGTTAACAAACATTGTAATCTTGATTTAGGCATTGGATCATGTAACACGTGTATTTATCATTTTTGAAATCAATGGCAAATTACATGTTTTTTTTATTTATTCGGAGGACTCTGCAATGAAGATGTCTTAACTGTATGATTACATCAAAGTGCACAGACAATAAAGCATGCAGCCACAAATGTGTGCCCACAGCAGGTAAATGCCTACATGTTAAATGTTTAATGGTTCAGGGGGTAGTTACTACACAGCACAACTGCTAATGTTTCGCCATCAACAACATGTCCTCTCTAATTGTCCTTCAGCCAAGCTGTGAATCTGCTCTCCATTGTAAATTTATTAGGACAAGAGAATTAACAAATTGCCTTACAGTGAATTTCCAAGGGCCAGTAAAAATACACATGCTCATGGCTGTGGCACGACCATGGCCAAGAAGTAAATACAGCTGAATTGAAGTAGAAAAGACAGTTGCAGTTTCAGACACGAAGCCTCAGACAGCTGCTGTAAGTTTATCTTACAAAGACACAGTCACTAGCTAACACACATTAATTCCCACATGTGCTGTGAGCTTTTTGCTTGAATGACGGTAATTATCACTTCACTCTTGACATGTAGACACCAACACTTTTGATGTCTTTGTTTAAAACAAAGTGAGAACCATGCCTTGATCGCCCACACACGTAATTCAAGTCGCATGCCTTGTCTGGCTTCTTTTGTGTGCCTGTGTGTATAATCTTGACATTAATGAGGGGGAATCTCTGGGAGTTCCCTAATGAATTACAGTACCTATTTTTTCTACCTAAAGTAGTACCTATTATTCACCTTTTTGGATAATTTGGACTTGGGGATTTTTGTGAAATAATAGATATTGGGGAGATAATCTTAATTATTACACTGCGTCTTTGGATGTGTTGGTACATAATCAAAATGGACACTCGGCATAAATAAATGTTTTTTTTACACAAACAAAATTGTTTTACAGTCACTTCATTCTCTCTAAGAATTCAATTATTTTATAATCTTAATTATTCATGTCAGGCACTTTTCAGTTATGTTTTTACTTAATTTTACAACAAAGATCATACAAGAAAAAAATCCTCAGTTATGAAACCATTCTTAATCTCAAATTCGAAACCAGATTTCAGGTCCATCCATCTGCTGTCTCTGGGGGAAGGTTAGATGAAGCTGGAAAGGAGAGAAAGGTCACACCTTAGGATGCTGCGCTTGAGCATGGGCTAAAAACATGTCTTTGCCCTGTGCAGAGTGGTATAGTATGTCATGTAGTGAATCTGCCTTGCTCAAATGATGTGAGTATGTCAGAGGGGGGAAAAAAATCAAGGTCTTGCCCTTTTTAACCATGTCCCTCTGCTCTAGGTAACAGCCCCCAGGGTAGATAATAATGGAGTAATCCTCTTATATGTTTCTGCTTCCCTCAACCTCACAGATCATTTTTCTTCTGCTTTAGTGTGTCATTCCACACTGAGCTGGGACAGTGGTGAATGTTTTCCCATTTGAGTTTTGTGCACAGTTTAGCTGAGTTCAGATTACATTGGTGAAATGCTATTAAAATGGGGAGTTATGGGACGATTTCCAATGAAAATACAGATGGTGCAGTGTAAAATACCATTTATATCACTAGAACTTCCCTCCTACTAAAATAACTTAATCCTTTACCTTGGAAAGAAAGGTCAGATTACTCAGAGGAGACCATCTTAGTATTTTTAATGTAAAACGTCCTAAAGAAGTTTTAGATAATGTCATACATAGAAACTAAAGACTGTTTCTTTTGGCATCTGGAACAAAATGATATTTTGGTGAAGTTGCTGTTGACAACACTGCATGTGCTATTATTAAGATCACAAAGTCACTGGCAAACACAGACATGCACTCAGTAGCTTACAATACCCTGCAAAGCTGCACACATTGGCACATATATTGGCGCTTCCATCCAGGCATGTTGGACATGGTGTGTGAAAGGTGCCCTGCTGTGTGGTTGGTGACAAAGACTATTTCTGTACTCGCTCTCAGACAGAGAGACAAGCAGGATGTGAAGGAGATGAACTCTCATCACACTGTGCTAAATAGCACCAAGGGGCACAAACCACACCTAACATTAGCATACGCCTTTCTAAAGCTGTCATGCCTTTGGGCCACCAGTCTGCAGCTACTGAAAGGTCATACAAGACCCATGAATACATGTGCAAATCTTAGTAACCGAATGTGGTTGCATAAGATCTTCGTTTTATCATCTACATATGGAAATGTACAAGATTTCTATATATATATTCAGGAAAGGTTCGTTTAACATGAATAATTTTTAACAATGCATTCACTACATTTTTTTCACTATTTTCACTGAATTGGTTTTAAAAATGTGCATGCTTGTACCTAAACATAGTACACTCATGTCTGTCAAACTGGGTAATCTACGTATAAGGTGTTATACCAAAATACACGTGTGTCCAGCTTTTACATTTCACTGGAGTAAAAGTGTTGTGAAAAATTTGATGTTTTTTAACCTATATTTAGAAAATGTATGCTCCCAAAATGATCTTTATGTGGAGAGGTGTTCTGAGGGTTCTGTAACTCAGCCTAATTTATCAAGGTCAGCTGGATTTATTTGTTATTATTATTATTATTAGCAAACAGTGACCTAAAGGGCTGGGCAGAGTGGAGCACAGCGTAGTCGAGCAAGGAGGGGGAGGGCTCATTCGACCCCTAAACTGATTCCCAAAAGTTGCATTTTGTGTGTATCTATATATATGAACATGAGAGAGAGAGAGAGAGAAGCAAACATAGCTCTACATGTAACCTGTTCCTTTAGCTGTTTCTACTTTACAGCTCAATAGTTACTTGTTGAACCTAAAAGTGTGAGATTAGTTGTTTGCACATGCAGCATGCACTTATTCCTACTCTATGCAAAGCACATGTTTATATTGCCATACTGTGATGATGGGTTGCAAAGAAAACTACCTTGGTGTGATGATAGCTTTCAACTAAATAGCAACATCAACTCTGCATGTGTCTGTTTCTGTGTATGAGTGTGTCTAAAAAGTTTGTGAAGAGGTCTCTCTCAGAAGACTTGTCTCACTGTAAATCCTGAAGCCTCTCACAGGTGCTAATTTATTTGGTTCAGATGAACAGACATGGGGAAAGGGGGAAATTCCACAGTTGAATTTTGAAATGAATGTGTAATTGGCACAGGCGTATTGATACACTCAGGGATCAGATAGTATTTGTCCAAAAAGCACTTTCAACTTATTGGGCAAATATGCCTTTTTAACCACAAAATATTTTAAAGTAAGAAAAGCAGTGTAAAGCGAGACAATTGCACATTGTTTTCCTGGTCACAATACTAGTAAAATTTTATGAACCTGTTGAATTGTAATTTAACAGGTAACAGTTTAGCAAAACAGTTGTCTAAACCAAACAACCTCATAACCCTGTACTGTAGCTATGAAAGATATGAATTCATGTCAGGGATGACAACTAATCCCCTTAGATTTGGCCAGGAAAGTCTGGATCAGTCTGTGCTCCTGGCCAGAGCACAAAATTGTCATATCATACCCACAATGCCTTTCTATTTGCCCCAGAACTTCCTGGTTGTACTCGGGCAGGGTGTGATATCATATCACATAATAGAATCTAATAGAGGTGGGCGACAGGGGGACATAGGGAGATGTATTGGTTCTTAGAGGAGGAAGAGCAGGGCCCATTTGTCAAGCCATTATCAGCAGCATCCTGGTATTTGTCAGCATCAATAACAAGACTGGCTGTGCATTGACAGACAAGCCTCTAACATACAGTGAAACTAATTTTTCAGCAGACATCAATGTCTATGCATCAGCTTTATATATATCATGGCTTGTTTTGGCATTGAGGAGCCACGAAGGGGACACCAGCAGCAGGGGTGGAATACCAACTAAGTGTGGCCTGGATGCGTAAATAACAGGGGAGCAGTTCAGTTTAGACTCAACCCTTTTTTTTTCCAGCATTTGAAGAGCCAATATTCAATTTGGACATAATGTGGTGGAGATGAAACACTGCCTGATCAGACGGCTATTAGCTGCATCCTGCCACTACTTGATTTAAGCGTTTTTTCTTCATCTTATGTATGCACTTTTAAGTGTATTCCTATTGAGTGTTGGGAGATACAAACCTTTAAATAGAACAGAGTGTGTAGGAAGGGCACATGGGGTGGAGGAGTGCAACGAAAAACAAGCTGAGCTTTGATGTCTGTGTTTTACTTAACCCTCCAAAAGAAGGCTTGATGAGATTCCAAGATCGATAAAACTCCAGGGAATACAAAAATCAAAAAATGTGGTCTTCGTTTGCTTTTGCTTTTTTTCCCCCTCATTCCCTGTTGCCTTGATTACGTGTGCACCTGTGAACCCGAAGGAGTATATGCATAGATCCAGTTGTATTTTCAACCCTTCCTGGCAGCCATGTCCATAACATAATGATTAGTGTTTGAGAAAAGTATCCAAGAGATATGATTGAAAAATTATTTCCCCAAACAACTGTGGATAGGACATGTTTTCTGTATCTTTATGTCAACTGACAGAACGACGGAGAAAGATGTTCCCTGTTGGCTGCAGATCTGAGGTTGTAGTTGGAGTCAGCAAGGTGTGCCAAGTATCACAGCTGTATGCTACAATCGATGACCTGGCTACCAGAGAGCTGGGATCAATGCCGCCCTCCCTGTTCACACTGCAGGTTTCTCTTGTTTTTTCTCATGGGCATGTGCTACAGTGCTGTTTTTTTTTTCTTTCTCAAGCCTAGGTGATGAGATTAGTTGGAGTAGTAGCAGCATAATTTAAGGCAGACAGATGGGGACCGATAAGTACTCACTGGGATTTATTTATTTATTTATTCAATGCGGATTTACTGTAAATACCTTTTTTCTGTCTGCCAGATTTTCAAGAGCTGCTCATGAGCATGTGGTCACCGGCTTAAAAATATAAAGTGCCTGGCCCTCTCTCAGATTTGATCCTTTATTACAGGGCTAGGCAAACATGCTTGGCAAGAGCTAATTTCTGACAGTTTCGAGGGCAATCGGCTCAACCGGTCTTTAAATCACTGTGAAGAAGGAGGACTGCACTTTAATAGTGGCTGATACTCTGATACCTGTTGTGTCGAAGAGGTAGAGAGCACATTTGAGTGCTGCCCTTTAAGATTTAGCATGCAAGTAAGCTATTGTGGGCATGTATCAACTGAGTGGAACCTGGTCTTCAAATCAGTTTGAAATGAGTGTAATTTACTGGCGTTACACTGTGTTTAAAACTGACACCGTGTGAAGAAGGAAATGTAAATTGCTATTATGGTGAAACTACTATTTTAGTACCATAATCTGTCTTGTTTATATGTACTCGCATAACAATAATTACTGAAATGTGTCTTAGCTCGTCTATGAACTTTTATATTTAGAATGAACTGGAGGGAATAAGAATCAAAATGTAGAAGGCGACTAAAGGAACATTTCTTCACAATTTCTTCAGGCAGGTAAACATTGTTATTGCTGACTTTAGAACATTTTTTATGCCATGAGAGTTTCTACAAGATGAATTTGAGTTTTCCTACACTCAGTCATACCCTTGCCTTGCATATTATGCCTACATTAGCTCAAATATTGAACTGGTAAGCTCTTGTCTGAATGATAAGGACACATTTCCAGGAGGGATCCAGTTCCAAAAAAGTGATCGAGGCAAACCGGGAGCTTCCAATTCCCCCTCTGCCTCTGAGGTCTTTTGGCAAACAGAAAACTCTAGAGAGAGAGAGAGAAAGAAGAGAGGTTGTGGGAATGCCATCTCCCTGTTCTCTATCCTAATTCTGCTGCCGTCGGATAAAGAGGCCACCGGCACAGCCTCCAGTGTTTCAAGTCTGATTAATCTTTTGATTGGGTTAATCCAGCAATGCTTCTATGGAGGCAATCTATTCCACTTTGGAAAGTCTTCTTTCTGCTCTCCTTTTCCTATTCTCTTCTACTTTAAAGTATTATTATTATTAGGAATATATGCCCTACCTTACATTAAAGTTTTTAAAGTAAACTTTACATAAAGAATGGACTTCTTTGCTTAATTGCCCCATGATTTAATTTCAGTTTAAAGTCTGTGTAAGACAAATACCTAAAACCTGTTTGAATGAGGCTCTGGTTATTGTTTAAAGAGGCAAAAGCTAATGAAAGTCAGGTAGGAGAGAATGCTTTACTACACACCACTGGAAGATACAATAGGAACCATTTTTTGATTTATCACCAGAGTCAGAGCAATGAATAGAAGATGTTAATGAAGGTCAAATGACAAAGCGATCTCTCTGGGTTCACAGTGAGGTTGGGTCTATTAAATGGTTTCCCCCTTCTTCACTATACACACTTGTCACACACACACACACACACACACACACACACACACACACACACAAGCTCATTTATTTAGCCCTCTGCTGCTTAATGATTGGAGGACATTTACTTCACACAGTGTCTTCTGTTTTAGTGGATAATGTTTTTTGTAAAGAGTTCCCACCTAATTAGCCCTTTTGGTCTTTACCCATCTCTAAATAAATAGGATGTGCTTTGCTGATGTGCAAGCCTCCCAGGGAACCCTCTGGTGTATTTAATAGTCTATTTATTTTTAATAATTACGCATTAGAAATTGGTGGTAATCCTGTTTTTCTTGGCATGCTGCCTTTGCCTTCAGACGGACAAACAATTTGTTAAATTAATTTTATATTAGTTTATTAATTGATTTCAATGAGTCACATTATTGTGGTTATGTTACACTCATATATATTATATTTCCCGGACAAAATGTAACATTGTAGCTGCTGATTCCAACCAACAGAAAACACAAATGTCTGTACAGCTGTTGATGACCAGTGTGTTTCTTGGAAACAAAGCTCATCTTGGGAGAAGGTTGAAAGCCTTCATTTCCACGAGAAGTCTACTTTTGATGATGTGACTAATTTGACTATTTGTCTTGCATGCTGCATGTTTTACATTTTAGACTTACAGTTTATGGTATCACATGGAATGATTTGCACAACGCAAGCAAATCTTGTGGTGTCTTGCACTGAGCGTGTTTACGCACAATTAAGTAAGTAGGTTACTGAGAGAAATCAGATAATATGAATAATCAGGGAACGAGTTTACAAGTGCAAAGGTTGTTACTGTAAATCCGCTTATATGTGCAGAAAAAAAAAACAATCTAATTTCTCCACTATGTCTGACTTATTTTGGAAGCAATGCTCAATGATTTTAAATGTACAGTAAAAATCCCAAAACACTTCTTGACATTTTTTCTTTTTTCTTTACTGTGTGTGCTGCAGAAGACTGACAGTGCAGTAAGAGAAAGAGGCAGACAGACGCAATGAAACTCTTTCTCCCAGAGCAATTGTCTAAATGAAAAAATGCAGTGGAAAGCAAGTTATTCAGACTTCTCTGCGACACTTACATTGTTGTGGTTTTAGTCAGACTTTGGGTGAACTTGATTAAAAAAACGAGACGACTTCGCCTTTTGTAATGGCTTCTCATTTCATCTAGCCACTCCACTTCACTACTTGCCCTTCTGTATTCTTTTATCACGTGATTACGTAAAAATCTGATTAGACACCCAGTTACATATATACATGGCAGAGAAATCTACCTTTTCTTGTTTACATGCAGTAGTTAACAAACTCGAGTAGTTACTCAAAAAAGGCGAAGTTGCATATGCTTGTAAATGCACTGACTTTGACATAACATGTACCTGTAGGTAGTAAAAGTGTTGCTGTGACATCAAGCCTGTGACCTTTTAGTTACACTGTATTCTTTCTAACATCAAGGCCACCTTGCTTCCTTTCCTGGATACAGGCCCCAGAGCAACAAGCATTACTACTAAGTGACACAACTCTGGTTGGATATCACCCCTTGCAACCGCACTGCTTCAAGTTACACAGGGCACCAACCTAAATGGGCTTAAATTTTTAATTTGCGCTGGAGAACAGAGATCACATCTTGGGAGGATAGCATATCTGTAATTTATTTAAGAACCCCACAGAGGGAGAGTTATTTTGGAGGCAGGGAGCTGGAAAGGAAGTATCTGTGTGGCATTTTTTGTTCTGCCCAAGGGGCTTGTAGGTAGACTCCACTCTGCAGTGACCTTCTAAGCGACGTGGAAGAGCGCTGAGGATGAACGTTCTATTTATGTTCCAATCCTTGGGTAAAAACTGTTGAGAGCAGAGTATTTCTCTTCCATCTCGAAGAACAATGAAAGCGGTTGAATAATTGATTTGAAGTTTTGCTAAAACTCTGAATCCTTTTACATTTTGCCAGAGTAAAGTGATTTGCCAGCTCTGTCACCACACAGCTGGTGTCCTCATGAATTGCTCTTATGTTTGAAGGCGCTCTTCTCTGAAGACGGCAGTGAATAGTGCTCTACTTTCCTTGGTCAAATCACCTCAGCTAGTGTGAATTAAAAGCGTTGTCACTCTTAATTAAACCAGACCTGATTATCAGGAGTGGCAAGTGTTCTGTTTATTGGAATAGCAGCTAAACATGCATGCGCCGCTCTGCAGTAATTTAGTAAAATCACCATCAGAGCTGTCACTTATCGATAGTAGTGGGGTGAGTGTGTACGCATTTGAGTGTTAGGGTGCAGGGGGTGGGTGGGCTGTTGGTGATGACATGGTATCATGCAGTCCTTAATGAGTGTGGATTAGCACGGATGATCCAGGCTTTGCAAAACCCCAGGTCCACGGCTGGTGAAGGGTGTGTGTGTGTGTGTCTGTGTGTGTGTGTGTGTGTGTGTGTGTGTGTGTGGTGAGAAGAAGATGACATCATGACACAAGCTAAAGTCAGTTTTGAAATTGTTCCCAGAATTCTCCACAAGTGCATCAGCCACCTCCTCCCTCACAGATGTGCATAAGAGCTGATTAGTATTTCTCTGCAGTGATTTATTCATTCATTTAATTATTTGTGAGCTGTTGCCTATTGCGGGGATAAAAAAAAATGTCTGTTGCTCGTTTTTCTTACATTTCCCAGCATTGTATGAAGAAAGAGTATCTAGACATGGGAAATGGGAATTAGAATGTCATGATTATTTCACGATTGGACTGTGCAGTGTTTTTGGATTCTTTGTTAATAATGCTTCCCCCTCAAGGCATGAATTTTTGAGTGTGCTACTGCTCAGGGATTTTTGACTTGTGGCCATAACATCACCAGTTTGAATTAGCATGCTGGAAATTCAGTGATGTCTGTGTGGAGGAGCATGTGAATGACTCAAACTCTGTCCCTAAGCTGATGTTGATGAACCAGTGAAGCTGTTCAAAAAGCCAACAGGTAGAGGAGTGTAATGTATGTACTGAGAAGTTAATAGAGATGTATGTAACTACGTCAACATGCAGTAGGTTAGCGCACAACTAGTTTGCATTGTCAGTAAATCACATTCCCTGGGTTAGAAAGCTATATTCTTCTCTTGTTTCATAAAGGTAGAACAGCTTTGGTGTCTCTAAATGGCATGACTGACACGCTAGTTTTGGCTTTGAGGTCAGGTTAACGAGCTGACTTTACAAACACTCTTTTCTCCGTTTGACGACAGCCATCTCTTTCCAGCCAATGGCTAATCTGGAGATTTGCAGCGACCACATAAAGACGTTGCAGTGATATGTTTGCTGTCAGAATGAAATATGGGCTATTGTCACAAAACAGCACAGGCATTCTGCTACTCAACCCCAGACCTCTCCTGTCACAGGCGTGCACACACACACACACACACACACACACACACACACACATTGTATGTACTGCAGTGCACAGGATGGAAATTGGATAGTCACACAACAGTTTTAGTAGCAGTCATAAACATGTGGCCTGTGAGATGATTTATAATAATTAATCCAGGCTGTCCAGACTGAACAGCCTCCCATTCTAACCCTCCACCAATCCACAAACACGCACACACACACATTATACATCTCTCACAAGCTCTACACCCCCCAGCTAGTCAGGCTTTGGAACACAGCTGTGATCACCTCGGCGCCTTTCCAACCTAATGTCAGCACCGTCGCTATCGAAGGACATTGAAGTGACTGTTGTCTGTTTCTCTTTCTCTCTCTGCACCTGCACACTGGAACATGCACTCTATCATGCCCATCATATCATGAACCATTAACATGAGGGCCTACAATAACATTATTTATGGAGGCGTTAATATTAACATCGACCTGTGTGCTGTCAGGTGAACTGATTTACCAAGCGCTGGAATGCTGGGACGTGTAGAGTTGGCAGGTGGACTAATTGAATATCAGTCACTGCACACAGCATGCTGATAGACACACACTTGCCACTGAACAAGCACACACATACATTTCAGATCCACAAATGCAAAAAAAGGCGACCTTACATGACCTAGCTCTTAGCTCAAGTAAGCTCTACGAACTACATTGTGTGTAGGTGTACATCAGACAAGTCTCCCAATGGACTTTTAACCATTTTTGCATGGTAGTAATTATGACTGGAGCTTTGCTGAGTGTAGGTTAGTATAATGGATGCTGTGGCACTTATCTGCACAAAACAGGCCCCACTAATGAAACTTCAGTCAGAGTGGCTCAGTGCTGGAGTGTTTCATCTTTGAATGGCGTTGTTAGTGTGTTTGGAGTTTCTCTGGCAAAGCACAAAGGTACAGCATTAGTTAGCAGCCATAAGGAATAATGAGGTTGCTGGACAAATGTGCACTGGTTGAATGTGGAGTTTATTCTAAAGGCAACTCTTGCCAATTTCAGTGAATGCAAAAGCTCTTGAGCAGATTACATTGAATGATTAGGTGGAGACTTGCTCAAGGACACTACAACAGAAGAGCACATACACAGCTGTTTGCAATTACCGAAGGAATCCCACCTATAATATTTGAGTTACAGTTTTACATTAAGTACCACTTAGGCAGCGTTGTTTTTAAGACGTGTAGTGAAATGCTTGCAAAAGATAATCTGTTACCACAGTAAAGCCAAGTGCATCTCTCTTTGCACTGTCAAGATCAAGAATCTAAAATGTTTAGTTGTATGCTGACTATGATTTGAATAAAACTTAAATTTGTTTTATTTTTTCATTTAGTAAGAATCTGAAGTACAAGTAAGCGTGAATAAAGGCGCATCACTGAGTAACTCACTGAATCGTGTGGATTCATTGCAGCACACTTTGGCGTGTGAGAACAGCACTAAACAGTACATATCAAAGATTCAGACATTTGTGGATCACTTGAGCAAAATGTAACATGACCGTATGATGATGACAAACCCTTGTGAGACCACTCAAAGGTAAATGGTGTCATGGGATCAGTAACAGAAGCCAAGTTTGTAATTTTATCACTTCCTCCTGATGTTTTGACACATTGTGATTTTTCAGGAAGGATGAAATTATAGGTATGTTGATATGTGTCCATATCAGTTTCAATGAAATTTAGTACAGGATGCAGCCCATAGAAGTCAACCAAGGACTTACAGTAGCTAATCATGCTTAAGAAGCTCTCAAAAGGCTCTAACTAGCTTTCATTTTGTGTTGTAACTCATTTGTCAGAGAACATTTTGAGTCATAGTCCAACTATACTGTATACTGAAGCAGTATCTAAGATTTTCTAAGATGTTTTCTCATTTACCCTGACTTCCTTTACTCTTGACTGTTCATTTCTTCTTTAATTCACTCTCACTTCTTAATTTTTCTTCTCCTCCTGTATTATCATTATTATAAACATAAACATAAATGTTAAATGTACTCACTTGTCTTTTTTTTTTCTCTGCTCATCTTTATTTTTCTTGTTATTACCTCTTCTCCCCTCCTGTCCACTTCTTGCGTCTTTTCCTGTGTTCACCTGTCGTCTCCTCACTGCTTCCCTCTCACTCAGCACGTCTATACTTGTTTCTTCCTTTCTCCTCCTGACTTATCTGCTCCTTCTCTGTCACTGTCTTTTCTCCTTACTGTGAACTCATCCTCCCCTCACTCCCCTTTCTCTGGTCGTTTTTCTCCCTCCACACATCCCATTCTATTGATTAACTTAACTTCACCTTTCTTTCTTCTTTTCCGTTCACACCTTTTCTCGGCTTCCCTTTCACACCCATTTCCACTTCCCTTCCCTTTCTCTTGTCATCCTCTCTGCTCTTTTCTACTTACTCTGTGGTGAAAATCTAGTAAGGTGGAGAATAAGGTGCCGGGTAGATGAAGCTAGGGTTTAGGACAAGAAGACAGAAGGTGCAGCCATGGCAATGTTTTCTTATTCAGAACAAGACTCTTTACTTTTGTCACACCAAGGTAGAAACTGTGCTGACATTCAATCATCTGAGTTTTTTTCCATGCAGCAGACCTGTTGACATTTGCACAGAATAGGTCAGCAGGGTGTTTTTTTTTTTTTAGCTGCCCCTTTCATGTTTACGCTCAGTGTGTTTTACTTCCCTGGACTTCTATTCTGAATTTACCCTATGTGGTCGTGTTACATAGACCCAATTTTGAGCATCCATGTTTTCATTTCCCAATTTGCCATGCGCCATGATGCTCAGCCATCTGTCTGAGCACAGTGACTAAACCCAATGCCAATATGTTGCAGGGTCATGAGAAAACAAACCAGAGCTTCTTTCCACGTGAGTGAATGAAGCAAAACATGTTCCGCGGCCTGAAAACACATCCAAGTGTCCACTCTCACCTGCATGCTATTGTTATGATGCTGGGTGAGATTTCCACCATCATAGATGTCTGTTTAGGAAGAACCATAGCTTCCGTGCTGTTCGGCTAACCCTTCGTTCCGGCTGATTAATGGCAGCTCGCCCAGTCAAGGGAGTGTCTCATGCGACGGAGAAAGCGGTAGTGCAACAGCGTGTGTGCAGTGAATAAATGCTGTACATTAAACAAATTCCCCCGCGCTCGTCTTGGCAGCCAGGCATGTGGGAGGAGGGTGTATTGCAGAATTGGTTTCACTTCCTTTGCCTCTCTCTCTGACACATGCATGTATGCTCATGGATATTAAACGTCAGGCATTGATTTTGAGTTTAATTTCTATAAATTGTTTTCACCAATTCATGAAACCAGCGCTACTTGTTTTCAAACCTATCCCATGAAAAATAATTATTAAGATTATCTTGTACAAATCCTGACAAAACTTTCAATATTACAAGTTTTGCTTTCTAACCCATATGCACTGTCTATATGTATACATATTAGTGGTGGGCCGTTATTGGCGTTAACGTGAGACTCTTATCGGGCGATAAAAAAAATATCGCCGTTAATCTATTCACAAAGTTGGGTTGGGAGCTG
>JAUYWH010000020.1:15664147-15679964 GCA_034779795.1 Ctenopoma multispine | reverse complement strand
GCGCCACCTGGCTTGAGAAACCCGTTCTCAAAGACTTACTTTTAGTCATTATTTGGGTAGCACACATATTCTGAATGAGCCATTTTCATCTAGATTCCAAGATTACAGTGAGATTAATCTAGATTTAAAAAATGAATCTATGCCCACCACTAATACATATGTATACATACAATGTGCATACATACAAATCAGTTGATATACCAGGGATTCTTCTGAGGTCAGCCTGTTAGTTGACAGTGATTGGCCAGTGAGAGCCAACCTGACCCCAGAGCCCTGACAGAATAAAGGATCATCGTGACTGTTGGTTGTTGAGGTAACAATGCCCATAGAGGATGCTGGAACACAAAGATGGAGGAGGAGATGAGAAAAGACCCGAGCATTTATGAAAACATATAGTGAACCTTGTGGATAATATCAGATCATGGTAATTGCATTTAAACTTGGTATGAACTATTGTTAGTTAAGACGTCTTTTTTAACCCTTTGGAAATTTCTTTTGTGCCTATGGCAACTTTCAGACTTGTTCTCATTACCTCTACTCTTCTTAGTAATATGAGCTTGATATGCAGAAGTAGCATACAATGATTTCTGTTCCCTTTTGTCAACTGAAACAAAGCGCAACTTAAACTACAAAGATAAAAAAACAAGTGCTATTTCAACAGCAACTCATGTTGTGCATATGAGGAAGATCTTATATAGGTGCCATTATGTCTATATTATTCAATTGTACCCCTTTCGTGCATTTGAGTTAAGATATTCATATTCTTATCTTGACTTTGGACGCAGGGTAATGATGAGCTCGTCTGACCTTTAACTCAAGATATCTTTCTTTAGCTGCTCAGTGGAAACTCTTTATGGTGAACTCAGGGGCAAACCTGACAGAGAGAATTGACTTATTATTGAATTAGGCTTAAGATGCAGTAGACATGGCCTGCAGATGTATAGAAACTTGCATAAACACATGTAGTTACATCTGCAAGCACACAAAAATTCACTCATGCAGTATTAGTTTCCACACAGAAATATGGATATATGCCTCCACAAATCCATAACCTTATGGATCTGTACATACAGCACATGGGTGAATATCCACACGTGCTAACCGTGCTCATGCACAAGCCCACACACACTCACACTCATTAGAGATGTGAAGGAAAAAATGATAAAAAAAATCCAGGAGGGATTTCATGCAGATTTTCACTCCACCGCTCTCAGGCAATCAGTGGCAAGCCTCCACTTCGCCCGAGAACTGTCATCCTGTGGTCACAAAGGGCAAAGAGAGAGGGAGAGAGAGAAACTCATCTCTGCATTTGTTGAATTCCCCCACCTACCACTTGAGGAGGCAGTTCATTTAGTAGTCCCTTTCATTAATGTTTCTCTTTCATTTTCCCACTTTTTTCCCATCTCCCCTTTTTCTAACTACTTTAAAGGTACGGGTGAGCGAGTAATAAGAAGAACAAGAAGCCACTGGAGCTGCTCAAGATATGAAGCTAAAGAGATTTTGAAAACAACCAAGTGGTAAGTGAGTCCTTATATTTTTGCACAGTGCACCACAATTTTAGGAGTGTAATTTGTTCTCAACATCTCAGTCTCACGCCCTGCATAATAACTGATTTTACTTTGTAAGGCACAGATTTATGGTTTCTTAATTCTCAAGTCCGTCTGCTTTTTCTATTGCCCTTCTACATTCACCTCTTTTTTCCTTCCTTACATCACCTTTCTGTCTCTATCTATGATAGTGACACTATAAATATGATTTTTTTTTCCATCTTGTTTTACCCTCAACACAAGAAGAGAAAAATACAGTGTACGTCCTAGGGCTTCACCCACAGGCCATATCCAAAAAAGGTTATTCTGCTTAATCAAACTTCATTACATTCATAAAGATGCTGGACAAACCAGTACTTAAATTTAGTTCAAATGTGATATTGCGGACCAAGCGAACTTATTTTCCCTTACTAATGATCACCATAACATGATACAAAGCAAAATGTAATTTTCCTCCAAGCATTTCAGTGCTCCAATACTAAGCCAATCTATCTACATTGACAGCCGAGTTGAAGCTGAGAGACCTATCATCTACACCTGTCACACCAGGCTGGCACTGAGGGACTCCTCCTGTGCTTCCGCAGTACTTTCATTCAACACGTGCACTGGTGTTTTTCAGATCTGGAAGCCATCACACATCAGTATAGAAGTGTAATATCACCCAACTTTTCAAGTTTTAATCACATTTATCACTCCACTCAGGTGCATAACACTGACTGCAGAATGTGTTTTAATTCATATTTCTGGACTTCATGCAGCACACATATGACATACAAGTGAAATAAAAAAACCTTGTGATTTAACATCTTTCAACGAAAATCATCTCCTAATGTCATGATATGATTGTCAAATATGAACTAATTTAAAAATACAAACATTTTTTTCTTTATGCACAAGTAATCTTACCATTTCTGAAATCATCTGAAAACATCTCTAGGGCTTCAGTGAATTTTGACCTGAATTTCCTACTGTAGTTGACTCCACTGTAATTACATACACTGCACACCCCATCCTTATTTCCATATCATCACTTGATTGTTAGTGCTGCTGGCAGACAGGAAGGCATGCAGAAACTCTAGATGAGCATGAGCAAATGGGTGTCAGAGTAGATGGAGGCCCACGCATCCCAGCTCGCTGTGCGCAGAGGGCCGCCTGCATCTCATCAGCTCCCTACAGGGGCCAACAGCGTCATAACAGCTGTATTTGGCATGCTGGGACACAATGATAGCAAGGCCTCAACAACCTGCTTCATTTGACTGCAGAAATGGTTAAGAGGCATGGGATCACATCTGGACCCCCCACCATGGGCTCAACAAGCTGGAAACTGAGAGTGCACAGAGAGAAAACATTGCTGCCTGGCTGTGTGTCATTTACACATCAGCAAACAAATTCCAGACAATAATAAATCAACTTTCATTTCAAATTGACATTCTATACCTGTGTTTAATGGTTTATTCAGCAGTATCTCATTGTTCCCTTAAACAAAGCATGTCATGGTTGTCTTGTAGAGGTCAGGGAGCAGCTACCCCTGTTCACATTGTCAATAATGTCTGTTCAAACATATCTAAATCATCTATAATTTAGTTGTAGATGATTTGCAGTAGAGCAGTAGTTTACTGCCATTTGTATTAAATGGACAGAAATACCCAGTGCTATAAAATGTTGGACAGTAAATAAATACAAAGTGCATTAACAAGTTCCGATATACAAACTGTGTTCTGTAAAAAAAACTACTTTATCTGGTATAACAAATGGAAACAAGATTACTGTAAACATAGTTATAAGGACAATGCATGCATAAATAGTTCTGGGTTTGGATTGGCTTTGCATCAATATCAAAATATCACTGATACCTCATATTCTTGTATATCCTATGTGTTGATGAGAATTGTCTGCATATAAAGTATATGGTGTCAGCCTTGATGTGGCAGTAATGTGTTTTACATTATAACGTTCGAAACAGATGATACCTCATACTCTAACACACTGTATATTCTCTGTCTTAGACTGCATGTTGTTTTTAAATTTTACCTTTAGAGCTACATTTCAGTTTGATGTTTACCTCTTGGGGCACTGCCTCGACTGTGTTGCTGATTCAGGGCGCCTTCCACAGTGGGAGGGAGGAGTTTCTCTGACTGTACCTGACTTGGGCAAATCCCCAAGGCCTTTGCACCTGAATGAACAGGCAGCAGCAACTGTTGGCTGAGCTTTAAAGACAGTTTCTGAGGAAGAGAGAGCAGTATCTCTTAAGTTGCTCCTAGGATGTTAGCAGCACAATTAAACAAAGCTCTGCTAATCTTTACATCTGGCGTCAAGAGGCACTGTGTTCTTGCAGAGCAGTGTTATCCGTAGTATGGCACTGAGAGTCTGACAGGCTGCATAATGTGCCCTGCAAGCTGCCACCACCCACAGCTGTGCCTGCACTGCACACATACTGTACAAGCAACAGCCCTAATGTACTGTAAATCAGAAAGAGTGAAGACAAAAACACAGCAGTGACTTAGCATTACTTGATTAAATATGCTGCATTTATTTGCAGTGGCATTATAGAAACTTAAACTGACTTAACTGACCTCAGATAGGGGATAATGAATGTGATTATACCAAAACAAGTAATTTCATGGTATTTGGGAATGATAGATGTTTTGCTTATTACACCTTACACCCAGTGATGATTTAATGCTATGGATATTTTTTTTTTCGTTTTAAACTTGAAACTCTGCACTGAGCTGCACTAGTGCAGCTCAACCATCGATGCTGACAACCTTTTATGAGCTTGAACTCATTTATGTACATTATCGCACCTGACGAGCTGCAGCTGACCCTTTAAAGATTCAAAATTCCCACACTAAAGTTCTTCCAGTAGTTTGTAAAACTATCTTGCGAAACTTTATGAAAGCTGATGGATGAAAATAAACAACCTGCTGATGTGTCCTAATATAAAAGGCTTGGATATATATTTTTAGGGTGGGGTGGAGAGATGCTATCTTAGGTCTATTAATGCAGTCATTGCTGTGTTGCCCCAGGCTGTAGGACCTAATCTAGAGGAGTGAGAGTGAATGGAACTGTGGCTCGGGCTTGCCAGACCTACTTAGGTTCTGGTTGAGAGCACAGTGCTGTGTGGGCGAATCTATTCTGTCCTGCACAGGGCACAGCATAAACATTGCCCAGGGAACACAGGCAGGCAACCAGGCAGGCATGCAGGCAGTCAAGCGGACAAGAGCAAAACTATAAGGATGGTTGCCTTTAATTTCCTTTCTACTGACTCCCTTCAACTGTCCAGGGCCTGAGAGCAAAAGAGGGGAAAGGGAGAAGGGAATGTGTGTAGAAATTATCTGTAGACGCTATCTTTTTTCTTTCTGAGGCTTCACCAAACTATGTGCTGTTATACATCCTACTCTCTCTTACACACACATACACACACACACAGATGCTCACACACGCAGACACATTCCATCACACTCTTTCATGGTGAATCTGCCCTGATCCATCCAGTTGATGTCTGTGAAACGATTACTTGCTTGCTCCCTTACTGTTTTTAAGTGATCTGTGTTTGCTCCATGGCACTCTGGCACTCTGACATCCTGACCCTGCTTGTAAACAGAGCACTGCTGCTTCCACATCAACTACTCTGCCGTCACCACACCCCCCACCCGCCACTACCAAATAAGGAAAACAGAGCCACTGAGAGAAAGCAACCCACTGCGGAGTCTGTTAGCGAGCCAGCACGCCAACGGAGAGGTTGGTAGAAAACCACCTCTGGCATCACTCATCACTCCTGGCCTCTCTGGACTTACTCCCCTCTCCACAGTGAAGAAATGCCCATGCACTCACACCATGCGCACAAGCACTCACTGAAAGGCACACTTATGTCTGCACACAGAACCACGCGCACAGTGACCCGAAAGCATTAAAGGCACTCGCACAGAGTACGCTGTATACAATGACACACATTCAGAGGCACATGTGCTTGAACATACTGTACACACAGTGAAAGAAACATAGGCACACACAGAATGTTACAAATCACTCAGAGGCACATTTATGTACAAAAGACATATTCACAGGACACAACACACACATGTATGCAGAGTTATTATATATTACCTCATAAAAGATCCCCGACATGCAACATAACTTACACACTGTAGATTCAGTAAGGCCTTCAAATGATCAAAGGTGTGTTTCTAATTTTGCAAAGATGGATTTATATACCACTACCAATATATATCCCCCAAACAAGTCGGCACACATGGTACACTGAGGACTTATTTTACTAAAGTTTTACATAAAACATGTGCAAACTTGATATCACTCGCAAAACAAACTGCATAAAGTGATCTACTAAGGGTGCACACTGAGGACTGTCTTTCAAATGAGCAAAACAGAGCACACCTTTGCCTCCTTTAATATGCAAAGTGGGTCGTTTTTGCCTTAGTGCACAAAATAATGGGAAGACGATAAAAATACATACACTGAACACACACAATG
Organism: Ctenopoma multispine; assembly: GCA_034779795.1. NCBI lineage: Eukaryota > Metazoa > Chordata > Actinopteri > Anabantiformes > Anabantidae > Ctenopoma > Ctenopoma multispine. Next base: position 15,673,926 of record JAUYWH010000020.1, on the reverse strand, counting down.
TGACTTATCAGACCTAAAAGGGATTTCTAGTTACTATTTAATACATTTGAATAACAGGTGCAAGCTGCTTGCGCACAGATGGTTGATGTCAGAGGAGGAAGTAAAAGTTTGTGACAATTAGATAAGTGCATTGAGATCTCATATTGACATGTGGTACTTCATTTGGATTGAAGGAAGAAAATTTATACAAACATACTACCTGTCCAGCAATCCAGTTCTGGAGCTGTTGGGTGAGCTATTGGCTCATTTCACAACACTTACACAGGAGCCACGCAGCACCTGTCATGTCAGACTGTGCGTCTGCAACTCAAGGAAAAGCTTCCCTACATTACACCGAGTCGGTGTCATTACAGTGTAATTACTGTAGCTGTTGCTGCTGTGGTCTCCCATATTAGATTTTTTCTGTGCTGTGCCGCCAGGATGCACTGAATGAGGCCAAACTTGGATTTTATGTTTTTGCTGGTTTCCCGAGAGTTATGAGCTGACTAATGGTGTCATAACCAACGTTGTGGCCATTTGCCTAAGGTCAGGGTCATTTTATGATTAAATCGTTCTGAGGAACACCTTCTTTTTCTTTAAATTAAGAGATAGTGAGTATGGAGATGGCTGGCTTTTAGGTGAGTCATTATAAGATTTGTGAAATTATTAATTACATTAAAGAAAGAACCTTGTATGTGGGTATGGGTAATTCCTAAACTCCCCATTACAGACACCAGTGGAACATGCAAAACCCTCATTTAAATACAACCATCTCCACCATGTTTGCATCTCTTGTCAATCACGCTACTTTTTTTTTTTTGTAGATCACCTGCAAAACCTCCAAACCAATAACACAAAGAATTTTCAAGCTTGCATACAGGCCCTGGATATTCTTACCAGTCATCAATTATTACCAAACATTACACAAAGACTGTTTACATCATCAGTTGTATCACGATACTAATATACTAATACTGGAGAATACTGGTCTAACCCCATTCATGATACACACCAGTGGCAGTCATAATCTTTTTTTTAGTTTACAACATTTACATGTAAAATAGCATCTGCTCAGCCCAGTAATGCCAACCTGGAAAATAAAATGTACTTTACAGGGAGCCGTGAGCACCATTTAAAACATTTGTCAGTTTAACAGGATTCACAGGACACAGTAATATGAAATGTTCCCTTCTGGTTTGTGTCTTTGTATCTTTCTCTCCTTTTGCTTGCTCTGAAATTCTTTGGTTTATTTAGCTGCACTCTTTCACCTGCATCCAAATGTCAGCCGGGTTCAACTGAGCTGGAGGGAAAACACTCTCAGAGAGAAAGCCATATCGAGAGTGAGCCGGTTAAAAGAAATGCACGAGAGATGAGGGAGAAGGAGAGGCAAGCGTGAGTGTGTTAGGTAAGAGAAAAGCTCTCCAAGATGGGTATATTGATTCTTATGCATTGTACAAACAAACAGCATTATAGTTTAGGCTTTGATCTGATACTGTGGGCCATTGTTACATTGGTAGAGTGAGACTAATATCACACAAGATGCATTCAGAGTCACTTAAACATTCCAGTTAATGTCAGCATTGAGCTGCAATGTCCAGACAAATAGTTTCAGTAGCTGTTGATTAAACACTAAACACAACATGTTGCAACTATCCACCTGCTTCTTTGTTGTGAAGTGAAGCTCAGAAGTCAGTGAACCCCATGATGCCTGATTTCAAATGTAACACAAACATGGATTTGTGTTTCACACAAAGATGCACTACATGTAACAGGACATCCGAAGAACCAAGAAATTCCTAAAAATGCAGAGAGAGCTGACAGATTTATTTCCAATAATGCCAATAGCATGTAATGTATTGCAATTCTCATCACTTCTCCTCCCAGTACACCCACCGAGCTCCCATCGCCATTCCCCAATTCCCATCTATCGCAGCGCTCACTTCTGTATCAAGGTAATGAATTCATAATCTCTCTCAAGCTATTTGTAGATCTCTTGGTGGGAGATAAGAGGGCGCATCATTGCACTCTAATAGCCGTCAGTCTGCCTCTGTTCCTGCCTGTTGTGTGTGTGTGTTATGTGTGTGTGCATCATGCGTATGTGTTAAGCAAACATCTATCCCCCATTTTGACTTTTAGGGAGAAAAACCTGACTCTAGCCCAGAGCATAGCTGCTTATCAGCTAAATGTTGAAGCTATGTGTCCATCAAATGCAGCAAATGTCTCTCAGATAGTAGAGCAGTAAGCACTGACTGCTGGTCCACTTTCTCTCTTTTTTTCGATTGTCTTGTTTGCACAAAAACACTATACAGGGATTCCCAACGTAACTTACAAACACTCAATCACAGGAAGAGTAAATATCCAAGAGGGTGGGGCAGCTTCACAGTAACTAAACTTGTGACGGGGGTGGCTCTCGAGGGCTGCCGACTGATGTCTGTGCGTGTTTTTAATTGTGTTTTCGGTGGGGTGATGAAATGTCCTCTATTTGAGAGCGAACTGGCAGTAAGTGGGCTGTCGCCTCCAGGGACTGAATGAGCGATGGCCCGCTGCTATTGGAGGTGATTGTGGTTCAACCCCTAGGGGTGACATAGATGAAGAGAAGGAAGCAGTGAGACAATAAGGAAAGATGTAACATCCTTTTTTTAACAATCTCCTATGGAGTTAAAAACAGGACAGGGGACAAGGAATAATTGCAAGTAGGCCTGGAAATATGATCTGGACAAAAACAAAAGAAAACTTGGGATTGTTTACAACTTTTTTACTTCCTGTTTTTTGTTGGTTTTCAAGCTAAACACTTCTATAAATGAAAAAGCAGTAACATTTCCTAACTATTTATTTTTTTACTACTTTTTGCTAACAGAGTGGCTGTGCTTTTCTTTCTTTTTTTATGGTGCCATAGATCTTTTGATGTATTTGCATGAAAAAAGCTAATTATATACTGTAAGTTTTGGGGCTTTTTTTTTTGTAATTGGGAAAAACTATAAAGCAAAACATTTTTATGAACATAGCGTGATTAATTGATTCATTTAGATTACGTATAACCACTAACTGGTTAGAGGATATAGTTTACTATATGTCTTTGTTTTTGATTAGTGGAAGTGCACTCAATGATATCATCGACATTCTGAATACATTTTCATGTGTATTTGTTATATATAGCTATAAATCCTGTGTTCAAAATTCAGTGAAGGACGCAATGACACAACAAGGACAGGAATAAGGAAATGAGGAATAAGGAACAATTAAAGAAAAGCTGTTTTTCTCTTTTGTGCATGTGGCTATTCACATTATGTTTATAGTTTCATATCTCCAAGTCATTTCAAACCGGCTACATATTGAAACTTTTGTATAATTTACGAAGTATTCCACTTACATTAAAGTCTTCCTAAAGAGATCTAAAGATCACCCTGGTGTTTCCTGTTAGACAACAGTGATAAGGAGACAGTATGGAGAGGATCACCCTTCACTTGGAAGCATAACAGCTGACAGAAGGAGGCCAATAGTTTCAACAAGGTTCACTGGTCGTTTGGAGCATCTTTGCACAGTACATGTTGTTACACGATTCAGAAACGATTAAATGCTTTTCCTCGAGCACTTGCCACATCTTCTGCTCTCTGACTTTACATGGCATTTATGAACACTCACAAGGAAAACAAAAAGTGGAGAGGGAGAGCAGGGGAAGAGAGCTCCTAGTGAGGAGGAGTCTCATTATTCCGTTATGGATTGCACATGTCAGGCAGTAAGTGCTCTTTTTATCCTTTCAAAGCACTAGCCTCGGCCACTGAGCGCATTTCCCTACCCGAGTGAAATTTACCATGTTAAGGCTCATGCCACCAGGGGAATGGTGGTGAGAGCTCTTGGTTGCTGCTAAGATTTACCGGCTTGATTAAATAAGGAGCTGTAGTGTGAATAAGAGGCCAAGGGAGAAATCTACGTAACATAAATGCATGTTTTTCACTCACCAGCTAAATTGATTATATCACCCCTCACACCCTTTTACACTTCTTTATGGCGTGTTACGTCACGCTGGGTTTTAAACAAAGAGCAGAGAGAGGGCAGTGGAGGATTGCTTGTGGCTCAGGATGGCTTTCTGCCAAGACACAGCAGAGATGGGTCTTTTTAAACGTGCCTGTTCCCATCCATTACTGCCTGCATAGCTTGAAAAGTTCACACAAAATATATTGCTACTCTTTCTCCAACAGGGCAGGAGAGGCCTCTCATTTGACGCACTGTTTCTCACAAACTGTAGCTCCCTTCCAATGAATGGCTAATTCAGTCTCATTTCCTTCAATTTTCCATAATCTTTAACACTCCAGGAAGGTGATGTAGCAGCATTTTTCAGCTGAGCAGTTGTAGCTATGCTAAAGGACAAGTTTATTTTATTTCCTTAGCGGCATGTAAGTAATTCCCAGAATATATCACTTTCACTGCTGCCTGAGATGGATATTGGATTAGAATAGAATCTCAAAAAAAGCTAAGAAAGCTGTCAGTGCTGCCTGGCAGTCACTGACTGTGGGTCAGTTGATTGATGTGTCTCACCTCCCTGCTGGACAAAGTGGATGCCAGATGCCTCTATTCAAATTCAAATCCTGCAAGCCAATGAGAAATAGCTTTGTCAGCTCAAAACCAGTGTGATTGGGTGAACTCACATTCAGATCCCTCCTTAAATGAAAGACATGGAAGGTTAAAAACTGTCACTCAAAGCTGGTAAAATAAAAAAAAGCCTTGCTTTTATTAAAGTCGATTGTTTTGTTCTTGTTGTTTTTGTAGAATATTGTCTAAAAAAATGGATACATTACAATTTTTATTTATTTTTTATCATCACTAAAATTAAAGTTTAATTTATGCTAATGGAATTGTTGTTTTTTAATAAATTGAATAAGAACAAGGACAGACAGGACACCTTATGGAACAATGGTGACTGAAGACAAATACATATTCATTATATAATTAAAGCTTTTTTCTAATTGTGATTATGTCACACAGAATAATACCGTGTTTCAGCAGAGCATTCGGTTTAAATGCACTGTGTTCTGTTGACTCTTATGATTCAACTTGGTTAATCTGCACTAAATACCACTGCGTACTGTGGTACACAGGCATCTGAGCATGGAAAGATGTGATATAATTCATACGCAGCATCTGGGCTCATATGTGAACCTACAGCCAACAATTCCTCTTGATTCTTATTCTTATTTTGTACTTCTTTTTACTTAACTTGCATTATCTATTAGCCATCATTTTATGTCGTAGTAGTCATATTTTTACCTTTTAAATGTTATGTTCGTAACAACTGTTTGATATTAACAGTGGTAAGTAAACGTCACTGTCACAGCTTCATGTAAGGTTAGCCCTATACACAAATGATTAACAACACATGAACAAAGAAATATAGCCTTACATAACTTCTCAGTGAAATATCACACAATTTAGTTCCCCCTGTTCACCACTGTGTATTTTTCTCTTCATTCTGCCACAGCAGTAAAGATTTATAAAACAAAAGGCCAGTCACTGTATGTCGTTGCGCTACAAGACACATTGTGTTTTGATTTCCGACTAAACGTGTTTGAACGCACCACGTAGTAGGATTTACGATTCGACAGAATGCGAGAGCCAAATTTATGAGGTGGCAGTGAACGCCGCCCAGGGGCTGCGTTGCGGGGGGGGGGGGCCCCCCCCCCCCCCCCCCTACTATAGAAGGAGGGAGAAAGGGGGTATGTGACTCCTGCCTCCCGTCTCTCCACCCCCCTCAGTCAGTGCGAGGTGGGTTTGGAAGAAAGGAATCCAAACCTGGGACGCGGAGATAACAAGCGTCACCAGTAAAGAGATACAGGCAACATTTGGAGATCCGCGCACGGATTATTAGACTGTTTTATTTTTCTTTCACGGCTCCGATTCCGCTTTGGAGCGTCGGATTCTGGGGAACTGGAATACACACGCACGGGGAATAATGGGGCTATATTATAATCGCTCCCTCCGTTAACAAGTGACTTCCCTTGGAGAAGGTGGAATACTGTGGTTTTCTTTTTTTTTCTGCTGTCGGGGATGTGAAGTAACATTTTTTTCTGAGGAACCGCGAGTGCTCAGCCAAAAGAATACGGATTTTTTTTAAAACTGCCCCTCGTAAGCCAAGTAGGGGGTAGCCTCAGAAATCCGTCTTCTCACGTCGTTAAAGTAAGTGCATGAAACTTTTCTGCTTCTAAACTCTCGACATGCTTGATAAAAGTGTAGCAGACACGTTCAATAATAAGATTGCTGCCATTGTCGGGAGAATATGCTCTTCTCAACTTTGTCATAATGGAGGACCGTTTTGTTTGACTTACGGGGTGTCTCGCTAATGCGAGCACACCTCTATGTGCTGGGGGGGGGGGGGGTATTGCTTTTGTGCTTTAACTTATTTACACCTCGTTTTTTCGTGTATTTGTTAAGTAATTAAAGTAGCACAAAACGCTTTCCCCCTGAATCTGTGCCTTAAAGCAGACATTTAAAAACTTTGTTTTGATGCCAGACCCCCCACTAGAGACAAACCAATTCTTGATTCCTCATTCTGCTGAGCCTTTGCCCCAAATGCTCACATTGTTTGGCATTTGAAAAGTTTCCGTATATATTTGATGTGCATATTCATCCCATGTAATGTGTAAACAGTAATTAGAAATATTAGTGCCATGCTTTGCTCAAAATAGGAAATGACTTAGAGACTTAAGAAATAACTAATATTCTCATATATTATCTATATGGGGGATTTTCTATATATTGTGCTACATCACATACAGCAAATACAAAACTACTGTGTTTCTGTAATATGTAGTATCAAGCTTTGTGTTTTGATTACCGTAATTTCTTTTGTTACCCATGTATTACAAAGAGTGCCTGCAAGTTATTTCAATATCCTTTTTAATATTTTAACATTGCTTCTTCTTCTTTTTTTTTCTTAAGAGTAGTCTTCTGCCTTGAGAAGTAACTTTTGTCTGATTGTGCCGGAAAGTTTAGATACAGCCCCAGGCTATGGTTCTGCCTTTTTTCCCCCTTCTCCTTCTTCTTCTTTGTTAAAGGCAGGCTACAGTAAGTCAAGTGAGTCCAATCTGAATTGTAATGGGTCTTAATTTTATCAGAACATTTAAGACTAAATCTTCCCCAGGCAACTTACGCCTCTCTACCCCCCCACACACACAGACACACCATCCTCCCACCCCAACAGCAACTGCAAGCCAAAAAAAGATTAGCAATGCTTTTCATTTACTGTGTGTTGCTGAACAGACTAGTTCAAACGCTGCTGTTTTTTTTCTTTCTGAATTAATTTTAAAAAAAGTAACAGAGGAATATCTTGAAATTAAGCGAGTTCAGAGGTCAGCCTCAGAAAAGCAGCTTCAAAATGTTTACTACACTGAGACGTAGGGATGCAGGATGAGGAATTCATGCTAAGCTACCTGTTCTTATTCTTTGTCAATGTTTTCGAACCTGGCTGGGAATAAATATGTATGGTGTTGTATTATACTTAATTCAAGACCTATATTGGCAAGTTCTAAATGTTTCCATTTATAATGGAAATTCAGCCTTTTACCTATTTTGTAACTCTAGCTCATCAGTCTTGCATTCCAGTATTCAATCAGCCTGCTAGCTTGTATAAATAAACTCATTTGTCTTATGATGAGAGTCACATGTTGATTGTCAGTAGCAAGTAGGAGTCTTGTCCTTCAGAGTAATTGGACAACACATATACCAAGAGGCTGTGCATTCTGGATTCTTAATGAGGCTTTAATTGAACAATTTATCACCCCTGATCACTGTCAAATAAGTGGGCAAGAAAGACAAAAGGAATTGAAAATGCCAAGGATAAGCTGCCAGGCACAGTCCTCAAAGCGTGACCAGCATGTCTGTGATGGCAGCATCAGCAAGGTGTTTTATTCAATTTTACTTATTTATTTATTTGTCTGTAGAACATGCAGATCGATGCATTTGTGAGTGGCAAGCTTGTAAACGGTGGTAATGAATAGTGGGGGATGATGGGGCAGTGAAGGCATTACATCCTTGAAAACTTCTTTTATTGGACAAACTTTTGATTTCTCCCTGGAGCTTCTTTCTGTAGACTTCGGAGAAAAGCTAATTGAATTGTGCCCCGGATATGATGTTTTTTTCCCCCAAGTATGGAGGTCTTGGAGATGTGTCCTCCTCGGGGTTTTGAAAATCATTTCCTTTTCAATTATTATTTTCTTTTATTTCCCCTACCTCAACAGTAGGGTGTATTCTCTCTATTTTTGACGAGATCAAAGCGGAGAAGAGAGGGAGATTCTAGATTGCTACAGGCCTGACAGACTGTAAGCTATTCAAAGTTGTGTATTTTACTTACAGTATTTAAAGGAGCTCAGAAGTTGTCATCTTTCCTACTGTTTCATGTTTGTGCTGTGGGCTACTGGGTGATAATAGGTTTTATAGAGGCATAGAAAACAGATCTCTTGATACTTTTGAGTGTTTTGCTGTTAGAGATTTTCCAGATGCTGCACTGAAACTGACAAACAGAGAAACATTTCTTTTCCATTTTATCTCTGCTATTTGCAGAGATAAACTCTTGAAATCCTAAAATATTTTTTTGAATTTTAAAACATTTCAATTACTCTTCCTCCACTTTTATACTTTAATCGATGTCATAGTCCACCTAAGGGGAATAAAATGTTTAACAGCCATAATGAGACTAAAACATTAATTAACAAACAAGCCATTTACTGTATATATATGTATGCCTAGCCATTTTTTCTAGGCTTTTAGGCCTACAATTCCACGCTTGCACTAATTTTTTTACCACCCTGTGCCATATTCATTTCATTCAGATCTAAATTAGGAGCTTTTTGGTGGCATCAAGTGCTTTGCAATTAGTCACATCACCCTTGATGCAACCACACAGTTAATAACAGCTGTTTTGAAGTGACTATCGTTGCTGAGAGAAATAGAGAAATGTTCGCTGTGCAGCGGCGCTGTTGCACTCACAGCTAATTGTGTTTGTTCATTTTAATTTGCTCCGAGTGCTAAATCAGTGCTCTTCCAGCGACACGAGGTGCAATTAGTCTGGCTGTGAAAATAGGAGGCAGTGTATCTTTGTAAAGTGTTCCCTCCTCTACTCTTTGATTTGTGGATTAGCCATCTATTGTCATTCACATTTCTTTTATAGCTACATACCCAGGATGGGGAAACACTTAATGGAAGTAACGTGTGACAGCTTTCTAGAATTCTAGTCCACATGCACACACTGGAAAGATCATACAGATTACATCACTTTAACACTTGTATAAATACAATAATAATTACAGTAAGAAGTAACTAATACACTTGTCCCTGCACAATTCCATAGCACGTAATTCCCAGCTCCACATTCTCTGCATTTGTATGTCACATAAGATTGCACATGTAGTGAATGTGTTTTTGAATTTGGAAACAAGTCAGATTTAGACCTTTGCCAGTGCAATTCTCTGCAAGTTGGATTTACCCAGAAACACTTCTGCCGCCCTCCTGTTTTTGTTTACCTTTACATTCTTTGCATTATCAAAACCCAACACATCTTGTGGTGCGCCTGAGCACTGTAAATTAAAGTAAGCCAGGAGAGATGGTTAGAGGTTTTTATTTGTCTGGTTCATTTAGAAGTGCACGTTACTAACCATACTAAGGTCTATGCAGGAGTGCTGGAGAAGAGAGTTCGATCGATAGTCGAATCTCAGAATTTCTAGGTGCAGCCATGGGGTGGAGGGGGTCCTGTTTGGTGGCCTCAGGATCTCATCTCTGCTTTTTGCAGATGATGTGGTTTTGTTGGCTTC
>JAUYWH010000020.1:15602889-15664101 GCA_034779795.1 Ctenopoma multispine | reverse complement strand
AAGGCCCCGGGGCAGACCCAGGACACGCTGGAGGGATTATATCTCTCGGCTGGCTTGGGAACGCCTTGGGGTCCCCCAGAGAAGCTGGAGGAGGTGGCCGGGGAGAGGGAGGTCTGGGCTTCCCTGCTTAGGCTGCTGCCCCCACGAGCGGTTGATAATGGATGGAATGGATGGATGGATGTTACTAACCATTACATGGTTTAGAGCAGAGGTCCCAATCCTGGTCTTTGAGGGCCACTGTTCTGCTTGCACCAGGAAATTGCCATCAGTCAAAGAACAGAACATGAGATATAATGATTTAAAATATAATCAAGGTTAAACTTCCAGAGGCCGATGTGTCCTTTTTACTCTACAGACCTACATTTTCACTCTGGTCATAGGGGGAGAAACATGAGACTGGTGGCTGGCAGAAGAATTATTGACCTCTCACTCAAACTCCCCTGCTGGTTGCCTTGGGTCTAAAATAGGCATCTCTGTCCTCAGCAGACTTCATTGGAGGTGAGATATGGCCATGACCCTCCTAGCAGCACCCAAAAGACATATTTGCACACAGACTTCCCTAAACTCAAAAGGTCAGCACTCAAGAACAAGCCAGCAATGGTTTGGGCTCAAAGGAAACGGGTTGAGATGCATGGTCCAGATAGGACAAGGCAGTGCACTCAGCACAACTGACCCAGTGCTGGCTGAGTTAAAGTCCACCTTGCATTTTGGCTGACTGTCAGGCTTCTTCCATGTTTACCCATTTTTGGATGTTCTTTATCCATCTGCCTACCTCATAAGGTTAGACTTTATCCCTCAGTTTATCTACATTCTGCTTGTTTTTCCTCTTTTTGTAGTTTCTCTGTCTACCTTTTTTTAACACTTCAGATGCATTCACACATAGATCCCGATTCCATCCAGACACTTTCCTTTTTGATAAACTGTTGGCAATTTGTTTGCTGTAGTGCATCCCAGATGTGGTAACTGGACACGGAGTCTTAAGCAGAGAATTTACAGGCATTAAAGTGGCAAGATTTTGTGTAATTTAGGGTTTTTTTTTTTATTCTGGGGCTCCATTATACAAGATTATATTATTTTTAAGTTTAAAAAATTGAGAAAAAAATGTTATATGTACATAGTGTGTAGTAGTGTGTAGGAACAGATGGCTAGTTATGAACTTTTTCAACGACTGACGTCAGATGGTTTAGCATTTAGGAGAAACTCTTCAGAATGGAGTAGACTAAAATCTACTTCAAGCTTTAGTCCTTTGACTATGTGCAACATGGGCACCAAACAAAGCATAATATGACTCCTTCAAGTTATTGTGTGCTGAAGTGAAGGTAGTGCTTCATACACATAAACACACTAATCCCTGCTAGAATATTTGGTAAAGCCGTAGGGGAGACATCGACACAGTGTCACCTCCCCAGCCTACTATCTATTCCCGTGGTCCCTCCAGGCTTTACTAAAATGATTTGCACCAGCTCCTTCTGATGAAATGACAATAATCTGCTTTCGACAATAAGCAGGAGCAGACCTTCTGTTGATGATGCCTGCTACTCCCTTATTCACTCTAGTCTGCCTCCCCCAAGATATAACACACTTGAACAAACATAGTGCTTAGTTTGTTAAAGCCAGAGAGGAAAGTATTCTAAACACACAAACAACCATTCACTCTCCTTTCTCTCTGGCCCTGATCCTGTCCTTTTTATGGTTTTGGAGTTAATGTGGGCTAGTGTTTCATGGTGGGAAGTAATTAACACTCAGTCGAGGACAGGAATCCAATGGGCGAGTCTGGTCCTGTCTGGCTGTCTGCATCTCCACTGGGCGTCTCTTGATGCTTGCTGTTGGGCTGTTCCTATGTTAAGTGTGATTACCAGCTGGCCTCCCACAGATTGATGCACAGAGGTTCCCCTTGGGGCATCTGCCTCCTCCTCTTCTTTGGAAAATAGGTCTGCTGAGAAGGGCTCCCCTGCGTTGTGGCAGTTTGACCCCTGTGAGGTCGCAGACACGTGGGTGTGGTGGTAAGGACCCCAATTCACACGCCTGAAGGGTTCAAACAGGTTGCAGTGCAGTTCTTGCAGTCTGTTAGATGGCCATCACCAGCCTGTTGAACCATCTGTATGAAGTGTGTATTTGTAAGATGCATTTGAGTGAAATAGTTTCAAAAGATTTGTGCATACACAATTTGAGCATGTTAGAGCCTTGGTGATTAACTTTTGACAATTAACCAAGGTTAGCCATTCTGTGCATTATCAGCAGGGTGTCTTCTTTAACTTTCCATCAGTTTCCTGTCAGTTCAATATGCTAATATGAAATTATCAATATGACTGGCTATTATTTAACTGCAGAGTCTGAATAAATGGAGCATCCAGTGGGTACACTGCCCCTTTCTGCAGTCAAAACTGAGATTTATTTCTGATGGTGCTGCTTCCTTTTGCCACTATAATTCACAATGTCTTCAAGTGGTACTTGCTGTTTGCTTACTGTTCTGTATTTGAGAAGAGTTTTGTAGCTTTTCCACATGTCCCAAGTTGCACCCTGTTTATTTATTCAGTTTACAAATTGTTAATGTGACTCTAGATTCAGAAAAAAATCCAGCATCCGTTATGAAAACAAAGTTAAATTTAAGGTTACAGGTGCCCACAAGTACTGTATAAATAACTGATGTAATTAGTTACAATGAAGTGGAAGCAACAATTTCATTCTGACCTTCATAAAATCCTCAAACTTTCATAGTAACAGTCAAGTAACCAATCCTAATTCACAGAAAACATGGACTTTCACAGGTTATAGCTTCAGTGTGAAATGGTTACTCTTAAGAGAGTTGAATGGATTTGTTTATATACGTGTGTGCCAAAAACTAATGGTACAAATCTGATGGTACTTATTGTGTGCACACAGAAAGCCTAGGGCAAGATTGCTTAGCCCATTCTGATTATCCCCCCCACACACCCATTCCCTTTCCTCCAGCGCACCACCCTGTCCTTTTGTTCCAGCCCTCTCCACACATGAAAACCCTCACCCAAACTTTAGGGACATCTGCTATGAGAGACAGCTACAGGAGGGGTGAGCTTTGAGGGAAGAGAAAAGGGAAGAAGGGGAAGGAGGACAAGAGTGTGGGGAGGTACACTCAGCTGCCCCAAGGGGTGGGAGGTGAGGCATGGGGGTTGCAAAGAAAGATGTGTATGCAGGATAGTGGGGGTTGTTGTCATAGAGCAGAGAAAGGGAAGTGGGTAAGTTAAAGAGGAGTAGGCATATAATTGATGGATGGAAGTAATTGTGTGTAATGCAAGCAAGGAAACATGGGCCTCTGGGTAGGAGAGATATCGAGAGGGTGAAAGAGAGGGAGCCAGTGAATAGGACTACAGAAATGAGATAGAGAGGATAAAGAGAGGAAAGAGAATAATGAAGAGAGGGAGTGTGCAAGAAATAGGAGCCCTGGGAGAAGAGTGAGAGGAAGGGTGCAGAGATGAGAGGAGACTGTGAGAGAAGGGAATGGGAGGGGGCCTGCTGTTCTGTTGCATCACTCACCGTTAGCTGGGGTTAAGAAGGAGTAACTACCTGCCTGTCAGGCTGATTGTTCATCCCTATGCATCAGGGGATACGCGTCCTGGTTTATGAGAGATGGTGTGGATTCACTTTGTGGGGCAGAAAATGGCTGCTTGTGCATCTTTGGGAATACAAGCAGCATTACCTGGTTAGACTTTTTGAGTCATCTATGGTTGTTTTATATGCAGATGACACTATCATATCCCTTACTACAAGGTACTCGGTGCTCACATCATTTTTTCGTGTTATTGTCATTTTACCGTCTATGGTTACACACTGGTCCACTAAAATAATCTGTTTTATATTAATAACTCCCCCACCACAACAAAACCCCACCATCGAAAAGCTCATTCACAAGGCCTCCTCAGTAATTAACTTGGGCAGCCTGAATGCCTTTTTACCCAGCACACTGCCTCATCTTTCAGTGAAATGGAAACAAAGCCTATGTACTCCAGTCTGGAGACACAAATTACAGCATATCAGTGGCGCGTAAAAGAGAAAGAATACAGAAAGAAGGCACCAGGGGCAAAATGCATTGAGTTTCCTTTCACTTTCTCACTCTGCATCACAAGTTTGTCTCACAGTGGGGGAAAAAAAGTTTTGTCAAGCGCATCACGATGGAGAGGGTAAAACCTTCCCCAATCCCTGGAAAGATAGAAGGTGACATTTGTATGTAAATGGAGACAGTTACTCTCCACTGTATTCCAGCTGATGTAAAGCTGAGTGGGTTCCTTTTTTTCAGAAATTAAAGATGTAGTTGGTTCTCTGACATTTGTTTTTTGGGATGAAAATACACATAAAAGCCTGCTGTGCAATATCTGCTTGTGTGTATACATCATACTGCAAATGCCATTGCTGCAAATAAGACCTCAACCCACACAGATTTTTTTTTTTTTTGCCCAGATCGTTTTTTTTTTTCTTTTTGCATTTTCTGAGTTCAAGATAATCAAAAGCAGAAGAAGAATATATAAGAAATTAGAGCAATTGCAAATTGACTGCAGCACAGGCAGTGGCTGTCGTCTGATTAACTCTTGAGCCTCAGTGTCAGCGAAGATAATCCTGACATAAAGGTGATGGGGTCTGTTGTAACAGCAATCAGAGATATCAGCCATGGTTGGGGAGATTAGCACCACCAGATGTAGGGAGGCTACCCCCTGCTGCTTTCCCTTTTTTGTTTATGGGTCAAGTCCCTGGCATAATAATGCTTTAGAAGATTAATTTTTTTATTTATAATTTTGTACTAGGGAAATATTGCCTTGGACATTTAACTGCTTTTTATTAGTTTTATTTTTGTAGAGATTTGTTGTGGTTAATGACAGAAAAAGGAAGCATATGTAACTATAAACTATAGGAATATATGTTTAGATCCAACACATTTCAAGTTTTGTAATTTAAATGGTGACTGATTTAGCAGTTGTTTGACCAGTTGGTCAGTAGACAGTAAGTCAGCTGATTTTGATGTCTCAGACAGTTTTTCAGAACAACATGTCAGCAGGGTTGTTTTGGAGACTCATCAACCCCCTGCGGTGAGAGTGTCATTGTTACCCAGTTAAATCAGTATACCATGTTCCTGCACTCATCTGGGCATGTTTGACATTCTGTATAAAAAGACAGAAATTCAATTAAACAACACATAAGAATAATTTCTCTTTTGAGATATTGTCTTTAAATTATATAGTCTTAATTCTCTTTGCAAAAGCAACTTCTATTCATCAACTACCAACAAGTGTTGTTTAAAGCCCTCCAGTATGAAGTGTAAATATGAGAAGTCACCTGTTAATCCAATGAAAGAGGGGAATGGGCAAGCAGAGTAGGAGTAAAGTGGGTGGATTTTTTTAAGGGAAATAAAAAAGGTTGTTATCAGACTGTGTCTATTTGCTGTTGATCTGGGGAGATAGTGTTGACACAAACGGAAGCAGGGAGCCTGATGCCACCAAGTGGGAAGTAGAAGAGAAATGCACTTTGGAGACTGGAAGATATCACATATATCTACATGAAGACAACAGGAATAATGTCGAGAAGCATAGAGAGTCCTACTTGACTAAACTAGATACCATTGCAAAATGAGCTGTATAATTCAGTTGAAATTCTTGTTTCTCAGCAAACAGGATAAGTGGTAATAAGAATGAAAGTATTTCTGTGTTTGATCCCAGCAATAGTAAGTGGGTGTTCTGCATCTGCATTTGAATGATCATAATAAGTTATTCTACATAAACGTGTCACAAAGTAAAAATTGACCACCAAGCTAAAGTCTTTAAACCTGGCTGCAATGCGCCCTGTCCACTGCTGTGATTCAGCCTTTTTTGTCAGAGGGATGGGTGGGTGGACGTGTGGAGGTAAATCCTCCCCCTTAAGGCAGCCCCTATGACATTTGTCATTTTACAGCCTCCAATCTGTTATCTCAACAGGGTGGAGTTGGGGATAAAAACACAGGGACAGAAGGGAAGACAAAAGCTGGTCTGGCATGAAAACAGGGGTTGCTGTTCATGGTTGCACCATACTTGCCCTTGGATTAGTGTAGTGGAAAACGAGTGAGAGGCAGAAACAATGTAATCAGAAAGGACAGTGAGAGAGTAAGAGTTGGAAGTAGTAAGAGAGAAGAGAGATGGGGGGTGGGGTGCTGGCAAGAGGGAATTGGAGACTGCTTTTTAGAGACAGGAGGTAGATGAAGAACAGAGGGTCTCCCATTTTCATGGCGATAAAGGAGCACTAATGAATTTGAACCAGTGCCCTCCAGGGATGTACCATAAGGCCAAAAATAGGCAGGAGCAGATTGGGGTTTAGTGGGTTTTTAAACTATATCCAAACTGACTTTTAGATGCACAGGGGTTCTCCCAATTCTGCAATCACTAAGATGGCCGTTACCGCACTTGCCAACTGCCATGGGTGAGGCCTGTGCCAGGACTCAGAGAGGATTTGATGCCAGAGGAGATGTGCCTAACTGGCCAAGCTAGAACCACTCGTCCAGCCAATGAGATAATTTATCTGCCCACATAACTGGGTTTTAGTTACCTCGTTTGCACAGCACTGGTTATGCTGAAGTGCTGCTTGCAGTGTCTGAACCTAAATGTATAATGGTACCAATGTTCTGTGTTTTCTTCTGTTGCATACTGGGGAGAATGTGATACCTAGACTCCCAGAATCTAAAAATGGATGCATTCTTTGAAGTAGAAAATGTTTTAGATACATATGCAGCAAATTACAGATTTTTCCAATTCTCACAAATAAACACATTCAATGATTAGATTTCCAAATTGTTAGCACAAAGCTGAAGTTCATCAAGGTGTCTGGAACACCAAGGACTCTGAGTTTGCCTGGAGCCTCCACCTACATACCTTATAAACCATTTTTACAATGTGTTGTTTTATTATATGGACAGACCTACCGCTGCCTGTGGCATCTACCCCCATGTTGAAGTAATGGTCTGGCCCCAAGGCTGTGAACCCAGGCAGTTAATAATGAAATGGGCCCCTCCATTGTATATCACAGAGGGGTCTTGTTTGGCTGATGCTTTTGGGAGATGCAGCCTGGTTTTAGTGCAGACATACACTCTGTCTCGCTTGTGTCATCTAAATGTTCTATATTTAAATCTAAATATTAAAAAGAAACTAAGGATATTAGATGCCACCTGAAATGCAATTTGCTCTTTATGTTTGCCATGTTTTTACCTCTCAGTGGTATTGGCATTTTCATTCAGAGTGGGACTTGTGTGAGAAACTTTGCGGCCTTCTTCGACTTTTGTTTTTTCATAGCTGACATGTAAGATACATTTTTAATTATAATATTTAGGTATATGGCATATATGCTTATATCTAGAGTGCTTTACATTGAAATTTGTCAGAAAGAAGAAAATTTAATTCTTATATCACAATCAAGTATGAATTGGTGGATCATTTTTACAAATCATTTTATCATTTTAACTTATTTTCTTGGCCTTAGGGTTATGATGTATTATAGCAAGGGTGTGCTGAGAGAGGTGAGAAGGTGATTTTCTTTTCCCCTGCACCAAGCAATGACTTTACCTATTTGGATGAAATTTCAAGAGCAGCAACTTTACTAAATTGCCTCTTGCACACTGACAGCCAACCTTAAGCCTCTCAGGCAGAGTGGAGTTGAACATAGTATGTTTATAAAAAGAAGCCAGGAGGAATCTTGAGGAACCTGGGCCATTCTTTGAAGTCAGCTATTTTCTTTCACTTCAAGTGCGTCACTCACTTCAAAGCAGGAATTTCACACAAAATGTACTGATCCCCCCCTCTCCTTTGTGTAGAATTTACAGCACATAAAACAGGTCTGGGGAAGATTTTGTCAGAAAGTATCGGTAACCCAAGATGACTCAATCTTCGTGTATGGATGTGAGTGTGTTTGTGTGCTCCTGGCAGCTTGCACATAACTCTTGTCCATATCCATGTAAAGAGGCCTGCAGATGGTAGTGGTCCAAGGCTTTGCTTTGGTTAACGAGATGGAATCCAGAGTGCGTAAGCTGCACGTAGAGTCTTGGTTAAACAGGTTTGACCCTTGAGGTTTATGGTTAAATGGGGCATTTGGCGTCTGTGTGAGTAAGACTCCACACTAGTTAAAGTTGGCAGAACATTTCTGCTTCAGTTGTCGATGAAAATGGAATATGTACCTTTTACAACACAGTTGTGGTTGTACAGTGTTTATTTTCCTGTTTTGTTATTTATTTATGTGTTGTTATTGTAATCGAAACCTCTAAATGATGCTGAGGCTACCACTGCAGATGAAGGTGTCCTCTCCACTAACTGCAGCAACATTGCTTGTCTATGTGTGTGCATTCTTACACATATTACACATTCTCAACTGTCTGCATGTGTTCTTTTTAGTTTGTGATCTTCACATAATTGGTAACAGCAACAGTCTGCGCATGTAAAATTGTGTATGTACAATTCACAGCTGCAACGCTGTACGTGTGTTTGGCTGGGCAGTGAGGTGCCTTCACTTGCCAAACATGAATGGTGAACAATGGAGGATTGTGCCATATTCATCTTTGGGATTAGAGTGTGAGGGCAAACTATCAGCTTCCTGCACTGTTGTGCATGTTATTCCTTCACAGTCCATCACCTTCTCCATTTCCACCTTTCACTACCAAGCAAAAGCAGTTGCACACATAACACAAGTCTTATTTCAAAGGTGACTTTGGCCTGTAGCCCTCTTGGCTTCAGTTTATCTGCTAGCCTAACAATCCTGTAATTGACTCTTGAATAACAAACAGCAGGACACTTTGTCCTTCACCAACCATGTAAGAGAGAACACAATTTAAAATCTTCTTTTCTTTACTTTTGACACTGCAGATTGAATCTAATCCACACAAGTTGTTTTCACTAATACCTAGTCCAGCAGCATTCAGTGTACTCCAAAGTAACCCCCACAAAGCAAATTTGCACTTTGGCTTTGAATAACAGGCAAATGTATGAGATATCTTTACCCGGACTTGATCTTGTTTGATCTAAGTCTGTGAAGGTTGTTAGCTGAGGTGATTGCATGCACTTGACCTGCTGGCATGGGTGGCGTGGGTGCACAACACTGGCCACTGAGACAGGAGGGAAGGGATGAAGGGAGGGAGAAGAATGCAGCGTGTGTATTTGTGTGCACGCTCGTGTGGGCTGCACAGGCGGGCTCTTTTTCTATTAGGAATGAAGGAGAGAGAGATGGAGGCAGGGAGTAGGAGGGAAGGGGGGAGGGGTTAGATGCAAGGATTCCTTTGAGACCAAGGCTGCCAGCCCTGTCAAGGCGAAGACTGGAAAGGGAGGAATAGAGTGCATGAAAACAAGAGAGGAGGAAGCATGTGAGCGAGAAACGAGAGCGGACGAAAATTAGAAAGTGAGAGAGTGTAAGGGGAGGAAAAGTGATACTGAGCATTTAACCAAAAAAAGATAAGTGCTGCCAGTTTGATGGATGTAATATTTTGACCTCGTCGTTTGATGTGGTCATCATCAGATTTTAATGATGCTTCACTTTGCCTGTAGGCAACTGTGTACCTCTCTCATATTAGCATGTCAGCGTATTGCAGAGCATGGGAGCAAAGGCATTGGAAGGACACGGGCAGATACCCCACAACAGAAGCCCCCACCCCCAACATTCCCCTTTTTATTTCCCTGGTTATGTCTTTCATTCTCCTGTCTTGCTGCTGATGGATGTGAAACAATGTGAGTTAAAAGCTGTACTGCTGTAATCTTCCCAATTCAATGACAAAGTCTTCCCCCTCATTTCAGGACTAATGCATTATATCCACTAGTCCTTACCTCAGCACCCCCCTTAGCTATTCAATTGCAGCAGCTGCCTTTAGAAGATACCTGTGGTGGGTTAAAATGGGCTAAAAGTCACAGATGGAAATATTATCAACTGCTGATTTGATTTCTACCTTCAGTTCTTGCATTTGGACTATTATGGGCCTGTTTACTTCTCTTTGAACTCTCTCTAAAGTAAACATGGCAACATGGTGCAGTATCATTTGCTTTGTCGGGACATGTTTTTTTATCATGTTCTGGGATGATGTCAGGCTGGGTTGCAGTGTTGTTGACACCAGGTGAATTATCTTCTCCTCCGCTTTCATCTTTTAGCAGTCCTCGACTCATCAACTGGCACTCCACAAGAAATCAGATGACACCTCTTGATATTAACTTTGGTTTCTGCATTCCTGTCAGCGAATGTCAGCGCAGCTTTCATTCGACATGATGTGCCGCCACCACCAAGGTCTTTCTTGCCTCTCTTTACTATCTCAAATTGGACAGCGGGTGTTCCTAGCAAGTTGGGCATGATGGGTAATGTAGTCTGCACATCCTCGCTGCTCATATCACTCCCAGAATTGACAATTCATAATGGCACACTAGCAGTCACTGTCACCTGATGCTGTCATCTTGTCCTTCACACGTCAGCTCTGATTTCACAGCAGGCTGCAGTTTTGACAAACGGGGACTTTACACTGTCAAACAATTTAGTCCCTCAGAGAAGACTGTTGATTGGATTAACATTGTGACATTGCTGTTGATGTCTTTGAGAAGAAGATGGAACCTCAACCTGAAGACATTAAGTGCAAACAGCTGTTGAAAATTTTGGGGTTGTTTGTAACAAGAATGTTACTGCTCTTGGTGTGGCTGCATTTACGAAGCCGACCTTGTTATATTCACACCCTTGGCCCCGTATTCCTTTAACTTAGTGCATCTCTGAAAGCCTGCAGTAGTCCAGAGCCTTGTAGCATGGAATGCCACTACAACCCTTCATGTGGCCATGTTGTTTTTTTGGTTTTGGTACCCCAGCTGTTGAGACTTGAACCACTAGGTCTTAAAACATCCAGATTTTTTTGGTCTGTAAGCCAGGGTGAGTCAAGACTGGAGCCAGACTGGAGCAAGTTGTGCCTTTTGTTCTATTTTGATCTATGGATGTCTAAACTTGGGGACATTCAAATCCATAATGTAAAGCACTCTGTAAATGTATTTGCTTCACAGCTACTTACAGACTGACAGCTATTGCTATAACAGTCCCCATGGGCTGTGGTATTGTGAAAGGCTTCTGTCTCTATTTCTTTTTTTTTAGCTAGGGAGATTTGTGATTGCAGAGGAAATTGACTGTTTTTAAGCACTGTCACACTTATCCAGTTCCACACATTGCCTCCCAGGAGCTGCCTGTTAGCTGCACAGATACTTTTTTTCCCAAAGGAAAATGCATTTTCCAAGTCCTAACTAGGGGACATAAAAGAATGGTAACATCAGAATATGTTAACCAAAAAGAATAGCAACACACATGTATTAAAATACTGTAGAATAACATTGTGTCAGCACCAGCACCACTCTAGCAGGTTTTTTTTTAAGTGAAAGAGCCACGATTGGACCACATGAAACAAAGGCGGGCACTTCCACTGAGAAATTAAGTTATATTTTGGACCAATAACAGCTTAAAGGGTCATGAAGAGAAAAGCAGCTTTCATGTAGAGGCCTTTGTTGTCCCTAATGCCATCTTGTGTTCCTAAAACAGTGCTAGAAAATGTGAGGGAGGATAGCATGCACTGGATAAATTTGTTTGGAGTTTTTATACCCTGGAGTCACAATGTTTTAATTTGGCTACGGCCCCCCCCCCGGTTGTGAAATTTTTGTAGCCTGCTGCCGTGTAAACAAAACACATTTAGCATAATTGCACCTTTGGTGTAGGCCTCTCTTTAAGGCAAGGTATTGATTTTCTTTCTCCCTCTGTCTGTCTCCTGCTCTGCTCTTTGTTTTTCTTCTCCTTAGCTTTATTTTCCTTTTTGCATTCCTCTGTCGGAGAGCTCCCTCGTTCACTCTCTCGTTCACTCTCTCGTTCACTCTCTCGTTCACTCTCTCGTTCACTCTCTCGTTCACTCTCTCTTTTCCATCCATCTCTTTTGCCCTCCCTCATCGCTTACTCTGTCTTTCATGGATAAAGACGAGACTTAATAGTAAAAACAATGAATTTAGGTTAGACTAGCCAAAATAATGCTCACCTTACTGACATGAAAGCCTGGCTTCCTACCAGCTAAACTCTCAGTTACATGTTGATGCTGCAGTTGCTGAATCCAGTGGCAGTTAAACTTCTGCTATCAAAGAGAGCATCAAGCAAAAAGAAAAAAAAATTTTTTGTAAACTTTTGTAAAAGGGGGCAATAGCAGCTCTGAAGCATGTGGGATGTGTCCCGGAGATAGTTTCCTCTAAAACTGGAGAGGAGGACTATGAAACAGTTCAGAACCATTTTGACACATTCTTGCAAATGTTCATATTATGTACAGTCTACATTTTGAATATGCAGTATGTTTATTAAGACATCCATGTTCATATTGTTCTTAAACTATAAATACACACAAAAAATTTCAATGTAGGTGCATCGGCTAAAACATTTCAATACCTCCTCCACTGTCATCCTGCTGTCAGAAGGTCCTGAGATTAACCAGACTTTATCCTCTGAGCCCCAAGCTACAAAATCCAGGTAGTTTTGGGATTTGATCTCCACTGTGTCATTTCACACTGCCAGGATGCTCTACACAGGTGCCCCCCACCCCTTGCTGAAATCAAGCAGAGTTTCTCCCCATCAATGTCAGAGTGTCTCTGATGTGTACAGTCTCACACTACATGCTACATTTGTGAATGCACAACTCCACACAATGTCCGGACGTGATTTCCCCAATATTGT
Organism: Ctenopoma multispine; assembly: GCA_034779795.1. Lineage (NCBI taxonomy): Eukaryota > Metazoa > Chordata > Actinopteri > Anabantiformes > Anabantidae > Ctenopoma > Ctenopoma multispine. The sequence continues at coordinate 15,651,411 of JAUYWH010000020.1, read as the reverse complement.
CATAGATTTATATGTAAATAAAAATGGCTCAAAGCTCTTTGAGCTTCTTGAAATTTCCCCCTGAGCTCACTAGCTGGTGTCCCGCTGTCTCATCATTCCTTATAGATTTGATAACTTTGGCCTTAAAGGGCACCTGCAACATTTTTGCACTCTTCAAAGAGTCTTCATCTATGTCTCATATACAGCAAAGAAGGTTTTCTAGCTTGTATTTGATAGTTCTCATGCTTTTTCTGTCTTGATGCATTTTCCAACTTGGTTCACTCTTTCTTTGCATCTTGCTATAGTCTTAATGTACTGAACCCCTTTTTTATTAAAAGAATGTAAATAACAGCGAGGATCCAGTTTCTTGGTGAATGCAGTATGCCAATGTATTGTGCAAGTTAATGGAAAAGTCAAGGAATTTCGCATCAGTGCTACAGTGATAACTATGGTTATTGCTATAACGTTTGGCATAATTTCATAATTCTGAAATAGATTTTTTTTTTACACATGCAGCTTTAACTGAGAACCAGTGTTGCATATGATTTGGGTTGATGTCTACAGGGCATTTTTTGTTCTTTTCTTTAGATTTTCAAGGTCTGAAATAGACTTATTCCAATCCATTTTTAGTGCTGGAGGGAAAAGGTTACCTGTAGCATGTATATCCTTGTTACTGATTTTCATACTGCAGCTATGATTCCTTTACCTTGTGAAGTGGTTGTTGAGTGGTTGCCAGTGGAGGTAGAATATTGGTTGTATAGTCTTTTCTATAAATTGTCAGCTTCTCATGAATGTTTTGTTCACAGAGAGAGATTGAGGCAAAGACCAAAGTATCGTTGGTCGATATGAAATTGCTGTGCTTGTGTTGATCCTTCCATGGCGTCTCCGTGTCAGTTTTCATCTTTCTCTCTCTGTTACATTGTGAATTTTATGTTGAATTGGACAAACATGCCAAAAAAGATTTCCAAACATGTCAAAAGATCCATAATAGTAGCCTCTTACTCTTCTCTACATCTCTCTTTTTCTTCTCTGAACTCAGATACATTTTTAGATCCACTGAAAAAATAAAGAAGAGAACCTTTCTCAAATATTTAAATACATCCCTAACCAAAGCCACGATAAAAACTGAATTGAGCAGGTTATACTATAAAACTAGAAATTATCTTTTTCTTCTTTTATGCACTCTGTGTGTGTCTTTGTCTGTGTGGCTTCTTGTCTGGCTTCTTGTCTGGATGCTATTCAAGACCCCCTGCCTGGATTAACCTCCAAACAATGTAACAGAGAGGCTAGCTCTTCTCCTCTCCAGACACACTTACAGAGTCTCATGTGCATATGGCCAACTATCCCCAGTGTGTAGAACAAATTATATCCCTCCTGCCTGGATCTAATACGCCTTTTAAACATGATGTGAATCTGCTGAATAAGTGTCCAACCCACATTTGACCTATTATTATCCGACTGCTGTGACAGGTTAATTTCTGTTCACAATACTAACAGACCCTCAGTTTGTGTACCGTATAACCACAGAATGAAATAAAACTACATTATATATGAAATTAAAGAGGGTTTTAGTTCAAGCAGGTGGCAGATATTGACCCATTTATAGTTATGACAGAATATGATTGTTGATTTGGCGTAGATGATGCCACATGACAACACTGTTGTACACTCTTGGTGTAAACCTCTTGATGGTTGACCACAGGTCAAGTACACACGTACAAGTTGCTGCATGTTCCCCATCATCTGATTGAACACAACTGTACACCTCTAAATGTTAGCATATGTGTAATGTAATGTACGCTGAGGTGTAATAACATACATAGGAAATACTCACAAGAACAGCGTATATACACAGTCTAATGTGTACATACTGAAAGCTTCACGATGCCCAGAACCACTGCTTTTCTATAAATACACAAATTTGCACACTCAGTATGTGTGTATATTTAGTACACGAGTGTGAGTGAGAGAAAACGAGGGGAGCAGTCAGGAAGTCATTGAGGGGCCCTAAAGTCATCTGGTGGAATGTAGAATGAGGGGGATGGGTGAACATGGTTTGGTCTAACAGAGAGAGAGAGAGAGAGAGAGTCGAGCTGTATTTACACCGGTGGTTGCTTTGCATTAAAAATGTAGATGTATTTTGGTTTAATGTGAGAAAATGAAATGTATTCTCACAAATTCAGCTTGAAAGTTCATGTGTTTTAAAACTTATGAGACAGCAAAATACAATGTACTTAGGAAAAAGGATTTTACAACTTTGAGAGGTCATCACACCAATAACTTCACTGTGAGGATATTGGAGTAAAGAGAGTCTGTTTATGATAGAAGGAATGCACCAGGAATGCACTCTTGCATGCGTGCTTGGCCAGTGCAGCACCTTGCCAGATGAAGTCTTGTTATATCACAGAAAAAAATGGCAAAAGGTTGAATCAGGTTCAAACAACGCTGCATCACTATGTAAAGCCGTCCCCCAAGGTCCTTTCAGCAAACTTCTCCATTTTATTCCAAGCAGAGTAGCAGTCTGTACGAACACAACCCGAGAGAGACTTAAAATTGGGGTGTGGTACTGCAAACACACACACACACACACACACACACACACACACACACACACTACAGTCTACTATAATTTTACAGTATGAATAGGCTCTCACAGATGTTCTCTGTTTATATGGCCCTCATCAGCTGCGATTCAGCCCTCCCTCTGAGCAACTGCGGTAGCACACACACACACACGTTGGTTTTCTAAAGTTGTGAAGACACACATGGCATAAAGCATTTCGTAGCCCCCCTACCCTGACTTTAACCATCACAACTAAATACCTAACGTTCCCACAGAGGAATAAGATTTGTCAGCACAACTATAGAAAGACGTGAACCCACAGAGACGTACACTAACAGGCTGGAACTTGCTATTTTTAGTCACAACCTTGGGTAATGAAAAAGCAAAGAGTAGCAGCAACAGGCAGAATCTTTTATTGAAAAAAAAAAAACTAATTTGCAGTTTTCTCTTTTCATCTAACACCTTCCCCTCCTTCCTTCCCCCTGCCTCAGTGGATATGATAGTCATCCTACGAGCAGATGGGGGAAGGAGTTTCAAAATGATCCTTCCCATTCCTTATTTGCCTTGGACAACACAGAGAAAACATTCAAATTAGCATTCGCAAATCAGCACTTTTACACTACCCACTACACTGACCTGTTCTGCTGTTGTGTTCATTGTTAGTTATTTTCAGCTGAAATCAGTTGGCAGTGACAGTAAGAGCATAGGATTGAAGCTTTATTACTTTTCGATGGCTGGTGCCATCGTTGGATTAAGGATTTTGCCAGTGTTGTGTTGTGCCTATAAAATGAATGTTTTTCACGCCAAAGAAAAACATGTGATGCTAAAACCTTTCTATTAATCAGAAGATGGTGGTGATAACTAGAAGCGGACGATATTACCATGGTGATAATTCTAGGCTCAGCTTATAATATACTTTGAATTAATGACATTGTCTTTTCTATGCATGCTTGAAGGTGTTCCTCTAAATTCTAAGTAATTGCGTTGTAGCACCAAATTGTTGCTATTCAAACCAAATGCTACAACAAAATGCAGTGGTAGTCAGTAGGTAATAGTTATGCTATGATATCAGCTGTAGCGTAGCGTAAGCCTCATATTTATGAGGGAAAGTGATAAATGTGCTGCTTGTCGGGAGTCATTACAGTCAAAAGTAACCGAATCATTAAATCTAGTCACGAAATCAAGGTCTGTAAAAAGTGTAGAATATTGAATGAGATTATGTGAAGGAAACTCATCTCATGCTGCAAAGCCTTGTGTTGCACAAAGTAAGAGTTGATGGTTATCTAAAGAAACTAAATACAGAATGCAAAGTATTAGAGGCCTTTGAAGCGACGTGCTGCTGGTCTCATAGTATTTCCACGTGTGTCCGGTTATTTAGCTGCTTGTCCAAAGCTCAGCAGCACAAAAGTAATAAAGAAATGTGTGTTTTGAGTGTTTTGAATCTCAATGAGGCTCAGATGCGTACTGATCGGGGGGGGGGCGGGATTAGATAAAATTGATTTTCAGCTGAGCGAAAGCAGATGCATGTTAGTGAGTGCTCGGTCACACACACACACACACACACACACACACACACACACACACACACACACACACACACACACACACACAGTAAGAATATGTCATCACATATGCACAATCACACACACTCAAACAGGCTGCTCACACTCTCTGGAGGAAGGTTAATTGAAGGTTATGACTGTGTAGCTGAAGAAGAGAGGCTTTCAGCATTAATGTGTGTGTGTTTTACCTTCTTTGCTTGCCCTGACCTCCCCACTCCCCATTTCTTCTCTCTTTCTCTCTCCCTCTGTCCTTATCCAAAGCCGAGTCAGAATGTGCAGCCATGCAGATACCTACAATCTCATTAATTCAACCCACCAGCTATACTGCTGTGCTCTCTCTCTCTCTCTCTCTCTCTCTCTCTCTCTCTCTCTCTCTCCCTCTCTCTCTCTCTCTCTCTCTCTCTCTCTCTCTCTCTCTTGCCCGTTTCTCATTCTCCCATATGCAAAAGCTTCTTCTAAAAGGTTAATATAATCTGCCATGGCTGGGGTTAACTATCTGTGGGTACACGTTAAGAAATTCTAAGTCAACACATCTGTCTATAAATCTTTTCATCTCTTTACATTTAAAAATAATTCTACAGTGTGTACTCTTGTAATATCAATGAATTTCCCCAAGAGAACTGATAAAGTCTATATTATAATTAATTAATTAATCTATATTATTATTAAATGTGACGACATTTATAATAATAACAAAGGTTTTTAAACTAAATCTTTTACATTTAAACTGAGGTGTATAAACATGAATTCAGTCAGTGCAGTAATGCAACGCAAAGCAACTGAATGATGTGTAATAAAAAATTGTATAGTATGACAAAACCCTGGATAAACATTTTTAAAAGTACTTAGACTTCCCTGTGGAGGCAAGATAACCTTGTCATCATAAAATCTTCAGTAAGTACACACTGACTTCCTGTCGGAAGTCCTGGAGTGGAAATATCTCCAGGAAAATGATAATGTATTGTAGTTGGGTGTCACAAAGTCACATTGTTTTTCCAGCTCTGACTTAAACATATAGTTAACCGCAGACATGTCAATATAGAGACACTGAATAAACCCTGTAAGCACTGGCAAGTTGTTTGCAGTGATTGTTAAATAGTGTGGGGGAAACTCGTGTCATTGAGGATAAAGCCCTTTCCTCCATGTCAAGGATTGGCTGTACGTGATAAAAGGCTTAGATGACTGTGCGTGTCTGCTAATGTGCATATGCGCATAATAGCACTTTGTATTCATGCGTGTTCTTTGTATGCATTCAGATATGTGTGTGCGCTTGTGACAATTGTGCACAGTAACTCTTTGTCAGTGTGTGCTTTTCTTTGTGTACCTCCATGCGTCTGTGCATATGTGCGCCCTTCTATCGTCACCCTCTTAGAACCTCTCTCCCACACACACTCATTAAAATGTCATCCTAAGCAGGGCCATCTATTCTGTCCGTGGAATGCAGCAGGCTGGGAGAGAGTGAGGCAGCAGCCATATTGAGTTTCTGGAAAAACGGAGGGGCTGTGAGGGTTACGGGGCATAATGTACTTTTTTCCAATGTATATGTGTGTGTGTGTGTGTGTGTGTGTGTGTGTGTGTGTGTGTGGTTCCCTCTTTTTGAAAAAAGCATGCTGATGAAATTGCACAATATAATTGTGTGGTTTAGCAGCAAAAGACTAATTTACAACAGTTCTGGTTATTATAAATCAGTTTAGTCCACTATTGGTTAATCTGTAGATGTTTTTCTCTATTGATCTACCACCGATCTAATAATGTTGTGTGTTAAATGTCAGAAAAGTTGGCAAAAATCAAAATGTGACATTTGGCCGATTTTCTACTTTTTATATAACAGTGAATTGAATATCTTTCCTTAGGGCAGTTGAAGGAGTTTTATAGTGGTGGATTAAGCTGTAGAGTCTCTCTACATCTAGCTATGCTCTAGGCAACGCTGTAGCTGACGTGTGCTGCCTCAAAAATGTGTCTACATGTTGGGGCCATGCTAATATAGATTCCATGTGGAGCCTGTAAGAGCTGTTACTGGTCAGCTTTTGCTTCTCTGTTTTCTCTTACGTTTCTGATGCCAGTGAAAGTTGTTGATGTTGAAGGCGACATTAGCTGTAATGATAACCTAGGAGGCGAAACACTGCAGGGATACTGTACAAATTAATTACTGAATACAGCTGAAACATATCTAGAAGAAAGTGAGAAGAATATTGTTGTGACAGCAGAGGGGGTAAGAACCACCTTAAAGTGGATATGGTTGCTGCAAACTCTACCCATGCCCGTGTTGTATCATTACTGTAGGAATCAGAACCGTTATCAGTTTTCCACTTTGTCTTTTTTACTCTCCTTCACAGCGTCTTTATAACACTCCATCCCATTTCCCTCAAACCGTTCCATTCCCATTGTAAACATACAGATGAATAATTTAATCATGATCGATTCGTTTGTTTCAGGCTCAAATGTCAGGGTGTCATTTGATCGCTCTCCATCTCTACACCGTCTCCACCCTCCCCACCCTCTCCACCTACTCATTACTCTGTGGGACCAAACAACAGGCTTTCCTCCCTGATGATGAGGTGTATGCCTCCCTGGCACCAAAATGTGTTTATTGAAGTTTTTATTTATTTTATTTATTATTGTTCGTTGTATGTTTGTTGTCAGTTGTTTGCCGCCTTTGCGTGTGCGTCTAACTAAAATGTAGGTGTGTGTAGTTGTGTTTTACCTAGGCAGAAATATGCGACTTTGTGTATGTCTGTTCTGACCGTTACGCTGTTAGCACTGCTGTGTGAAGTTCAGTCACTATGTTATTTTCTTCCGTTCCTCTGCTCACAGAGGAGTGAAAGCCTGGCAGACAGGGGGTGGATTGAGGGAAAGAAGTAAAACAAACAGGGGGAAAAAAAGCAGTCAGATGAGTGATGTTAAGATGAGCTGGAGGGGAGAGAAAGATGGGTAGAGAGTAGCAGGGGAAGTTTGGAAAAACTAAAGAAAACAAGTGATTGTCAAAGGAATTAAGAGAGGGCACGCAGAGCAGGGGAGGGGGAGGAGAGGAGATTGAATGACAACACTCAGAAAAACAGAAGAAAACACATGACATAGAAAAAGATGAGATGTACTTTCTGTATTTACTGCAGAGAAAATCCCAGCCCTATCCTTACTGGATAAATCAAATACATTAACCAGTAGCTTGATGAAACTGAATAAAATATAATTCATTTAAAAGAATCACATGATTGGTTGCTTTCCCAGTTGCTTTGTGGCAAAGGCACATCAAAAGCTGAAGTATTCACTCAAAATTTGATCATGAGCTAATAAATATTTGTTCAATGCCACAAATAAGGCACAAGAAAACTACAGGTAAAACAGTAGTACAGAGATTTGACTACTCTACCAATTAGGTATTAGTTATGTTGAGTATATTCTGTTTCTTTGGTGCTGACAGTAGTAATCAGTAAATTCCTTCCTAGTCCTTGCCTGTTCTTTCCTCTGCTCACTGTAATTAAAAGCTGTATTCACCTACTTACATCTACTAATCTGCTTTGTTCAAGAAGGAGACATTGTGGGACGAGAAATCCCATAGCAGTTAGTGGCATCCAGTGTATATCAACAATATAATCTTAATTGCTGTTTAAAGGATGTTTAAGGTGGTGTTATTATATGCATGCAATTGCACATAGTGTTGTACATGGTCACCAACAAACAGCAATGTGAAGTATTACGTTGATTTCTGTGCACCAGACACATGTCACTTCAGGACAGAGCTACCAGACACCAAGAGAACAGCAAGGGTGAGAGTGGAGTGGCCTGAAAGAGGAAGTAGTGAAGCAAATGGCAGCAAATCAACAGGGCGAGGGAGAAATTTACAGTTTGACTTTAAGTTTGAGTTTGTGTGTGCATACGTGTATGTGTGTGTATATGAGGGCACAATAGCTCCTGTGTTATTTGCTGCAGATGATGAGGGAAGAAGGGGCAGCTGGTTCACATTTCTATGGTGCAGGGAGATGGCACCCAGCTGCACTACTGCTCAGAAGTAGCCTGCCACTCTCTCTCTTTCTCAGACACAGACACACACACACCATCACACATACACTGCCACTCTGGTGGAAAATGCGGGATATTTCTGTTGTTGCTCTGGCTTCATTCATGAGTCGACCTGGCTACGAGCTATGCTGCAGTGCCCAGGTGACTGAGGCAGCCTCGAGGGATCTTGTTAGTGACAAACACACACACACACACTCCCCATACACTTAGTTCATGACTCCATTTAATATCTGGAGCACAGAGCATCTACTAAATGAAATTTTGTTGCAGAACTCCAAATATTATTTATTTATGTGAAATAACTGAACTTTATTGTTTAGCGTCTCTAAAATAATGAGGATCCTATCTGATGCTGTCATATCATTAATAAAGTTATGCACTGTGCTTTTAAAAAGCCTTAATTGGCTTTAGGAAACTAGCAACAAAAGCCCCCTACCTTTATGTATTTTGGCATTTTGGCAGCCTCTAGAGAATGAGATAATTGCGTGATAACGATGACAAACGTCATCATCATAATGATCATGATCTTAGAGGAAAACATGATCCACACTAGTTTAAATTTTTGTCTGCCCATGTTGTCTCTCTCCCTGCCTCTTTCTCTTTCGTTTCTCTCTCACTCATTTCCTTTTTCTTACCCTTGTTCCCTTTCTCACTGTGTCACTGTGAGCCTGCCTCTTTGCACTGTGCGGGTGGAAATTAAACTTTTCACTAGCAATTAAGGTTTTTACTCTGTTTGTGTAAATAGGCTAACTATGTTACTGGTCACAAAGGTGTAGTGGTTAGCACTGTGCGTTACAGCAAGAAGGATCCAGGTTTGAGTCTACAACACGGCGGGGTCCCTTTCCGTATGGAGGATATATGTTCTCCCTGTGTCTGTGTAGGTTTTCTCCGGGTACTCCAGCTTCCTCCCTGAGGAATGCATTCGTTAATTGGTGGATCTAAATTGCCTATAGGTGTGAATGGTTGTCTGTCTCTATGTGTCATCCCTTTGATAGACTGTTGACCTGTCCGTGGAGTACCCTGCCCTGACGACAGCTGGGATTGGCTTCAGTATTCCCCTGACCCATAATAAGAAAAGTGGTTAGGATAATGGATGGACGTTTAAATGTCCAATAATGTTTAGTTAATGTTAAAGCTAGTACAAAAACCTACATCAATTTCTCTATATATTCGATAATACTTATCGCCCATTTTCGCTACACACGTGTAATGCCTCACTGATCTGGGAATGAGCCACTGTGTTAATCATATACAAGTGTGTCGAGCCCTGGGTGGGTTTGGGGCTTTGTCTTGTTGACTCTCCATCCTCTCATTTTGTGTCATTGTCTCTAATTTACCTCAGAGGCTGTCCTGCTATCAGTCCAGCAAACACTGGGCTGAAATGAGGGATGAAAGGGTAATAGAATACTGATTAATTTTACAGTACCTGTTAAGCTGTTGTGTGTGCGTGTATACAAGGGATAAGTGGATATGTGGTATGTACTCAGGCACATTGCATAACCCAGATAATGTACACACAACTGTGCATGTGTGGATATTCACACTAGTGCACGTGATTATAAAAACCATGCTCATGCACATATACACACACAGACAGCTCATACACACCGCGTCTCTAGAGAAGACAGAGGAGGGGTGGGTTGACCAGATGGAGCAGCCGGCTTCTTGCTGAGCGAGCTTGACGACAGCTGAACAGCTTGAGGTGTGCTGGAGTGGCAGGCCACAAACACACACTCACTGTACATAAAAAATACTTTGATACACACCTGACACATTCAGATTCTATAGGTTTGTCACACACATTCATACTTACGCTCACACAAACACATGCACTCCTTTAAGCGTGCTCAGAGAGAACAAACACACTCAAACTGAAGTATACACAAGTCCTATAACACACGAGACAATGCCTTCAATCAAACCCTAGTTATTTATAATCACAGCAATAGTGTGACTGTTATTAATCACTTATTGGATCATAATCTGTCTAGCCAAGTGCCTAAGAACACAGTGTTTCTCATGATAACCACTTCCTTCCTTCTCTCACTCTTCATTCCTTGCTACGAATCGTGACTCTCCAGTCAGCCTATTCCCTTAGCTGTGATTAGGGGCTTTGGATTCCAGCCTGCATGCATTTCAAGGCCCGGAGGCTTTGGAAAAACCAGCCACATTTTGCAATCCAATAAAGAAGAGCGAGTGAGTGTGCTCCAAATATGCGAAGCGAGCAAGCGAAGGAGTTGTACACAACTCTTATGGTGAATAACCAAAACAAAAAGCAACATAAAAAGCGAGGGGAAAAAAAAAAGGGCCTCCTGGTTGAATGAAAGCCAACATTCTATCTGGTGCCAAGAAGATGAGCAGCTTGGTGGTACAGCAGCCTGGCTCGGATGTTGTCTTTCAATGCTACTTCTCAATTTTTGTTCACTCTGTCACTTTTTTTTTTCCCACAATTAATTTCCCTGATGTTTGAGTTGTTGGAACATCCTGACATTTCCCTACATCTGCCTCCCTGATGTTGTGATTTGTGCTGTTGATAAGCCGTTAGTAGCAAGTTGTCATTTTGTTGCAAAGCTTACATCATGTACTTCAGAAGCCTGGGAGGCTATATATACATCTACTGATTTTTCTGTGCTCCTGACCCTGAATGAAGGAGCATGGAGTGTGTTCAACACGTTTAAACTCAGTGTAGAAAAAAAAAAGGTTGCAAAGTAAAGCATATTAGAAAGACACCAATTTGAATGCACCTTTTCCCTTTTATTTTCCTTTAACTCTTTAATTATTTTAGCAAAATACGGTGGTCCTAATTGCAAAAAAAGTAAAGGTGTCTTAGGGCTAAATCGGTTGATATAAGCCATATAGTACTATTAGCCATAAAGGAGAATACTTGGCTACTGGGTGTGTTCATAAATGGCAAAAAACATTAACAAACATCATTGTATGTCTTCTCATGGGAACTGGTTGTGGCTTGGCACCTTGGCTCCTGATAGCCCCCCACAATACGAGGATGCAGACTGAGGAGGTCTATGCCAAAAAAGGACCAAAAAACATAATGGCTGCCACCAGTGGCCAAAACCAAGAAAAGGAGTCCAAGTCAAATCTCCTGTCAGAAAATCTGTCTCAAGAATTGACTTGAGACTGGTTAAAGATTACAGATTACCTATCAAAAACATGGCATGGCAACTGGATTACAACAGTAAAACATCTCGGGTCTAGCTTAGGGGCTTTTTCCATGCAGGATGAAGGGACAAGATTTTGTCGTTTTTTCTCTGGCTGGTGTAATGTAAATCACTGAAACTGAAAGGTTTCAGGTTTAATCCTGAGGCAGGATGGTCTGTTTGAGCTGTGAGCTGCTGATTCAAGAGCAGCAGGAATTATAGCACCCACCATCACTGCCAAAGTTCTCTTGAGCTAACTGCTCAGTGTCCAATCTGCTGCTTGAAGCACTGACTCTGCAGTCTGAGCTCTCTTAAGACTTCCCTCTCTGTCTCTTCCTCTCTGAGTAGATATTATTCTTCAGGTCACTGGTGCTGGCACTGGCTCTGCATCCTTGTTTGGGGCCAATGTGATACATTCATCTGTCTCCATTAAGTCTGCTCCCAACCCCTCCAATCATATACCTGTCAATATACAGATATATATGGTATATACCATATATATCTGTCAATCAGACTCATCTGCTCTGTATGTGGTTTAATCTGACTCGTGTTACCCTCTTTGCTTTTTGATTATGTATGTAAACAAGCTTTTCTTGTTTCTTGTTTTTTTTGTTTTTTTCTCTTCTCCAGCCACTGCCACTACATATACAGATACAGTATATGTATATTTATATGCATATGTATATGTATATGTATGTCCTCTCTCCCTCTAACACTCACTCTTTCCCTTATACACCATGCAGTGTAGCGCACAGCGCAACACTACACAGCATGGGGGTGCAAAGTGGTAAAATGGCAAACACACAGAAGAAATAAAAGACAAAGAGAGGGAGAGAAAGGGGTCTTGTTTATGCATTAGTTGCAGGACTTAAAAGTCCCCCACCCACACTACCACCACTTAAAATCAGCGTGGGTACTGCAGGCAGACAAACAAACAAACTCTGTACCCCCTCCACACCCACCCATCTCACTGCTACTGGGGGTTTTGAATACTGCAGAATAAATTTGCTTTTGTGTTCTGCACTGTCAGACATTTTATATGCATCTCATAAAACGAGTGTGACTCATAGCCTTACACACATATAAGGTATCTATTAAATCAGGCAGGGATAGATGACTATCTAGCTGTACCATGCTGTGAAGGAATGTGCGGTGTAAAAAAAGGAAAAAACAAGAATTTAAATAGGTTTACCAGCTGTCTGACCCCTCACCTTTGACCTCAACAGCCATCCTTCACTGAAATTCATTCTCAAGTCAACGGCGCACAAAGTAGAAGAAGCCTTGTGATTGGAGTGAAGGGATAAGAGGGTGAAGGGGTGCTCAAAGCAGACGCGCTGAAGTAAGTTTGTAGAAGGGAAAACCAGTGAACAGACATGTGAAAAGCTATACATGTGCACCCTCTGTATGCACCTCTTCTTAAATACTGCAGATTTTGTGAAAACTCCACTGTGCAGTCATCACCGCCTTTCTCCTGGCATTCTCCCACATGCATGCTGGTTGTCCACAATAACCTTCTGTCTGCCACACAAGCAAACTCTTCATTCCAATTGGTGGGAAGGCCACTGGATAACACTGGCTCTGTGTTTCAATAATTTATTGTGGAGGAATACATTAATATGGACCATGCAACATTACTACCTCCCACTGAATCCCCTCACTCATACAGCATCTGCTAACCACTGGCTAAATTGTCAACAGGTCACATGAGGTTGCTCGAGTGTCAGTGTTCAGACACAGAACTTTTTTGTGGCTGTCTGATGGTTATCTTGAAACAGTGAGGGTATATTTGTGGGGACTTTTTCAGTCTTGGGTTCCAAAATTGCAGTAGCTGTAAATGTAGTTCTTTTGGTCTATTTGAGTTCCCAATTAATTTAAAGTCATTTTAAATACTTACTCTTACATGGTGAGCTACTGTGTGCGGAACATGGAGACCTGCCACCATCACATTACCATGACATGATACATTGACATGATTTATAATTTGGCTCCATGTATTTAAAGTTTCAATGTAGATGCAAAATGTAGACTTCTCCCTAAAATGTTTTTGTCCTGTTTTTTGAGTTGTAAGGGTGCTTCTGTTTTTACATTGTGTAAAATCTGTAATTGTCTTGTTTTTTTATTCTCTTTGATTGTTTGTTTCCTGTTCAAGGTCATACTGGAAAGAAGGGCATGTTTTTTTTTTTTTTTTAGTAGAAAGTCCCAAGTCAAAGTATCACATTTGCTGCTGTCTGTTCCTCAAATCTTTTGAGTGGCTGTAAAACCCAGTTGTCTCTCCCAGGCTCCCTAGTGCTGTGTTGGGACTGTGATGAGTGGACTGACAGGCAGAAAGACAGAGTGTGGGTCAGCCTTGCCATCTGTCTCTGATCTTTACCGTGCTGCATGATTGACAGGGGTACAGGCGCTCCCGTAACCTCGTGCCCAAACAGAATCTGACCACAGCCTGCTACACACGGAGTAACAACATTAAATACACAACATAATAGCATGTTTATGTTCTTTCTTGTACATTGGAGAGCAATAGTTCTCATGTTCACTCCTATTAGTCAATAACCAGATATAAATTAATGCAAATAAAAGTACACCTTTTTTTAATTACACAAGCTATTAAAAGTGAGGTTACTAAATACTATTTAGCCCGTTGATGGGCTTTGTCCCGCTTTCAGTAGTAAATTACTAGGATTAACTCTATTTTAAATGAATTCCCTGAAAAAGGAGTGTGGAAAAGATGACAGCCATTGATGAACAGAAGCTTTGTTATCAACAGAGTAAATAGAGTTTGTTTGAGTGTGTTCCTGCCTCAGTGTGTCTTTGTATGGGGCGTGTGCAAGTTTCTATGTGCCTTTCTCTTTTTCCCACTCTTATCCATACATATTAATCAAAAGCTGCCAGCACAAAATGCGCCTTAGATATGAACCCTGAAAATGAGCGTAAGGCTCATCTGAAAATGAGCGTAAGGCTCATTTTCAGCAAAGGTTGCCGCCTCATATTGTACTTATCTGAGTGATCATTGCCAAAGAACAAAATTGAATCTTTACAGATGGTGCTCCTTAATGAGGGCCTATGAAACTATGAAACATCTACATTTAAAAAATGCATCAAGAGACGATGGTGCTTCACAACATTATTAACGATCATTAATTGATCATTTTTAGAGCAAAGGTGTAGCTTGGACATGCTGCTGATGCTCTTGGTAGCTCTGTTAGGATATTCTTCTCTAATAATCTGCCATGTTCAATATGTAGTGCAAAGATTGTTAGACTATATTGAAATGACAAACACTAAGCTCCCATGTAATGACGCAAACTTGATATTCAGTTTCTGCATAAAATAGGAGATTGTATCAATTTAAATGTTAACCTTTTAAAGCAAAGGGGCCAAGATAGTTCCATTTTCAGTCAGTTGTGAATTTGTTAACAGGCTAGCAGTCATGTTGTTGTGTAGGTGTCATAATTTTTCGAATGGTATGTGTCTCAGTTTGGAAGCGAAACTTCTCAAACCACAGCAAATGTTACATAATGAGTTCTGCCAATTACACAGATGAATTTCAGAGACCGTTTTTATGCACCTTCGCTTGCCAGTCTTACTCCTCTGCCTTACATCTCGATCACTTAGAATAATCTCCTTTCTCCCCATCTGCATCCCATCTCCAGAATGAATATAGAACGTGTTTCCCCAGCTGTTCCCTCCGCCCTTCAAAAATGTCTTTCCCCTTCCTATGACAATTTTTAAAGGGCGTTTGAGCCTCTCGCCAGTTGGTATGATTCCTGTCTGACTCTGCTGGCAGAGTGCCAAAAACTGATGTCACCCCTCCAGTCCCTCCTTTCCTCCCCTTCTCTCCCACACTCTTTCTATATTGTCAAGGACGACTTCATACCCCTTTTTCTCACCTACCTTCACCATGTTTCAACTGTGACTTGTACTTAAATGCCTCCCTGTATATACAGTAGTGTTGCTGTGCCCTTATTCTCCTGACTTCTCTGCCACCTGAAACCTTTGGCCTTTATCATTGTTGGCAGCAAGTGAAACAGACCGGGAGAGGCTGTGTGTGTGATGTGTGTAGATTTTGCCTGCCAACTTGTGGCATCACAGTATGGCGAGGTTACACAGGAGACAGATAGTGTGTCACCCCTCAGTGGTAAACAAAATGGCTGTGCAATAAAGTCCGCATTTAGGAGGTCAGCTTGCTGCCCAAGCCTCCCAGCTGCCAATCCATTCGCCCTCTCTGCACGACCCTGACGCTTGCTGTTGTGCACTCAGCCTCAACTGAGGTGGATTTCAGCTAAATGCCTCACCGCCCACAGGGTGTTTATTGGAAGGACAGTTCAGCCCCATAATGTTCAGAATAAACCCATTTCCTGCTGATCAAACTTGGTGCAATAACTGGAGAAAAACAAAAGTTAGGTCTCAAATCTTTTCTGAATCTCTTACTCCTGTAGGAAAGAGCCAGGCAGTTTTTTTTTCCTACCCTATATCTCTGGAAGCACCCAGAACAGTGATCAGATAAAATCACCGAACGCTGATAATTTGGAGCATTAAAAAGAACTCGTTAATGCTAAGGGTGACTCATAACTTCATGAGTAGCATATAACTTGCCAGACTTTGAAGTCAACAGTGATTTAGCACCTTAACAACTTCTCATTAAAACAAAAAACTGTTGATTTTCAGCAGTTTTGCCACAGAAAATCTCATTTACAAGGCAATTTGAATTTTGGAAGACTCTAAGATTTCAAAGAAAGGTTATGGTCCTCCCAGTGGGATAGCAGGTGGCTGACACAAGGTGTCTCTGTGTGTAGAGCAGTATTTCTCGTCCTGGTACGTTGGGAACAGTTGAGGACAAAGGCTCATGGGAAAGCTACCCCAAGGAGAGGTTGCTAGGGCAGGGCGTTCTGCAATCTCTTAATGAGGTCACAGCAGTGCAGTTCTCCCTACCTATGCAAACAGCCTTTACTTGAAGCAAAAAGAAGGGCTCTCATACATCACCATAACAGAAAATATAGTTTACTTAAAATGTCCTCTGGAGCTTATTTTGTTGATGCAAACCTCCGTTTAGCAGTCAAAGTTGTCCTCAGGGTGGCACAGTATTATATGTTAGAATTTTTAGAATTTTTTTTAGAATTATTTTCCTTGGGTGATTTGTATCCTCTAGAGTCCAAAGACACCCAAGTCACATGTACTGAACACTCTGGAGATTGAATTGCACACGTCACTGTTGCATGATAATGTTCAGTGTGATTCACTTCATATTTGCATTTTGCTGGTGCCAAACCAAGAGGTTTAAAATGTGTATGTTATGGACAAAATCCTATAACATGCATGGCTATGTTTTCCTTGCATAGGCCCTTCCTCTTCCACTGGGGCATCCCTACACATGCTGGTTAATGGCAGGTGCAACTTGTTTCAAATTCCTCTAACATAGATCTTTCAGGATGGAAATAAAAGAGGGATGCTGGGAGGTAGATACACACTGTGGCATTTACATAATAGTCCTGCAGTTCCATGCAAATTCATGTGATTCCCTACCAAACATCTGCAATGCAAGCATAGTTTAGTATGCATGAGTTCGAGGGGGGAAGGGAGGGAGAGAGGAAATGAGGAACGGGAGGGGGTTAGATGGAGAAAAAGGAAACAGAGATGGAGAATTTGAAGGACGAGTAGCCTGATCTAGTTGATATATTTAGAAGTCAAATAAACCTTCCTTTGAACATGCCCTCTTTCTCTTATGATATGCATATGTCTCACCATTTAGTTAGCTTTTTAGGTATCAAAGAACAGTATGCAGTGTAAGTTTTTCCCCTTTTTCTGATGGCAGGAAAACGAGTTGCAAGTTGTTGGAGGAAGGCAGCAGAAGAAGGTGGTCAGTTTATTTAGTGGTCTTGCCCACCAACAAGTTGTTATGCTAAAACAGACTCTAGTCTTACTCTGATTTTATCCAATAATTCCTTTCAACTCCAAAGACGCACGTCATAGCCACATGTTGCTGCAGGAAACTGAATCTGTGACCATAATCCCTTTGCTCCTTTTGTACTCAATGCGCATCATCCAGTCCATGCGAGTCCAAACCATGTCTTAAATGTGCTTAACTGGTAAAAATGACATCAGTTGCATTAGTGATGTTTTGAAAGAAATGTGTATCTGAAGGGCATGTCATGTCATTTCAGTCTAAATGGGCACAGGCGCCTTAGAGAATTGGCCACCTCACTAATACAGCAGGGTTTATTGTGTAAAAGGGCTAAGTAGAAAGAGGGAAATAAAGAGAGGGATCAGAGAAACCTTACCAACGACACATGGAATCAATACTGTTAGGATTTCAGTATGGTGAAAAACAGATGGTTGCCATACTTATTTTATGGCTGAGGTTGGGGTGTGTGAATGTGAGTGTCTGGTTATACCTCTGTTTCTCACAAATACACACACACAGATACAGAAGCAAATACATTACTGTATATGGGCACACATAAATGAGTTCATACTGAATTATTACACACTTTTATATGAAATGCACACATAAAATTGCAAAAGCCAGAGCAATATAAAATCATCTGCACACGTAAGTAAACATAGCCTAAGACACGAATACAAATACAAAGTGCTAAAATGCATACTGTTTATGCACACATATGTATGTCTATATGTAGACACTAATACACAAGGACAGCAACTGACAAACAGTAAAACACACACAAAGAGCCTAGTCACAGTATACCAGCATAGACTATACACAGCAATACAAAAAAATGAATGGACCTGCATTTTTCATCTTGCTGTTTGTCTTCTATAGGGTTTGAATCAATGAAAGGCCGTAAACTGGTTGAGGTAAAAGTAGTCATATCATATATATCATCATATATCATATATCATATATCAGTCACAGTCATAGTATTGATTTGACAATTCTGTTGTAACAAGGTATTTAACGTTCTAAATTTTAATAACAAATCTTCTCCTTTTTACACAACGGCACTCAGCAAGTTAGCATTATAGACACTTAATTCTGGAGGCACCTTTGGCCTTTTCTTGAACAGAAACATTCACATACTTTCCATAAGTAATTAGTAACTGTTTTTAGAGTTGAGATTAAAAATAGCCAGTGCTGCTAATAAATAACTGCAATTAGTGGTATATTAGACAAATTCAAAATCCTCTGTCAGACTTCAGCTCTACTTTGGAGGCATCGAACAAGAATACTAATGTTATGTCATTAGTGGCCCTTGTTGCATATAATGTCCCAAACTGAAGAAAATTAACCTGTGTAGACCTACGTGCCCTTTATTGAAACATAATAGGTGCCCTTTGCTGGACATAACATTTACATTAGCTGCTAAAGTTCCTGAGAAGGTGAATCAAACAATTGCAGTACTGGTAACATTTATCAAATTTATTAAATTGTTTATTATCATCATGAAAATGTGTGCTAGTTTGTGAATTTTTTATGCAAGCTAAGAAGAAGTATGTAATACATTTGGTGGCAAGTGCGCCTTGGATTAAAAAAAAAAAAAAAAACTGTATTTATCCAGCGACATTTGGACCCAGTTGAAGGCAGGCTGCCACAATCTCTTCAAAGTTCCTCTCAGAGTTGAGGGGATAATATCTATCCCTGGGGAATCAACAACATCCCTACAAAGCTGCAGCAGGGAGTCACTGTAGACAGGGCCGGTCATATTCCTGGAGCCAAAAATTAGATGTTGCTGAGACACACACAGACACCAAACAATGCATGAAAAATATAGTCCTGTGGTAGGTCCAACATTTTTTTTTTGCCTTGCCAAACACAGAAAATGTTATTCTTTTTAAAGCTCTAGACATCAAACACTCAGTTTTGATCATCAAGTCCAACCAAACTGGAGTCTTTTTAACTGTTCACCTCATTAAAGGGATTTTTAATGTGTTCCCTCAGGTGATAAGTAGTTATTTTTCTTCTCGTGAATGCAACTTCACATATTTATAGTGTGTGTGATTATATGGAAGTGTGTGTAACAGTACAGTGTGTGTGAGTGTGTTCGAGTGGATGGAAATAGCCTGGTCTCTTGAAGTTAGTGGTTTCAGAGTCTCTCCTCGAGGAAGTCATGCATATACTTACCTGTACTTTCATTTACTTTGTAGAATTCACCTCCTTTTTAATTTTTCTTGGCCTCTTGTGGCACGTGTGTGCATGTGCACACACTCATTTCATGCTTATGGCGCAAATTTTCATCTGCCCTTCTCTTCGCTACCTTTCTCAATCTCAGTAATCAAATGCATTAGTATCAATATTGCATGGGGAAATGAGCTAGATTTAAAGCTTGACCATGTCAAAGTGAGAGTCCCTGATAGCCAATGACTGCCACCACACTGTGGAAATTGTGCTGCCATTTTGGCTGTAATAACTCAAGCCTGAGACAGGTTAATATCTGCAGTGATGTGCTATTTTCACAGGGGGAAAATTTTGAGCTTCACAATCATTACCTGTATGCATTATTAGCCCACAGTTCTTGTTTTCAGTTTGATTAAAAATAGTGGTAATTAGCAAAATAGCTGCACTATTTCATTGTGTTTTTCAAATTATTGCTTAAGCCATTTTAATAAATATTAATAGTATTTCAAACTACTTAGAAAAGAATAGCTAGCATACAGTATGAGCAAATACATTAACATCCTGTGTCATCTATCCTGGATAAGACGCTGCCCCCAAACCCTTGGTGCCTTAAGGTGGCTGCCTCGTTACACGGGGCGGTAGGTCAGCAAAAGATGATTTGTGGGGTTAGGGTGCACTTAGAATTTATTTCTAGCAAAAGCATGTGATGGTGCTTTTACCAGTGCAAAATTCTAAGCTATTGCTAATTATATTGACTTCCCTAAGAAACTGTTGTTGCCTTTTTAGTCACATTGAATCTGCAAAACATGGCTATTAGTAATTCCATCTTGATCACAGCCTGTAATGTGGAAGCAGTCGAGGTACTGTAATGGTGAGGACTTTCATTTTACTTGACTCTGTGCTACCATTTCTACAATGTTTAATACTGTTTTCTCTGCCCTCGACCCAGAGTAAGTGATAAATGCTTTTAGCAAAAGTTGACTGGTTTTCCCATGGAGGAGAAGAGATGCTGTGCTTTCCATTTAATGATGGTCTCCTTTAGAGAAACATTTTTGTTTAGCTTTTGCTAAGGTTAAATTTTTGCGATTAGGTTTTAACTTCATAAAGCATGTGTGTTGACATATCTTCTTATCTGAAGTTCTACATATATTAGCTCTGTCTTCTAGTTACAGTCCAGAAAAGACAGGAGCATTAAGCTACATAGAAACAGTCTATGGTTAAACTGGAGCCCACACTTGGCCTCAGGTTATGTTTGACAAGGTCGTTCAACAACAATAGATGTTGTAATTGTGTTGTGAAGTTTGTATAGCAACCAAAGGTGGAGATAGAAAGCCATGCCCTAAGGGGAGGGCCATAAATCAAAACCTAGGCATCTTGTGAGCATAGATAGAGCAATTCCCTACAGGCATGGCAAGATTCCCACCACCTACACCTTCATCAGTGTTTACTATCGAAACAATAGGGGCATCATTCAGAAGTCTACCAGACAATTTGATACCCCTTATTCTATCTATTCATGTTTCTGCATTTACCACAGGTCTCACCAATGACAACTCTTTCACTCCAGGCCAAGAGAAAAACGACACTTGTTGGTCGTGTGCGTACAGTATTTTGTCGAAAGATGAGCTGAACTTCTGAAATATGCCCACTCTGCGGTAACATAAAGAACTATTGTTGATCCTTCGCTTTGTGTTTTTGAAAGTGTGCACGTGTCACATGTTGAATTTGTCAGTTTGAATTAGGCATGTGAGGAGTTTCTGCTTTTGTTGTGTGTGGCTTTATATTAAGTGGGCCTTAAGTGCCTCTTCCTTTGAGCTAACAAACCTGGTGCAGTAGCTGTGCAGGGTGGGATGCTTGTGTATTTTAGAACATGGTGAGGTTTTTCTGCCTCTCACAAGTTTACTGTCACAACAGCTGCATTCTCCATATTAACCTTTAAACTTTTGACATGGCCTGGCTAACCATTGTTTTATCAAGTATCAAGTATCAAGTATGGTTTAAATAAGGTCATTTCATCAACCAGTTGTAGATCAAGATAGTAGGTTAGTCAATGTTACCCCCATCTTTCTACCTAATACAAGGCGACTAAGATAAGTTAGAACATGATATAATTAAAATAAAACAATATTCCATAAGTTAGTTTATATAGTGTTCTGGTAACATCTATCTGTATATCTGTTCCGTTGGTTTTGTTGACCTCTAAAGTTGTCTGGCACTTTGTCTTAGGCAGTGTGCTTCTGATCCTGATTGGATCGGAATGATAGCGATTTTAACTGTCACTCAGTTATGCTATTTTTGAAGTACATTCTGTTCACATCTCAGCCACTGGCAATCCTGTCAAAGCTTGCAGTGAGTTTGCAGGTAAGGATTTGATGGAGTGTTCAGGGACACTCTGAAAGTGACTGTTTCACAAATAAAAACTGTAAACCTGTGCTGACAGAATATTATCTTTAATGTCTAGGTTGCCTGGGACAAAAGCTACCTTAGGGCCTCCACAATTAAGTGCACTCTGTCTGCACAGTTTTACCAGTGTGTAGGTAATTAATCTCACTTCTAGAGTCGCCCTCACACTAAGTCCAGCTGGGCAGTCGCATCACTGGATCTGGAAGATGTTCAGTGTCTTGCACAAGGGTAGATGCGTGCTGACACAGGGACTTGAACCCAGGTCCTGCGATGTTGCTACTTTAAAAGTGGATGGTTTTGTGTTTGTGTATTCGCAGCTTGATTGTGAAGACAAACACTCATTTCAGTTGAAGTGCTTGAGTATGACCCTGACCCATTTTCTCTATGTGTAATCTGAAAATGATTGTCAGTAAAATGTCATGTGTTATAAGAAAAAAAAGTATGTTTTGACATACAAAACGTTTTGACTTTAGACAATGAATTGACTAATTCATTTAATTGGTGGCATGAATGTCTCTTAGTTCTCTCTTTCATTGTCTCTTTATTCATGTCTTTTTAATTAAAGACTATGTAAAACCACTTGGTGGTGGCCCTGTGCTGCATCAGACATATCAATGAGAGAAATAGAGTGTGTAGTGTGTGTGGTGGAAGGCATCTCTGGCCCTTCTGTGTAGCTTTGGGGATTAATGGCAATTTGACAAAACAAAGAGACGGTGCCTGGAATATCTTTGGGTGCCTGTGTAATTACAAGGCAATGAGATAAGCAAATAACGACAAGATCAGGAGATTAGCAAAGAGAAAAGAGAAAGGAAGCGGTGCATCCCCTGCTAATTGAGAAATGTGAGAAGTGTGGTTGCAAGACGAGTAGGTTACAATATTTTGGAGGTGTGACAGTGTTTTTTACCGTCCTTTTATTTACGAATCAGCAGCATTGAGGGATCGCAGCAGCGTGGCCTAGTCTGCTTGTTTATCAAAAGTCAGGCCTCTGCCTTCTTGAGAACTGCTCAAAAGTAATACATTTATTTTAGAGTTATTTCAGTATTTTTCTGTGATCTAGAACCACTGCATTTAACTATTATGCTAAATAATCTTTCTTTCACATATGAGATATTTTGATACCTGATTCTTTTAGTTATGGAAAATGTATTATGAGAAAGTAATAATAAGATTTTATGGCCCTTCTTAAAGAAGACAACTAAATTCAAATGTGTCTTTATTTGTGTTTTTTTTTGCAGAGTGCCAAGCTGTCCTGTGTGAAGACCCCAACCTTCCCTGTGCAGTCGGGCCTCGGCTCTCCGGCCAGGTCGAGGATCGGTCCCATCCCACCCCTTCCTGCCCCCCATTCCCAACTGGAGCCAAGATGGCCACCAGTGGTGCCCCTCACTTATCCTTGCCACTTCTGCTGCCTGTCACCACTTTGCTGCTATCACTGCTGCTCACCAGCTCCCACGCCTTATGTAAGTCTAAAGACACTGTGTTACCGCTGATAACTTCTGATAATGCATTTTGATACACTCATAGAAACAGGAAATATTGCAGAGATGTGGAGGTTTGGGAAGTTGACCAACCTCTGCTGGACATTTCCTCCCTATAGCCTTCCATAGACAAATTTCAGCTGCTGTTTTCCTGCTGTCATTTTAGGTTTATTCTTAGTGATTGTGTAAATGCATGCATGTCAATCTCATATTGTTGATATCTAAATTCGAAAAAGCCTGTCATTAGCTTGATGTGGTTTGAAGTTTGTAAACTCTTTTTTTTTTACACCACAATGCCAAAAGCTAGGTTTGACTTGTAAGTAACCACCATTATTATGTCTGTATTTATATTTTAGGAATTTCGCTGCTGTTTTAAGCGTAAGAGTGTAAGAACACATAGTGCTTTATTGATTATGCTGAAGAAGATCAGAAGATGTGATAGACACCCTCAATACTGAAAAGATCTTTGTGACACTTCATATATCAGATTTTTCTGGGATGTTGAAAAGCTCTACCCTGGAAAATCTGTATGTTTGTATAAATCATCCCCTGAAACTTCCCATGTTAGTAACAGAGAAACGTCAGTCTCTTATCCTTATCCTGCTTTGGATTTGTTCTGCAACATTTCCCCATTAAGATGGGCTTAGAGCAGCATTAAGGAGACAAAACAAAAAGGAGGCTCTGCAAAGAGAGAGAACAAGAGTAGTGGTGAGGTGGGGGTTCCTCCTTGGGTATCATTTTTTTTGCAAATGCTGTGTGTGGGTAAGAGTGTCAGCAAGCATGTAGGAGAAATGTATAAGGACTATATGAAGTGGTTGACTGTGTGTACCTGTTCCACATGTAGCATGCACGTCATACATGTTTATATTTGTGTGTTTTCTTGTAAAGGAAGACGTAGCATTGAGCATGAGTAAAAAATAGAAATATCAGCATAGTCAGCCAGTGCGATACTTTGTGCATACTGTTCCACAATATAGCCACAACTGAAAATTTAAGAAAGTTGAGTCACGCTTGACTTTTCTGTCTATCTTAGATAATTTGCAAGAGAAATTGTATTTTTCACAATGTACCCTCTGTCTACACTTTTCTTCTCTTTAGTCTCTGACATTCAGTGAGTGTATTCTCAGTGATTCAAGATAACACCAAGAGGACTTGATTCTTCTCATGTTGTAACAGAGCTGTCTACTTTTGATTGCATGGTGGTTTGAGTGTCTGGTAGCATAATTTGAGTGTCTTTCAGCTCAGCTGGCTGAAAACATCTGAAATTGCACTCAGGCAGATGTCAAACAGATGTCTTTATCTTTCTTTTTGCCTTTTTTCTCATTTTCAGAGTGAAAGTAAAGCAACGGCGCAAAAGCTGTCCGTCTTAACATGTTGCATATAATGGCAGTTTGTTGTACGTTCTCGTCTTCGGTTCTCTTGCCCAATATGTTAGGAATCAGTTTTTCTCTTCCACTTATTAATGCACAGCCTCTGTTTGCTCACCCTGGTTTAAATAACATTCAGTGCAGTCTGCTTCATATTTGATAGAGATTAGCTCTCTCTCTCTTGCTCTCACACACACACACACACACACACACACACACACACACACACACACACACACACACACACAAACACACACAAACACACACAGACAAATACACTAACAGCAGGGCTCTCTCCCCATCTGTCAGTATCTGTCAGTCTTTGTCTGCTCTGCCTGTGGATATGATCAGTTTTTGTCGAGCTCTCTCACTCTGTCTTATTGTCCCTCGTTCATGTTCACACCTTGTATTTTCCTCCACCACTCCTCACTCCGAGGAAACACACATACACACAGATGTGCACACACACTCTTCTTCTCATCTATTTTTTGAGGCCCCACAGTGTTGCCCCACCATTTTGTCTGGAAGTATATGCATACACTCACTGACTACTGATTATCTTTCACACCCCACATGCACAACCACACACAACCCAGTGGTGCAGTTGTCTAATTATATTCACTCCCACCTGGTGGGCGGGGGGAAACCAACCCTCCCTCCTTGTATCATTTCTTTCTCCCTCTCTGTCACACCACATACAGTTTTGAAGAAAAGCCCAGCTGAAAGCATGATGTCATCTCTTGCTCTCATAGTCCCCTCTCTCTGTGTCTCTGTGCCCTGCATCCATTTCCATTTTCACTCATAAATCACTATGAGAAGGACACATTTTTAATCAAAAGAGAAAGAAAGATGGCTCAATATGTTCTTCCACCCCAATCGTAGTAATGCTTGGATCCCTGTTTTGAGTTTTCTGCTTGTTTTAATTAATTTGTTTGTAGGTGCACACAACTGTGTGTATTGGTATAAAGCCTGAAATATATGTGCACGGTCACCTGAGCTCATAGGCGTCTGTAGCATATTGAGTGAGACTTTCTGTGTTATTGTAGCTTAGCTATAAAACTAGATGGCATCGTGTATACATTTTATGAAAATAAAACCAATGTAATTATTTAATGTTTATATGGCCTTTCTTTGAAGAGCTATTAGATAATTTTTTTAAATTACAAATACGCAATGTGGACACAAGTTACATAGAAAAAAATACTGAAGCTGAGAGATATCACCAGATGCATACATGCATGTTCTGTCTGGTAATATAGTTTTCAGTAGAAATCAAGTCGGCTATTTATAAAATATATGCAAAATTACAACCCAGGATGCTTCTCAGTCATAAAAAACCCACTGAAAATGTAAAATGTATAAACCATTTTACAAGATAGAAGTGGTTAAAAGATCTGACTGAAACACAGCAGTCAAAAGGTGCGTTTAATTGTTTTAATTCAGCCATCAAAAGGTTGTGTTTCTGACATCGTTAGGAAGGCTCATTAAAATTCCTCTGTGAACTGTGAATATTGAACCTGGAAATTACTGAAGTTATTAGAAGTATGAACACCATCTTGTAATATTAGTTTTTTGATTGATGAGGTGTGTGATGAGAAAGTTGCCATGGTGTTCAGTGTTTCCACACACACACACACACACAAATACATACACACCAGAGTAACTTAAACAGATCCTAACAGTAGTTTTCAAACAGTTTTCAGTTGTGTTTTGTTCTTTTTGTTGTTGCTGGAGTTGATAAAGGTGCATCAAGAAACAGCATTTTCTGAAATAGGTGAAGTAAATACAGTTTCTAATGATTATCTCTCAATCATGCTGTTTTAAGGCCTATAAGTAAATTAACAGAAATAACAGAAAATGTATTTTACCATTTATTTACTTTTCTTAAATTACAAACAATCTTTCAATATCTGTTTCTATTTTGGTTGGTGTTTTGGGACAGCGTGTCTTCAGGCCTTTAACTTCCTCCTCATTTCTTCCTGTTCATTTCTTTTGGCCTGTTAAGAGTCATCAACAGTAGCATTCCTGGCAAAGCACTCCAAGTAGTAACTTGCAGTGATTGGGTGAGGGTGTTTGATTATTTATGTTCTTTAGAAGCTGCCAATTGAGGAAAAAAATGAAACCTCTTAATGACTCGCTCTTATTTTCTTGCTTCTTTTTCCTGTATCCTTTCTCTTTCCTTCTTTCTCACTCACCCCTTATCTTTTCCAGTTGAATTATGTTTAAGTCAATGCTGTCAAGTTAATTCTGTCAAATGTAATTTTATAAGCACACTACTATTGGATTCTTGACTACAAGATTTACTCCAGAAGCATTTTTTTTCTCTCAAATGAGAATAAAACAAATCCATGAGCTACAGGAATAAGATGCATTTCTGTTCTCACCTTCCTCTTAAGTGTCCTTCAGAATACTCGGTGTTTGCCAGCAAAGGGACATATTCAAGAGTTACACATGGGTGATTACCAAGAGGTCAGAGGACAGCATACAGTGGGTGATAGAGAAAGAATACTGAGTAGCAAAGTATCAGAAGAAAATCCAACCATTGTAAAAAGCAGTTTTGGTCACAGTGGATCAAAAAGCTGTCCTCAAAACTTATATAACAGCTTAGATCTCATCTCTGTTTCTCAGTGTCTCTTCAGTAAGAGGCTCCAGCAGTTTGACCATTGTTATATGAACACACTTTGATAGAACAATACGAGCGACTGAAGTGTATGAAAGCTCCCTGTGTTATTTTTTTTCCAGTAGAAAGTAATTCAATACACCACCAAGGTGGCTTTTAAATTTTTAATGTTTTGATGAGCAAGTTTAGATCTTCAAAGGTTTCTGAATCCTCCCCAAAGAAAGATATTCTTCGGTGAATGACCTGACAGTCGAACAAATCTTCTTTCTTTTTTGTGTGTATAGCATTACGTGGATTTAAATATAGAGAAAGATACAGTATGATTTTCAGTTTTATTTTCAGTAGAGAGATAAAAGATTTTGTCTCCATTTTCTTTATTCTATTCCCCTTGTTTTGATTAGACCTAAAACACCTTTGGCAATTGGAGGTGTCCTCTTTATTTAATGAGCCAACAAGTGTCAATTGCCTCAAGTGATTCTCTAAATGACACAAAATTGTTCCCATTTTACCTCTTCTGTGTGTGGTCTGTGGCCATTTTGGAAATCAGACACACGCTTATTTCCCTCTCAATTTCTAAGGAATCAAGCTTGTTTATTTCCATTGGGCTGAAGGATACTTGGTGTCTTGCGCTTTTTACTTTAGCCTTCAACAATGGTTTCATCGGGACCAATTTGTGCATATTATGACTATGTCATTATTTAGGAAATTAGGCTTTGCTGTGACAGCAGTGATGTTGGGCAAAGATTTTCACTTCCAGGTACTAACACTCTTATTAACTTATTTTATACTGGGTTCTGGACTATTAAGCCAGTACCCTGTGAGTTTGTTGGTAATGCACTCGACATAGATGACACACTGTATGATGCAATGAAGCTTTACAGAAAAACATCACGTCTTCACTCATGATGTACAACTGAGCTTTGAAATGTTGTTGTTTTTAAACAAGTGAAAACAGTTCCCAATGAAAAAATATTTTTTCATTTTTTGGCAGTAGAAATCTGTTTCTTTTGGAATTGTCTTTAATTGTCTTGTAATGTTGCTTTTCAAATAAGGTCTTTCTTTAAGTTCTATTAATGCCACTTGTTATGTAGAATTTCTTCATAAAAGGTCACTTGCATTCAGACAGGTAAAACAATTTTATCCTGACTCATGTCATTCATTTGTTGAAAGGAAAGTAGGAGTTTAAGATCACATTTAAGATTAGAAATTGTTCTATTTTCAGCTGTGCATACTGACTACTCTGTCCAGGCAGCACAATTTCACTTTGTGTAGCAACCTAGCTGCCCCAAGAGCAAATCCCAATTAGCCTGTCTTCCTTACATTTTAATTAGAAAGGCAACTGTTTCATTAACCCCTAAGATTGCACAGCGAAGGTAAAGGTTGCACAGGGATAGGTCCTTAAACAAACGTGGTCTGTGGAATATGGCTTCAGCTGAGATTAGTTAAAACCATCTTTTTTTTGGCGCAGTAGCAGTCACTCCTCACCAAAGCAACTACAGTGTTGCTCATTTTTTCCCCATTAATATGACTAAAGCGGATGTTCAAGAACACCTTTTGAAAGGTAAAGTGCTTATGCAGTAATCTACATATTTAGTCTCTTGCGACGCTTGCTACAATATTCCACAGGTGTTGTTAGACGTTGCTGATAAATGTAGGGCCCCGAGATGATCTGATAACCAACATCACATCGTCGACTGAATCACTGAAATATTGTTAGCCCTCTTACTAAAGATCCAAGCCTTCACCCTTTTGTATTCAAAGTTGGCTGCCACCAATGTTAATGCCACCAAATTGTGTTTCAGAGATCAGCAACAGACGAATCAACTACTTTCTGTCTGTTGTGACTTTCTTGTCTAGTTCAGGTTCTTCCAGCAGTCTGCTGGTCTTTGTTGGCAGTGACTGTGTGTGAAAACCTCCAGACAAGACAAAGCAAGATGGGTTTAGAGTAAAGGCTTGGTTTCCATAGCGATAGCGCTTGCCCAGGCAGCCTTTGAGAATTAGTCCTGATTGATGGGGCTTGGTTGTTTGGGCCTGGAGGGTGTCTGGTGTATGTGTGTGAATATAAGCGAGCGAGAGTTTGTGTCTACGCATATGGTTGTTTGTGTGTGTGTCTGTTCATTCATCCACTTGAATGAACATTTGGCTGTCCATTTGTCTGTCCCTCCCACCCCCCATCTTCTCATTCGTTCATCCCTATACTTGTGTGTATATGCTCATGCAGGCTGGTAGAGTTTTAGGTTAGACTGACAGACAGGCGACTACAGCAGCTTGGCGACCTGCTGAGTCTTACGGTTACAGTAGCTGTTGCGTGCGTACTCTTCTAACTTCAGAAGTCCAGATGGCTGTAGGTCAACATCAGCATCATTTTTAAATAAATAGGAAATGTCCAGTTTTAATTAGACATAAAGCCACATGACATAAAGAAGTGAACAAATGTATAAAAAGATAAACCATCAACATGTTGAAAAAACAAGTTGTGCTACCCTCTGTTCATCATTAGGTTTTTCATAAGCAGTTAGTTTTGATAGTGCCCGTACAGTTTGTGTGTCATGTGTCTGTTGTTTGGCTAATATGAAAATTAAGTTTAATCTCAGTCAGGATTAGCTTCGCTCTGTCAACTGTTTAAAATCAATAACACACCGTGGTTCATATTGCTGTCTTCTACTCTAAACATACTAAGTAAGATTATATCAGTCGGTGTAATATATAGGCAGTCGAGTGTTTATTAAGATAAAGTGGCAGAGAGGAAAGAAAAAGTTTAAATTGATGTCATTCTCATCTGCATCCTCGGAATGATGACACTCTCTTCCTGGACTGCCACATGAGAGGAAGGAATAAGTGGAATCAGTTTTCTTATATTAGTACCTCTAATAGTACCAAATGTTCTTTGTAGACATTGTTGGTTTTAAAAAATAAGGTCTGTCTGTGTTGTGAAAGATACCTATTTGTAGCAAGATGGATAACAAGTGCTCTTTTCCCCGTTCTCTGCCTTTCTGCAAACCACTGAATGGCTGTGCGTCATTTTGTCTCCCACTTTGCTAATTCAGTGGATAATGGCTCCTATTTATGAACCGAGAAGCTTTCCTCCATCAATTACTGTATTAGTCATAAAGGCAGACCCATCCCTCCTCTAACACCCCAAACGACAACATTAAAGTACTGTAAATGGAGCCATCTCATATTCACATACCCACTTCCCACTCTCCACCACTTTATAATCACAGTGATGGTGTATACTGGCTTATCAGGTCCAACAGAGGTAGTGGCCAGTAGCAGGTGGCGTCTGTATTAGCTAAACAAGCATCTGTGGGCACAGTGTGAGTTTCTTTTTCTCCCTGCTAGCGTGTTGTATTTGTGTGGATCAGTTCTATTCTCGGGTTATTGTGGAGATAGCTGGGCCCCTGTTGCTGGTTATTTTAGCATTAAGCCACGTCCCCCTGCCAGGCAGATAAAGACGGGTCTTGTGTCCTTATCTAGGTAGTGCTGTACCTCATTCTGTCTCAGGAAAGCTTGGGGAATATTAGGAGACTTTGGTAGAATGGACAAATGGCCACTGTAGACGCAGTGTCCTCTCAATGTCATCTTTGGTAAAATAACATTGCCCAATTCTTTTGGAGACTTTACAACATACCTTACAGCAATAGACGTGTATATTTCTTTTTTAGAAACAGTGGCACCAGTGGCAGTCAAACCCCAAATGTTATGTGCTCTCTGTAATACAGAGAGGGATAGCAGAGGACATTCTATACATTTGTGAAATAAAAAATATATAAGTGTGTGTGTGTGTGTGTGTGTGTGTGTGTGTGTGTGTGTGTGTGTGTGTGTGTGTGTGTGTGTGTGTGTGTGTGTGTTGTTCACATTGAATGTTTGACTTACTGAAAAAAAAGGTGTTTAACTGTAGCAATGCTGCTTCAACCTAGTACACATGAAGATGCCTGTTGGTTAAAGCAGGTATCATTCACTCCAGTGCTAAGAAAGTATTATTACAAAACATTTAAAGAATATTAGGTGTAAATAAATTAAAGCTTTGTTGCTGAATGTGTTTTATCACACACATGTGTTGGGGAAGCTTTTCTGAAATAACATTTGTGATAACAGGTGTCCCTGAACAGTAGTTAATATTTTTAATGACACTGGCACTACAGCATTGAATTGATTTTTTTCATAGTCACGTTGTTTTTGACAAGGACTGACAAATAATATGAATATGATGACAATGTAGATACCGATCCAAGTCAATACATGAAACACTGTGAATAAGCTTTTCTGTTGATGACATGGTGTGGTCTATGCCATCACTTATTATTTAAAATTCTTTAAGTAGTTAAAGCCCTGATACCACTCAACCTTTTCTACCCTCCAATTACTGGCTGTAATACAGAGTTCAAATTCCAAAAAAATAGAAAGGCTTAAAGTCAATGGTAACTGGTAGCAGAAGGGCAGACGCACATAGCTGAGGAAAATTGAAAAAAAGGTTAATTACACTCATAAGAGTTCACACAGTCACACACCGCATACCTGTAGTAATTGCACTGTAACACACATTTATGACCCAACACCCAGTGGTGGGGGTGTTTGATGGCATGTGGATGAAAACACAGACAACACATTCACACATACGCTCACCCACACATATTATACCATGTTAACCACCACACACACAGACAGAAGCACAAAAATACATTCTAGTACAATTTTTCCCACCATTTACTGTATCAACGTGAACACACTTCACAATTAGTCTTTTATATATCTCTTACAGATTGACTCAACGAAGTGGATTAAATTCATGTTGACAGTCCATTTGAATGAATAAAAATGGAATATCTGCTCTTACCTGACATGGGCTTGGTTGGAAGTGAACTATTGCTGCTTCTGCTGCTGATGTTTAAGTTGAAGAGCAAAAAAAGAGCAAAAACTGTCATATAAGTCAGCAAGAGCGATGGAGACAGGAGAGCTGAAGTAGAAACATGTCTAAATGTTATTTGGTACTTATGTAATAACATTATGTCTTATTTTATGGCTTATGGTAATGTTTATGGAACTTTACTTTAAGGAATCTTAGTGAGTAGTGAAGGCCAGAAATGAACCCGGTCGCATATGAATTTGTCAAATATGGGCTGAACACACATTCTGTTGGCCATTTTTATAGACTTTTATTACATTATGGGTATATTGTGTCTTTTTTTCTTACACACACACACACACACACTAAAATACAAGACCCGTTATCATCTTTACTTTAATAACGGACCTGCTTCAAAGGCTGCTCCCTCTGCTCCTGCCCGCCTGTAAATATCAATCCGAAAACATATAAATGCCCTTTAACTTTCTTCTTGTGGTTTCTTGAATGTTGATTTGGATGAGGATATTAGTTTTGAGTCTTAATAATTAGACTTGGATTCCTCGTATAGTACAGAGATAACAAGACATGTATACAGCAGTTCAAGTGGATAGTGCACAACACACAATACACAGCTGACGGTGTCAGTATTATATTAACAACCATGACGCTGGGTAGTAAGTACATAATTAGCAAGTATAGGTGAAAATACTGTAATTTCGAGCAGAAGATGCAGGACAAGAGAATTGATGAGCACAAGTAAGAATAAAAAACAAGAAAAAAATTTTTTAAATAAAATATTCAGCAATTTCTCCGCTGCCCTGCCTCTTTACATCATCTCCTCTTGTCCCTGGACCTCCTGCCACTTTCTCTTTTCTCCTCTTCCAGTCTTCTCTTTAGCACTGACCTCACTGCCACCTCCTACCTTCCTCTTCTCGCCTCTCTTATGTCTCTTTTTTTTATTTCATATATTCTTTTCTTTCCGACTTTTTTTCTTTCTTTCTTCTAAAGGAATGCTGAAAACTATATAGAGTGCATTATAAGAAAATTCTTATTCTGTCAGTAGTTAAATTCAGCTTGACATGCAGACGGGCACATTTATTGTTCGTCTCTCATTATATG
This sequence comes from Ctenopoma multispine, assembly GCA_034779795.1. Taxonomy (NCBI): domain Eukaryota; kingdom Metazoa; phylum Chordata; class Actinopteri; order Anabantiformes; family Anabantidae; genus Ctenopoma; species Ctenopoma multispine. The sequence goes on along the minus strand of JAUYWH010000020.1, from coordinate 15,618,231 downwards.
AAGCAGGAGCAAAAGGGAGGAGAAGGTGACTGGGTGGAAATGTCGAATGGTCCTGGAGAAAACTAATCAAAGAGTGCTGGTCTTCAGCAAAACCACTGCCACAGGCCTCCTCTCTGTAAATCCCTCTTCTGTCTCGACAGAGGGCGCATTGTAAGGAGAGGTCAAATTCAGGGGAACTGCGTTGTGTAAAGCTGCGTTGTGCAGTTTCAGAATGCAAATTGAAAGTGTAAAATCCCAAAAGGGATCATTGTGTACACCAGACACATAAAGTAGGCCTACTACTTGAAGCTGGAGATGTATATATTAGTATAAGTATTATAAAACTGTCTAGGGTATATACACATAATTGAAACAGGATAAATATACTAAAAGCAGCCTCTACATTTTATGCCACTATAATTCTCTCATCACCTCAAAACCTTTGACAATAATATGGATAGATTTCTTAAAGTGCTTTCACACAAACAAGGTTTTAGTCCATTTGAATCAAACACATTTGTTTCCTCCTCTTGGTGCATTTGAATAATGACAACTAGACTTTGTTCTTATGAGTTCAAAATATTTCACTAATCACCCAAGTGACCTCTTCAGTCTGGGAAAAGCTGGTTAGGGCACCCAAAATAATATATCCCCTAGGGTGGTTTCATCACCTTACTTTCAGTGTCATGCCCTAGTACGCCCTGAGCTGCAGAGTATGCATCAAATTATCCAAGTACAACGGAAAGCAAACAAACTCAAAGGAGGAGGAAGAGTAGCTTCATTCATCTGCACAAGTAGCCATGCTGGATACTGACCATAGATGGAATACTAAACATAGATGTTTTCTTTCAACAAAACTTTTGCATTCACAAACTTCTAAACTTGTAAAATCAAGGTTAAGTTTGACCCACACAGTGGCGCACACTTGGAATCAGGTCAGGAACACATTTCGGTGTTGTGCTGTGTGTAACTACTAATCCTTTCGAGAGCGCACTAGTTTAATTAGTTTTTGTATGTTGTAATATTTACATCAGAAATCAGCAATATTTAGCCTGTTGGTTGTGGGTGGTAAGATGAACTCTGCGTATGCTGCTGCTTTCCTGAGGCAGCACACTCACCCTTCTTCTCTTTTCCCTTGTCTTACACCATTTCTCTTTGCCTCGTTCTCTTAAGTATACCCGCTCTCTGTCTCACTTTCCCCGATAATGAATGCAGGAACTCTCCTTCATGTGTATTTAGCAGTGCCTGGAGACTGGTGTCGGCCCATGGTCCCTTAATTATTAATTTGATGTTATACGCTAGCCGTTTGATCATCCCCACATATATGTATGATTCTGATTTAACAAGTTCCCCAGGACTCTCTGTTTTCTTTCTCTCTTTCTACTGAAGTTGTTGTCTTGAATCTACTGCTACATGAACATGAACAAAAACTCCACATTTGATGGACAGTTTATCCAAACAGCTAAAACCATTGGGCAAGAGTTTGCTGCTGCTGCTAGAATTTCTAACTAATCACCGGCACTTGAACATATAAATTCATAGTGTTATAATGTACACAATAGCTATAACTATACAACAATGAAATTAGGTTACTAGATGAGGACAGACAGAAATTCCATTAAACTCAAGTTTGTCCTGCAAGGAAACAGAAATAAGAATACAGAATTACAGAATAAGTGGTTAAAAGGGGGCTACTCTGTTAGACAACATGTCAGTCACCACAGTTGCCACCAGGCCTCATTGAGTTTAGTGTATAATGTTCGCTATCTATCTGCAGTGACTCGTCTGGTCATGTAGAGTCTGTCTATCTGGTTGTCTGTCTGTCTGTCTATCTTGTCCATCAAGCTGTGTATTTCGTCCTGTCCAAAACTCAAGCTGGCCGTCTCCCTCACTTGTCCAAGTCTCCTCTCTGCTGTGGAACACTGTGCGTGGGTGTGTGATAAAGAGTGGGAATGAGATACAGAAGTGGTTGCAATAACAGGCTAGTGTGGGTTTGTATGATATTAGAGTTGTTTGTCTGTGTGTGGATGCGCACACACTGGAGTAGATATTTGGAAGACTGTCTTTTCAGAAATGTGATTATACTTACTTAACAGGAGCAGCGTTGGCTTCAGTAGAGTATCACCCGTCTTGTGGTTTGTACTAATGTTGGTTTTCATTCTTTCTCCTTCTCTGTCTCTGTCCCTCGTCTCACTCACTCCTCAGCACCACCACGGTTCACTAAAGTTCCAGTCGACCAAATTGGCGTCTCAGGGGGCGTGGTCTCATTTGTCTGCCAAGCGACGGGTGACCCCAAGCCAAGGGTTAGCTGGAACAAGAAAGGCAAGAAGGTCAACTCCCAGCGTATAGAGGTGAGTGTATGAGCACTGCTGCACTCTGCAGGTGTCGAAGTCGACTTTGTGTTTAGTAACAGGCCATTCACAAGCTAATATAAGAAGAATCCAGTAAAGTATAGGACAAAGTTATCAAGGTGTCTGAAAGTGTTTTTTGTAATTTCAAATAGTTTTTATATCAAATCACAGAAAATGTGGGAAATTGTCCCTGAAATGCACAAACCACCATTCTGCTCATACTAAAACAATATTTTATTATCTTGAGCCACTATTAACCTCTAGTAAATAGTTTGCAGTCCCCGCATTCCTCACTTTTAAGCATTTGTTTGGCCACACATGCTCTTTTTCATCATTCTGCGACACAACATTCACATTACAAGCACGCTCTTCTATTGCAGTTGGGTTCCCACACTGCCTTTTTGAAAAGACTGTTTTCATATTCTTTCTTTACCCACACTTTTCACGGATAGTTCCAGGCAATAACTGCCAATCTTTTCATGGACTGGCATCTCTAACCACTGAGTGATCTGTAGGTCCGCCCTTAGCCACAGTTAACCAGTAATGCAATGCAGACCCTCCTTGTCCTCCGACCCTTTCCTCTTTGCACTTGACAGACTCATTGTCACTGTCTTGTTTCCAGAGCTGCGTTTTTTTTCCCAGCTTGCAGCCCTGTCTGAGCGAATGTGTCTGTGCGTTATTCATGTTTGTTGTTCAGTTCTCAGCAGGCATCCCAGATGGCATCTCTAAAAGTCTTGATTGATGCTCAGTGTCTCTTAATTAAAAAGTTGCTTTCGTTAAAGATGATGGCAGTGCACGGAGATAGACACAAACACGCTGCAGCGTGAAGGCAACCACAGAGGAGGTGGCTAAAAAGCAAAAAAATGACAACAAAATCAACAGGGGAGAAGCAGCATCTCAACGGAGGACAGAATAAAAAGACATGTAGTGTTTGTACGTTCTCTTCTTCTGCATGCTAAATGGAAAACAAAGCCAAGGGCATGAAGCAACCCGCCAGAACGGACGCTTCTCTTCCTCCGATTAGCATGGAATAAAAAATTTGTGAAGGGGTTTTGAAGTAGTTAGGATTTTTTTTCTGTTCTCCCCTCTAGACAGCCGCTTTGATATTGATCACGACGCTGTGCTCTGCAGTGTTTTTAGCCTAATTAGCGGCTCAGCCCTGAGATGTGCAGCAGTGGAGCAGCGGGGCTGCTGAAGACTTGTTCTTGTATCTCAAAGTCATGCTTTGCTCAGAGATCTCAGCTGTGAACCTTTTGTTGAGAGTGGTGTAAGCTCCTCTGTGTAAAAAGATAGATCTTAGAAGACTAGGTTTGCTGTGAGACTGTCAGACATGCTGGTCATCTTCTTTATTACTTCAGCCATCCAAAATTAGAACAAAAGAGATAAGCTTGGGTAACAACTATGTATACGAAAAACCAGGGGTTTGTGAAATTCATCTTTGTGCTGACGGATATGTGGCTGATGATGTTTTACTTTTCAGGGAGATAAATCTTTTGGTATTTCATATCCTGACTCAGAGGACAGGCTGCAATGAATTGTGATTGAGTTGATAAATTAAAGGTAAAAAAGATAGGTAGTCTATGCTGTTTTGTACTCGTACAAGTTTCTTAACATTCAAAACATTTCAGTGCTAAGGTCCAGTTAATCTGAATTATTTCAAAATGGTTCAAAGCAGAGGTTCAAAGCTTTACAAAGAACAAAGGGCATAGTTAGAGATAAAAACAAGAAATACAAACACAAATTGTGTGTGTGTATGTGTGTGGGCACGGATCTTTCCTTATAATACTGTATTAACAAGGACCACTGACTATAAAAGAATAACATGATACCTTTCCATGCAACTATCTATTGTAACAGCTGTGACAGCTTTTATTTGTCTTTGTTGGGTCAGTTTTGGATTGATACGAGGGGATCAATGCAGTAACCTTACATGTGAAACAATGAGAAGACACAGACACCGCAATTATCCTCATATCAACAAGAACATTGTTAGCTCGTAGCTAGCATTTCTATTAGAATTCCACATCTGTCTAACCTAACTTTACCCCACAGACCATCGAGTTTGACGAGGGTGCCGGTGCTGTACTCAGAATCCAGCCTCTGCGAGCGCCACGCGATGAGAACATCTACGAATGCGTGGCAGAGAACAGTGAGGGTGAAATCACCGTCAATGCCAAGCTGTCCATCATCCGAGGTGAGTCTTGCATTATGAAACAGTGTGCAGAGGGGTAACTACAAAATAAATCATTAAAGTGGACATCCATGAGCTCCTCAGAGTTTTTTTTTTATGATGACATCTTACCTTGGAGTTTTTTGAACTGCACTTGCCAGCGAGTAAGGGCTGTACTTTGAAGTCTTTTTGCCTCGAACTTCTGTAGGTAGTGCCCTATAATTTCTCTGGTAAGCCATTTTGACTTTGGCTGTGAGAGCTGATTAGCTGGGTTGATCTGGATTTATTCATTTGCTGCCTGACGTATCAAACAATATTTTAATATCATTCATGTGCTGAAATGTAGAATAATGTATAATAAAATAAGTTTGCATATTTACATGCTCCTGTTTATCTGAGCTTATATTTGTTCTAGAAAAAAGCCAAGAACATCTACCTTCATGAGCTTTATTGATGAAGACTTATTTAGAAAAGTTTGCATTTATGGCGTCATATACTGTGTTAGATAAAGCATTAGTGTTACATAAATCCTCACCAAATTAATATATGTGAAAATGTCTCAGAAGCTTTTGTGCAGGCACATGTCACATCCTAATATAGATTCATATTTACACAAAAGACGGAGAGTGTGATGGCTATTTATCACTAATCAACTGTCCATTCATAAGAGCTGACCCTCTATTTCCCTGTGATGAAAACCCATAGGATCCTTGAATGAAAATGATTGATTGGTCACCCATAGACAGGGCACAGCAACTGACAGATGTTTCCGGAGACACACACACTTGTGTAAAATACAAAATATATGAAATATAAAATGTGTAGATGCAGTTCAGTATAGCTGAACTTTGTGCACCTTTTTTGAGTAGCTCTTAGAAGGTATGGAGGATGGTATATAGACAAGCAAGCATGTGGCCATACACTGTTTCTTCTCTTATTTTAGCTGTCTTTATCTTCCTCTCTCTCTCGCACACACACACACACACACACGCACACACACACACAATGTCTTCTCTCTTCTCTTCTGTTCTCTCCTGCCACCATCTGCCATGTTTCCAGGGCTGGATGAAGCTGAGCTATTGCTGGCTGGAAACACACAAGCTCGCCCTTCCTGGCTGGGGCTGGGGGTGTGGTGGTGGGGATGGTGTTGGACCAGGATTTGGAAGCCTGGTCCAGCATCCTGGGTTAGTTATTGTTAGCAACAAGCCCCCCATCATGTATGCATGTTGCTGGGTTATACGAGAATGTGAGTGCCTTCGGTCCCATTCAAAACGTGATGTGTGGTTTTGCAATGTTTTTAAATTCCAAGTATGTTCACATTTATGACACTTTTACTAGATTTGTCACTGCATTGCCTGGAATAATGTACAGTAAGTTGATGAGACACTTCGTTTGCAGTTTGTCATTTGATACACTAAACACATTGCCTTTGGTGTTAATATAACATTAAAAGATCCAATATGAATCAAACTTGTTCAAAATTATTACATGGAATTTGGTTCATTTCACCACACATTATTTATAGTCGCTGTCTAAATTATTTATGAAGTTCTGCGACAATGAAGACACACCAAATTTTGCAGACGTGTGTGGCTGTGACTGTGTGAAAGAGCACAGGACGGTCCACAAGAGCAGAAGGAAAATGAAAAGTTATCGGAATCAGCCTGACAACGTTCTCTTGAGCCCTGAGGAAGACAGCAGAGCTGCTGCCCAGGCAAGACCCAGCACTGAACGAGGGATGAAAGTGTGAAGATCGAGGGTGAAGGTGTGAGATGAGCAGTGCATTCGTTTTTCATCTTTAATAAGGTCTGGCCCCTGCATTAACCCATCAGTATAAGAAAGGAGACAGGAAAATATACAGTGAAAATGGGGAAGACTGTACAATGTAATTTAAAGAAAATGAAGAAATATAAGGATGTAGAAAGGTGATTAGGGTGAAGCAAAAATGAGAACATTAATGTGGGAATGAGGGAAGAGAATGCAAGTAGGGGAAAAGAAAGGGACAAAAATGAATAAAAGTTGGCCTAAGATGAAGGTAGACAACAGGGGGTGGCGGATGATTGGCGATGTAGCACAGGTGAGGAAGACAATAGGCGAACATGGGTTTTTGGAACAGGGGCAAAGGATTATGGGATATGGGACAAGGCACAAGAGACACATCCGCAGTAAACAGATGGGTTGTGGTCTGGGATCTAGAGGGGGAGAAAATAGGTCGTCACGAAGGGTGACTTGGCCGGAGAGCCATGGCACACATTCGAGAGAAAATACAGCTGCATGCACACACGCACGCACTCAACTATTTGTATTAACAAACAAAGAAACACACAAATAACATGCATTTAAACAAACACACATATCACAAAGTACACCAATGTAATGCTTGTAAGGACACTTAACACATAAAAACACCATGTGTGCAGAACAAGAAACATTTCATATGGACATGTATAATCACTGTATAGCACACACAGAGTATTCACACTGAAATGTCCGGCATACCAGCTTTCTGCCCCAGTGCGATCTCAGATTTCATTTGTTATGACAGCAGGTGGGCTTTGTTTGGAGTTTCAAAACACATACACATACACATGTACACACACACACACCTTTCAATGCTTGTTTGCAAAGGAAAATATATGAACACATAAAGCAAACCAGCAATATATGTGCATAGCTATACCAAGCACATAAAGTACTTTACATCCACTAACTTACATTTTCAAAAACATGTACACATACCACTCTAAAGATATTCTGAAGCATGCAAGTACTTTAAAAATACACACTGATACAGAATCAAATGCAGGCCAACCATAAACCCTCTGAATCTCTGTAGTCCTTTTTTTTTTTACGTTATATTTTGACAATGACAAAACCCTGCTTTCTCTCTCGTTGACTCTCGTGTGTGTGTGTGTGTGTGTGTGTGTGCGCGCATGTGTGCATGTATTAGTAGTAATGGCAGGGTGCGTTTAGCATCGACTGTGACACCTTCTTGGCTGTTGCTCCACTACCTCAGCTGAATACCTAAGATTGGGGCCATCTGGCTCCACTAAGACTTGCACACAGTCCTCTGGGAGTCCTTGGAAAAGGACCGACAAGCACATGAAGCACACTCTTGAGACCTGCCACAAGTTGCAACTTGCTTTTTCTTTTTCTTTTTTTTGTCATGCAACGTTTTTTTCCCCCTGTTTTCTAGATTTTCAAAAGGAAGCTATAGTTGCCACTAGTTTTCAATGGAATACTGTCAGCTCATGCTGTTGCGAGATCATGTGGAGTCATCCTGCTTTGTGTGCCTGTCTTGTAGACTGCTGCAGTTTTTAGCCCTCTTATTACTGTTGCAAATAGATTCTCCCCCGAGGCATCCCGAGGAGAGCCAAAACTGTGATTGATGAGATCTGATCTAATGTTAATTATACATATATATATAATTTTTTGATGATATGATGTGTCTGTTCCTGTGTATGGTGATGCCATCAAACAGATCACAGCAAGGCAGGGCTGCTCTTGAGACAGAAATACCCATGTTGGTTGAGTAAAGCTTTTGTAGTGAAGCCACAATCAAATAAGTTGAACCAGCATGCACCAGAGACCTCTGATACAGAAACACAGTTCACAGTTCAGCTTTCAAATCCTTATTTATGTGCTGTCCGTAACACTCCAGACCAAGCCATGACCTTCATGTGCAGCTGTGCACCTGTATGCGTAGACACATGTGCACAGTCTTTCTCACATCTTGCTTATTTTCTTTTGCTACTCTCAGCCCAGTGGAACCAATCACAGAACCCATTCTCTGTCTCTCATCACTCTCTGTGTATGCCAAGCTGCAAATCAGTTTTTTTAATCCACAGCACTGATTTTGTTAATACATAGATTTGATTTGATTTATTTTATTTTTTTGTTTTTATTTTCCCCTACATCACCGCTTAAAATATATTAAGAATAAGTAAATACAAAGTAGATTAACACATAGATGTACGATTAAAATCTCTCATTGTTGTCATTTTTATTATGTTGTTTTTACAAGTGGCAACATAGACTCCAGACCAAACCTCATGACATTTTATTTCCTAATAATAAAAATTCAGATACATTAATCTAGTTTGCGCAGGAGCACATACAGTAAATTGTTCTTTTGAATGGACAGCAAATTGTTAAATTGCAGAACATAATATAATATATACATATATGCAAACTAAAATGTTACACTCACATTATATTAAGTAGTTATGAACTATCTTTCCAGTTTGTGAGTATGTTTGCAGTAGAAGTTATGAAAATGTGAGATTTCTCTTCATGTGTGTGATGCAATCTGATTTCAAAATTGTTTTGTGTTTTAAAAGTCTGCACTTGGGCTAAAACAGAGGAAGAGACAGTTTGAGAACAGAGAGAGATGATAGGAAGAGAATTTCTTCGCCTTGCTAGTCATTTCATCAGTGTTCCCTATACATATCTAACAAGCACAAACACATTTAAATATCCCCCTTGAATTCATTCATGACCCCTTGGGCTTTTGTAACTTCTTAAAGCTATGTTTCATTTGTACTCACACTCAATATATGGTTGTTAAAAAGGAGGGAATACATGAACTCTCCACAAACTTGTTGGAGATTCAGGCATATTTATTCATTTATTTGCTTTTGTTTCGTTTTTGCATTTACATATATCTTGCACAGATTTGCTCTTGGTCAGTTGTTCTTTTGCCTTTTCTCTTTGAGGTGCTAATGTTGGGATGTTGAAGGGTTGAGTGCTTATTTTATCATGTTTAATTTAGAGGAAGAGGTGAGTCCAGGGCATCGTGCAGGCTGAATGAAAACTTAATAAGACACATGGTAAAACACGAGCAGGTGTGTGTGCCTGGATATGAGAGAGGGAGAGAGAGAGTTTATTTCCGCTGTCAGTATAAGTATGCATGGCTAACAGCCGGTGTATGACAGTGTTTGTAGTGTGTTTAAGTTTGTTTAGTTTTTTTTTAAATATATGTTTGGTGTGTGTCTTTCTGAATGTGTGTGCGTGATAGAGAGAGGGAAACGGAGAGGGAGAAAGCCAGCAGGCAGGCTGTGGCCACCCTGTAATGAGACAGTGAAGAATACGCTTGGCAGTATCACCAACCGATCTGGCTGTTCTTCGTCTTCCTGTCTGCTTGCCTCTGAGCTGACCTTTGCCCTCCTCCGCTAGTCTCCAACACCTATAGTGAGAGCAAGAAAGATAGGAGGAAAAAATGCAGCAAAGAGTGGCAGGAAGGTCAGTAGAAGAGTAAAGAAATACAAAAGGGGAAATATATTTGAAATAACTGAAATAAAGAAATATATGACAGAGAAAAAAGTTACATTTGCTTTTCTTATTTTACTTTTGTTGTACGTTTGAGTTCAAGACAATGACTGTCAGTAGACCAGGACAGCAATGGAGACACTGCATGTTGCTTAGAAACAAATGTGCTTGTATGTGTCTAGACTTCATGTGTTCGGCTCTGGATTCAACTATTCATTTTTAGGTTTTCAACATGCTATGTGGATGAAAGTGGATGCAAAGAGTGAAACGACTGAAGGCTGTCTCTTGACAGAGCTTAGACTCAGACATCTATCATGTCACTAAGACCACACTGAGCTAATGTGTGTGCTAAGGTTACTTTCTTTTGTTTTTGCCAACTGCATTATCTCTAGCATGTCCCTGACAAACAAGTCAATTCTCATTCCCAAGCAGCGCTCACCGCCTCCACCAGTAAATAATACATTTGTTTAGTGCTGTTAAGATCTACACCCATCAGTGGAGGTTACCTGTTCACAGTGAACCCATTTTTGCACAAGGCACCTGTTATCAGTGAGTAAGTGTAAACAATGTGTTTACTTGCTAATGGTAAACCGTATGTTATCCTTCTGTGTGCACAATCACAACATTAGTTATCTTCTATTTGTATTGATTTTTCACTTCTTACATGTGTGCAGCTTTTGTTTTTCTGTTCTGTTGTGTGCTCTTAATGTGATGCTTCTTGAAGGGTTAAAATTATTTACCTGTTACTGATGATGCATAAAATAAGGAAGGCTTACCACAAATCAATGGGTAATGTTCACTACAGACATGGCAATCATGCCCATTTTCTTTTTTTTTAATGGCAATGTAAGCCATTTTTTACCTCAGAAATATTCTTTATGCTGTACTTCGGTGACTTTAGGACTTCATCTTCACTCATGGAAGATATCGCTCTACTGTCGATTCACCTTTTACTTTCCTTGCCCCACTTCATACCTTCATATTGGCACCGTATTTCTTTACCTGCCAGATTATTGCCAGCTTTCTATGTTTTGCCGTCTGTGTTTCTCTCTTGTAAGTTCTATCTGGAGGAAATTCACTCAGATGAGAATTTATGGCCTTTGAATCCTTTGATCCTCAGAACCTGTAATGCAGTAATCATGTGTGATTGGAGGATGAAGAATGGGGGGGGGGAGCACAAGCTGAGTCGTAGCAAGAATGATAAAAAAGAAAGAGGGAGAGAAAAAAAAAGTAGCGCTGATGGAGCAGGATAAGTAGAGGGAGCTAGCCTCTAACCAGAGGTGGCTGGCTCCTGAACTCTCACCATCAATTTCATATATTTACTGCTCAAGTAGAGCCACCCTGGTCACCCTGGACATCTGGCCGCAGAGATTATAAGACGCTGTGGTAGAGTAAAAAGAAGAGATGAAGAGGAAAGGAAATGGACAGCAAGTAGGAAAGCAGAAGCAGGGTTAGGGTCTGGCTGATTGGTTTATTACTTCCTAGAAAGCTTAGATAAATGGATCTTTTGTCACAGCGACGAGTCGGCCAGCAAACTAAATTGAAAGATCAGTGTCTCTAAGACGCTTTTTCAATGATAAGTGTTCACTGGTTTGATAGTCTCAGTGATTCAGCCTGTGGCAGAAGATACCCTTATCAGGTAATTTTCATAATCTGTTCATTAATGAGGAACCAACAGTGGCAAAGCAGAATTCTTTCTTCTCTTTTTCTATAAAACAGCCATCTCCCAAGTGTAAAACCGTGTGTGACTGAAATTATTTTAGATTTCCTGCATCTGGTTTTACACTGGTGGTTTTCTACCAGCACTACCTTCCTTTATGTCTTCATGTCATTACATTTTATTAAAGTTGTGCTAGAGTAGTATTTTGGTCACATAAAATCTTGTTACACAATTGACAAAATGTAAATCAGTTCTCTGCAATGCTGGAGTTACTGTTGTATGTATATAGTAATATAAGGAGTTGGACAATCAGTGCACTTTGACATAAAATTGACTTCACCCACAGTGGTTTACAATTAATTTGAACAAAAATACCAATACTAATAATAGTTATTGCATTTTGATGCTGTGCAAAGTTTACATTATAAAAGGATTGTGCGGAACCAAATAAAAATGTCAATATGAATCCAGTAATAATGTGCAGAAATCAAGTCAGCTATGCGAAGTGTACTATGATAGCACTTGTGCACCACATCAAAGCAGAGAATGACAGTTGGGAGAAAGAAGTGGTTCCTGTGGAAACAGTGTGAATGACGACCTTTGGAGTGGTTCAACTCATGCATAAAGAAGAGCAAGGGGTTATGGCCTGGACCACCAGCTCCATGCATATACATGAGCCACCAGCCCAGGTGACTAAAGTCGTACAACACAGAGGTCATGCTGTGGGCCCTGCAGGATTGGCAGAGTTAATAAGACTTAAAGCCCTGCATGCTTCACAAGTGTAGTGTGTACGCCACCTGTGGTAAAAGTTGGATGTAAAGCTTAACAGCGTGAGTATTTCTTCTGTCAATGTTGAGCTACCAGTGAGTAGAGAGAAGACTCGCGTGCCCCCATAGTAAATGTGTAATAAGCTTCAAGCCTGCTATGTATCACAGTGCATAAGCAAAATACATTTTCTTCTAAACCCCAGATTTACTGTATAAATATTGTTAGATTGTTGACCTTCTTAGTGAGATGTAAGGTGTACTTATCAGAGGGACAAATAAAGAATAAGTATGTGAAGGAAATAGCAATCAGAGAGAGGCCAGTTGGAAGATGCTATCCAGGACTTCTTTGTGATTATAAAGCTTGTGTTCTGGAGTGAAGCCCAGATCCTACTGGCTTCAACAGCAGCTGTTCATATTTAAAGAACATTGTGCTTGTTGGCCCTTAAAGGGCAACACCACATCTAACACATCCAACAAACCCATACACCCAAATCTTCTGTTACGGCCCTCTATTGAAATACATGAAGTTTAAGCATCACATCTGCATGTGAATAGGGATATCACTGCGTTGTTACAGCTGACAGGGCTTTTTCTTTCTTTTCATTTGCTACTCCATGTGCTGTATGTCTTTTTTTCTTTTCATTTTCAGTGTTTGTTGTTAGTGACAGAGGAGAAGGTTTGACCACACACCAATTTCTTTGTCAAATGCTACTTTACAACACGAAATGATGGTGAAATTGCAGCTGTGATGCTCTGTTCACTTTTCATTGCTAACAGTCCTGCTTGCTACCCAGCTTATCAGCATTCTACCCACAACCTCTCAGTCTAAATGACTTATTTAGCCAACACTCCAAGTGTTCTCGCACTGGCGATGGCCAACAGTCTCTGTGACCCTCAGTGCCATGTCCGCTTGTTGTCTCTACATCTCACAGTGACATTAAGCAAGTATGCGCTAAGCTAATGGCCCAGCAAGTCAATGATCTCACACACCCCATCCTCACCATCCACCCCCTTATAAATCATTTTGCAATTATTGTCAGTCTTTGTTTTGAGGCTTTCGGTTAGATTTGTTCCTTTGGCAGGAATAGCACAGTGTAGCAGCTCAGGCCTATCAATCCGTTGTTGTTTTGGCCCCTAGTTGCTTGGACAGCTAAGAGAGGCCTTCGCTCCAAGTGTCAGGAGTAAGACGTTTTGAGTTTCAAACAGACATAAACCCTGTTCACAAATGGAACATGCAGTATTGAAAATATATCTGTATAAAACAGTTTTTTTTTCATTCAGGTCTTTCATTAAAAATAAATCCATGTTTGCTTTTTTCACAAAGGACAATATCATTACTAATAGATAACATTTACTTACCACCTTCCTACTTACCACAGACTTGGCACTGCACACCACAAAGTGGTGGGGAGTTGGATAATACTGACGTCAATGAATATGCGTATTTTCAGTTATAACACATGCATATTTAAGATTCATAATTTAAAAATTTGTATACAGTAAGTCGAGAGGTTTGGCTGTCATATTGTACCTCCTATGTTTTCTCTCACACAGTGCAGGCAAAGATGTTGTGTTTGTATTGTGTTATATATAATTTTATGACTTTAAATTAAGACTTTCTTACATTCATCAGTTATTAAATGTATAAAAATATTAAACAATTAAACAAAAGAAGATATATATCAGCCCTGCCAATCACACTACATGGTTTCAAGCTGCACCCCCTCACACAGTCGCACCCTCCTGAACACACTGACAAAAACACACATGCACGCACAAAGCCACCCACCACTAAACCAGACCTGACTGGTTGATGTTCCTCTGCAATGAGACACTTCCTTTAATGGCCCCGGCCTCATCTCTTGTCTCTCCTGGAGTTCGCCTTACCCCAGACGCCTCGGGAGCCTGACAAAAGAGAGAGAGAGAGAGAGAGAGGGAGGAAACTCGATAAACTTCCACTGGCTGAAATAGATAAACAAACATTTTTTTTCCCTTTTATATATTTATTTTTTTAATCCACCTCTTCTCTTTGCAGGCAGGGGATCCTTGGAGCTGCCCTAGACAATTACTTTTCTTTCTTGTCTGAGTTGTGTCTATCATGGTGGCTCACCACAGCAGGGGAACAGGCAGTATTGTATGTTTTACTTTCAAATGGTGGACTCTGGGTTGCAGCATTTCAAATCATGAATAGACAAAGAAAGCATGTCATGGTTAAACCCTGACATGGATAAACTTGTTAGAAAGCATTTAATCTATGGAAAACATGCCTAGAAAGATATTTAAAAAATCACTGTAAATATAGAATTATGCAAATTTAACTTGCATTTTTCTGCATTGAAAAAAAAAATTAAATTAAGCCACAACTTGAAGATTTCTGAAGTTCATGAGTTCTTTTCTTTCTTAATGTTTTAGTTTCCACATGGGACAAAATACAATTAGAGCCTCTACCTGTGCTGGTTTCTACTATTTGTTTCCCAGAATATTCTTCTCTTGGCTGGTACCGCTGTCTTCTTTGGCAAACACACCGTCTACTTCATGTTTAGTTCAGTGCTGGTGATAGTTTTATAAACGTAGCCTAATATGGACTGTGTTCAGACTTAGAAGTGGTGTGGAAAGTGTTTGCAAGCTGCTAACAGTCAGTCACTTTGTATGCCAGACTAAAGTTCTTGTCATGCTCACATATTTACATTTTAGCCATTTAGCTACATAAAATGTAGGGCAAACAGCACGGCGCCAGAACAGTATAATGGAGCACCAGCTGCTGCATAAATGAAAAAAATCCTTCTCACCTTTTAACAATACTTTGTGCATATACTATATATACATATATACTATCTGCAAATATAAAAAATGAGCCTCACACACACATTTACAACACAGTTTCTTTATTGGTCTGAGAAATCTACAGGGTGCACAGTGTTTAAATTCTAAAGAAAACTGCTTGCTGACAATGTATATAAAATAATAACATAAAAAAGCAAATAGATGGTTTATTTTTCAGCCAGAAAGCTGACCCAACAAACTAATTTGCTGTGCAATATGCAATGCTGCAAGCTTCTACCTTACTTTCAGCATCTCTCTCTCTCTCTCTCTCTCTCTCTCTCTCTCTCTCTCTCTCTCTCTCTCTCTCGCTCTCTCTCTCTCTCT
>JAUYWH010000020.1:15570365-15595697 GCA_034779795.1 Ctenopoma multispine | reverse complement strand
TCTTTCTTCCAAGTAGAAGTTTCTTCTACTTGGAAGAAAGAAGTCCAGTTGCCATGACTCAATCCTCAGATTTAATCAGTGCTAGCTTTTCAAGTCAGAATAGTCATTTACCCTGTTTTTCTGTTCTTTCCACAGAGGATCTACTTCCACCCGGCTTCCCTAACATTGACATGGGCCCTCAACTGAAAGTGGTGGAGCGCACTCGAACAGCCACAATGCTCTGTGCTGCCAGTGGCAACCCTGATCCAGAAATCACCTGGTACAAAGACTTCCTCCCCATTGACCCTAGTGCAAGTAGTGGGCGAATCAAACAGCTACGCTCAGGTAAGGAAAGTCCATGTGTTATGTGTTGTTTCCTTGAGCACTTGTTTGATTTCGTGGGACATTTATCGGAATAGCTAACACTCCTGTATTTGTGCTTTGCAGCTAATGTGCCAGCAGTGCCTGGTCATTACCTTTTCCCAAATTGTTAAATAATGTGACTGAGAACACTTTTTGTGCTTTTGAGCAGATTGATATCTTCAGCTTGGGAAAACATGTAATTGTTTGGCAATGAACACATCAGTTACTGAATCACTCACTGAAACAATATAGTCTTCATCCTAATAACTGCACTTTGCTTTTTGTGAGGAATAGCATAATGTATATTAATCCAACTGATCTGGATAAAGTCACAATGTATTGTAGGACATGTAAATCCAACACGTACACAAGTGTGTAATCCTTACATTAAGATTAAGATGTGAAAATCATCCTCAAGAACAGATACAATAAGATCGCAACTCAAAAATGCTAAAGTCAAACTTCATAGCGATTGTGTTCTAACTATGTCTGTATACTCTTAGATTTTCATGCAACAATGAAAATCATGCTTAAAAGTTTGACCTTATTGAATGAGGACAGATTATTCACAACATCCCAGAAGTGTGTCATAGTAGACAAAGAGAGCAAGGTCCATGTTCTACTGACATAACTCAGTGGTGGATATGTTGTCTTGTTCCCATTGATTAAACCCCACTGAGAGACCCAGTAAAGCAAAGTCTAATTATATAGCTAATTAAGTGTAGGCCCTGGAGTGGCCCCGGGCAATAAGGGGTAGATATTTTAGGTCGATGATTTGTCACCATTTGAAAAATTCAATGACTCCTATTTGATTTGTTGCCACAAATGTAAATCAGGGTAGACACCACTAAATAAAGTCTGTTGCCACTGAATTCCTGCCCCAATTGTGGCCCTTATGAGCTGTGCACTTACGGAAACAATTTCTTGCCTAACCACAATATATTTAATCATTTATATTACATTTAAGACATGTTGTGATACATTCCAGTTTTATAGTAGACATTTCAAATTTCAAACCAAAATATGTGTCTCTTTCTCTCTCTGAGATGATGTACAACTTGAGAAAGAAAAATGCTTATTAGTTGATAGGCAAGTCCAGTTAGTTTTATTTATATGGCACTTTTTATACACAATGGTTATTCAAGTGCTTCACATGTGCATAAAAGCAGTTGACCAGTTTTAAGAGATTTAATCAACTAAAATTAACGTTTCAAAATGTCATTGTAAAATTTGCCTCAATTTACAAACTACTACTACTACAAACTTATTTACTGGCCGCCCCACTAAGCACACAAACAATAGCCACAAAATGTTTGAATAAAAAGCTATGCTAAAAATTAGGTTTTGAGTTTGCATTTGATAATACTGAAAAATGCTTTCAGTAGATTTCAGATCCTCAGGCAGTCTCTTTCCAACAATCTCAGATCATAAAAACAAAAGGCTTCATCACCATGTGTTTTAGTCTTACACCTTGAAACAATTAATTGTGCCAGAGGTGGCCCGGGGATCCTCTGGGGATGTCAGGTTGTCTTGAGGTGCTTTGGTGAAGGCTGTCAGCTAGCACAGAACAAGACAAAGAACAAAAAGCCTTTAAAAGGGATCTTTTTAATGTTGATATTTTCACCTTCTTCTAGCACAGGTCTTCTCCTAATTCTTTTACACCTTAAGCACTAAATGTGTAAGAAACATTGTTTATACTTATACAACCCCAATTCCAACAAGTAATGACACTCTACATTAAAAAAACGAACACAATGATTTGCAAAGAGTTTGGGGAGAGGAATGTTGGGAGAGAATGCACGAGTACCACGAGGTGAAATAAAAAGGTTAATGTATGAAATAAAAGAACCAAACTAGTTTAAATGGTCCTGTTGCAACTGTTGCAAATGCAATGAAAAAGGGTCCAATAAGTACTGAGGTTTTAAAAAAAAATGAATTTTTGGGCTATTATTGATCAACCAGGCCTTAAAGGTGCCTTTCTCAGTTTAAACTCTTTGACTTGTTTTCTGTGTTCTATTGTGAATAGAATATGAGTTTATGAGATTTGCAAATCATAGCGTTCTGTTTTTACAGTGTCACAAGTTTTTGGGAATTAGGGTTATATTAAAGATATATATTTTTATCCCTTTTTTAATTTATTTCAATGTTGTATATTGTTAACTATAACTATGTTTGCTTGTTAGCAATCTTCTTTGATATTTATTGGTGCAGTATCTCCGATGCCTTGTCAACATGGGTTGTGAGTTTTGAGCCACTGTGGATGATGGACAAAGAAATTCAGCTGTGTTATCATGTCTTTATCTGTTTAATGTTTTCTGAATAGTCTTCATATGTCCTGTCTAACTGAAATAGACTGCTGTTTTGTTTTGTCTCTTTTTCTCTTTGTGTTTTGTCTATACTTGTGTCTGAAACTCAAATGTGTCTCAGTGCACATTGCAGAGTTTTCAACACATATCATTTCACTGTGACCCATAACACAAGCTAAAACAAAAGAAACTATAAAAAAAATCAAGAAATAAAATGCAACTTATAAAATGTATAGGTAAATCTTTGGTTTTATAATTGGCACCAAAAAAAGTTAATATGATAAAATAAAATAAATATTTCTGAATACAATTTAAAATTGTAAATAGAAATTCATGTTAAAATATTGTATGTACTTTTAAAAACTGTAGTACCTTTAATTCTTGGGTGGCAGTCACTCAACCTAAAATGAACCATCTTGTTTTTCCCCTTTTTTCTATTTACCTTCTTTTTGCTCAATCATTTTCAGAAACCTTTGGTAAGTGTCTTGCAAAGCCCAGCAAGCCCACCCACTCTCCTTGAAGCAAAGGCATATCCAAACTACTTTCCAAAAATGCATGCCTTCCCTGCTCTCCCTCACCCTTGTCCTCTTTTGCAACTTATTTATGTTGTGTTTCTATTAATCGTTAACTTTAAGTTTCTTCACACAAACTCTTTCATATGTCAATTTTTTCTTCTTTCATCCTCAAACACTGGAATTTATAGCAGAAAGGCAAATCAAGGACAAGCAGCAGCACAAGTTGCGGAAGAGGTTAGGCATCACAGTTCACTTTTAAGTGGCACGGTTTTTACTGAAATGGGGAAGTCTTGCTGAGCCAGTCTTTTGAACCAATAAATTACTTCACATTTATGCTAATATGCTCATAGACTTATGAATTGTCCAGTTTTACCACATGTTTTACAATATTTTAGCAAGTTTACTGGACAGTTTTGGGTCTTAAGTACTTTCTGCAAGGTTACTTTGGAAGTAGCTGTTATGTACTTTTCCCCGACCATATTACAAAACTGATGCCCTCTGTCACGTCTAGTTCTTTCTCTCTGCTGTGTTGCAAAGTAGCAGGCTTTGGGAAATAATTGGACTCTGTTTGAATTCTAGATAATTATTCATGTGCAGTCATGGCCTACAGTATTTTAGGATTCTTGGTTAGATACTGTATATAGCATGTAAATTGCAGAACCTCAGTTTTCACAACAACAGTTCTGCTGTCCAAAAATATCCTTGGAATGTGCAACAAGTACTGATAAGAGCTGAAAGAATTTTGAGTTCTTTCCAGGTAAAGACCACTACAGGCACACTGTACCCCTCCAATCCCACAATGGGGCTGGGCTGACCCTTTGGTCTTGGACAAATATTTTCTCTGGAGCATTTTTGTTCTCTTGCCAAGTTGGCACACATACCTACTGACTTACAAATCTCGAGCTAAGGCTGGTTTACCCATGCTAGAGGATGAGGGCTCAAGTGAGGCCACATTTTGTACTTCATCTGAATTTCTGAACTACTTGCAAACATATACCCTGCCACTTTATGCTGATGTTTTTCTCACCGTTCAAGCTTTATGTGTATAAAGAAGGGCAGAAGAGGAAATTACTTTCCCTTGTTTCAATACCAAGGCTTTCATAAGGTAATGTTAGCTTTGGGGCCTTGCCTTTTTTGTGTAGTGCTTTTGCTGGAAAGCTTATTCAGCAGCCAGGCAGGATTTATGCTGATGAGAAAAAAGCCTGCTCTTGCAAGCCCTCAAGGCTGCCATCTTCACATGTCTTCATCACTTCAAGTAGCCATCTTAGCTCTCCAGATTTTAGTATTTGTTCTTTTTTGTTGTTGTTTTTTTTTTGATTACACACACAAATCTGAAATCTCGTTTGAAATTTAATTTTTTCAGATTTTGCTGTTGATCAGATTGCTATTGACAACTTCTGGAGACTACTTGGGACTTATACGTCCTCTCTCATAGATGGTTACTTTTCTAACATAGGAAGGATGGCAAAAATGAGTTCAAAGCTCTTGTTTGCTCAATAGCTGCCTAACTGGCTGACTGGTTCCTTATGTGCCAGACCATGCTGTGTTGGCAGGGCAGTGATATTTGTGACACAGTCCCCTGAGGAGCTACTCTAGAGGTGTGGAGGGAGGCTGACATTTCTCCCTGTGTCCCTGTGGCTGCAGATCCCATGCCCTTGCTGGCCTTGTCAGCCAGAATAGATTAACCAGAGGCCAAAACGACAGTGGGAGGACGTGGTAGAGTGCATATCCATAAAGATTAAAGGTTTATATAAGTTTAAAATCATGACCTAACATTGGATGGCTCTCTTACGCACAGATTTATGCACATTCCAGTATGAATCATGCTGAGATCAGTTTCACTTAATCTGCAACTAAAGTGCAGGAAATTTTCATATTAATTTGCATCAAAGCTGCTCTGCAGGAAGTGACTAGAACCTCTGCAGAAGTGGTAAAAACAGTCAGGTTTTACTGAATTCCTAAATTCGGCTGCAACACCACCAGGATACCAGGTGGGTGTCTGCAGTGATGAGAAGGTCAGCCATATGCCCTCTGGAGGGTGGTCAGTGTCAGTCAGCCAATCACGCAAGTCCATCAGCCTCACATGCAGATGGGTAACATCTCTGGCCAGATTGCCTCTGGCCAGACTACAACCTTCAATAATATTTTTAATATATTTGGAGGGTTGTTTAACAAAACAGCTGGGGTGTTTCATGGAGCAAATAATGCCACATTTGATAATGTGAGTAGGTCAGCAGTCTATTTGGGTATATTTAGGTCATTGTTGTCCTAATCTGATCAACCCCTGGCTGACCGAAGCTTAGAAGGAGAGCTTATGGCCATTAGGTTGCATGTCTATGATACAGGTGGATTTGTCAGTATAATTAAATACTGGCTGGCCACTGCAAACTTATTTTTATTTTAACAGGCTGCCTTGTTAATAAAAATTTGAAGTTCTAACCACCTAGACACCACATTATCCTCTCATTTTTTATTTTATGATGTAGAACCAATACCTTTAAACTGACCCACCTCTTTTGATTATCCCTCATTCTTTTTCTTACTCTTCTCTCTTTGAGTCTCATTTTTTTGTCACGTGATGGCCTTCCCCTTTACAAACCTGCTTTATTAACCTTAACCTAACCTAAACCTAACATTGACCTTAACCTCACCTAACCTTTAACTAGTAACTTTTCAACTTCCAACTAAATTTCATCTCAGCTAAAGCAAAATAAACCAGTTTCCTGTAACTTCTAATCAAACTCAAACTCTATAACAACATAACCTTCCCAGAGCCCTATTGTCGTTTGTCTTGTGATTACCTATGATTATGTGGTCTCCAAAATCATTGCAGAAATGATTAAAATGTCACTGTTGTTTTGCCTGGTTTTTCAATGACTAAACCGTGCAGCTATATGCATACAGTAGTGCACTGTTAATTAATACTATAATGATCGGTTTCTGAGTGAAGAAATCTTTAAAGAAACACTCAAGAATAAATTACAGTTTTCAAAATGTTTCATAGAAATGACTGATCTTCCAATTTAACAACACAGCGTTGATATTTGTAGCACAATTAATACTCAGTATGACACATAAATAGGCCTGTGTAATGTACTTTATTGACTCAGTGCAACCCACTACACAGCGACTCAGAAGAAAGGAAATATCCACCTAGGTGCATTGCAGCCAGGCAGAACTTCAAACTCAGTCATTGCCTCTAATCTGCTGGTATCACAAAGGACACGTCTGTATACAGAGCTGCAATAGCAGTATGGCCAGAAAGTGTTGAAAATTCCGTCCCCACTACCACCTACAGCCCTTAATGTATTGTATATGAGACTGAAATTGCTGGTACCGGTTACATTCTAAACACCTGTTTCTCTTGATTTAATAAAAAAAAACGTCACAAGTCTGTAGTATTTTTCTTCTTTGATTCTTAGCTGGCGCTCGGGTGGGGAGGTCGTCCTCTAAACCAGTATGCTGCTGCTATAATGCAGTGCATGAGCTTTATTAGTCTACCCAAAATGCCAACTGAGTGTACTTCGTACTATAACATAGTACACCACAGGGTAGAGTATGCATGCAAATGGTACATGCGCAAAACCCCGGATACTGCCATCCTATGCAACCCTGCCAAAACCACTTGCCACAAAATGTCATATTATTTTTATCCGCCACTGCCCTTGACCCCTTCCACTGTGCCTGTAAAGTTGCCTGGGCCAAGTAGGACCCCATCTCCTGGTTTGGCACTGCCCTTCTGGCACTCTCCAGGGATGGCCAAGGGAAGGTTGTTGCCATGAGTCTAACAGAAAGACAGGAGGGAGGATTGTGGGAAAGGCTGAGACATGCAAAAAGAGAGGGACAAATGTTGGAACAGGAAGTAAAAAAAGGAGGAGTTTGGAAAACCTGTTAGAAAACAATGAGTAATGAATTAAAGCCAAGAGCTGGAGGACACTTTAATACTTAGAGAGGGGGTTGAAGTTAAGCTGGCTCTCAGACCCACACCCAAAGCTCTGCCTCTAAGGGATGCATTTTATATCGCAGCAACAACTTGAGCTACATTTAAAATGCCTACCAGCAACTGACAGGATAAGCTCAATATTTTATTGTGCCTAATGGGACATTTGGCTTTCAGTCAGCCATGTAACACTATAAAGACTCACAATAAACAAAGAATATAGGAACATACAACTCTCAGTGAAATGGGAAGAGCCAGGAGATCGGATGACTGGAGAGCAGGGATGATGCTTGAGGTGAAGACTCTATCTGTCACAGTTAAGTAGGTTTACGACTTGTAGGATAAATAAGAACTTCAATCTATTTTATTTACCCTGATGTTCCCCGAAGGTAAAGCATGAAATACTAGTTTGTTGGAGACTCCATTCATCCTTCAGCAAGTTTGTCTCATACTATTGTAGATACTAAGTATTGAATGGCGGCGCCCTTAACTGTTGTACTAACCTCTTACTAAAGGTCAACTGGCTGGGGAGGGGCTTGTGCTGTTTGAGTGATCCGTTTCGACTTAGGTCAAACTTCTAATGCTTTATCACCCCAAGCTGCAGCCATGATAAAATAGATGCCAAGACCTCAAGCTTCTCCTGCTCTGTCAATGAAGCATAGTGTTTTCTTCCCTAATATGCCTAAGGCAAATAGGGAGAATAAAGCAACAAGGCAAATAAATAAGATAATGGAATGCAAGACATAAACATCTCCATTCCTTTGTGATACCAGCATTCAGAGGTCTTGATTTTTTTTTTTTTGCTATGAAAACTCTTTGTATGAGATTACCTAGTGGTTTGATAATCAAGTTCCAGTGACCCACCTCCAACCTAAATAACTCCTCTAACTATTACTAACATTAACCTTGAACTAAACTGATGTTGTGTCTTCGTTTCTGTGTCTCCTCCAGAGGGTACCCCAATTCGAGGTAAGATATTTAACCATCACAATAAAAAGGAAAAAAAGCAGTCTTTAACTGAGACATAATCAGACATAACAGCTCCTAACTCCACCCAACCCAAAGTACGGGGGATATCAAGTGGGCGTCAAGTGAAAAATTATAAAGTTTTTAATTTCTACTAACATGTATTTCATCTGTGTTTGTGTTCCGCGTGATCTGTTTGTGAGCATAATCATATGTGTATCACTCTCTCATGTCATCATTAATGTGCTGTGTCCCCACTTCTGTGGGCATTCTGTGTTTATGTCACCTTACTGTCTCTGCCACATCATTACTGTCAGGTGTGGGAAGCCAGGGGGCAGGAAATGGTGCTGATACGACCAGGCTTTTGAATACTGTAAAGTGTTCAACACAGACTTACCATTCTTCTGTTTTCTTGTCTACTTTGATATAATTCCCAGCTGTTTGTTCACCACCAGACAAATACCTGCAATATAATATTATTGTTATTATAAATATATTCTTAATATTCTCCCCTAACTTGTATGTGCCCTATGCTGGCATAAATTGCATTTGATAAAATTCCTTCCCTGTTATAAAGCCAAAACTAGATATGCTTCTCTGTGGAATGGCGGCCTTTTCCAAGAGGGCAACATGTACATGTTTACCATACCCAAAAAAAAATAGCTTTTATACTGTCAGAGGTTGAACAGAAGGATATCAAAGTGGATGAGAATGACACCAGTAAAGCAGCACTAATCCAATGAAATATACAAAAGCTTTGTTAAAAATGTTTTGTTCCCGGTCCTTTACCTATTTTCATTTCCCAAGACAAATTAACTTGCAAATATTTACCAGTATTTGTTGCTTAATCATTCTGTCTTAGGTAATTAATTGTGATTTGGTGTTATACATTAGCTGTAAAATGCTTTTGTTCTACAGGCTAAGAAGGTAAGTGAATATTTCAGTTTGCCATGTATGTCCCCATTTTCATGGGGTGGAAAAGATGCTTTTTGTGATTACCGTTTGTTACAACAGACGGTGATTAATTTTGACAATAGAGTAAGGTCCTCAAAATCATCCATTTCATACAAGACATACCGTACCTGACATGAATGTCTAAAAAGTAACATATTGTCAAGCATATTCATGAACATCAAAGATTTTGCACAAAATTCAAACCCTATAAAGCCCTCACTCCTGACCAACTTACCCAAGCCCAGCCCTCCTACTATCTCCTTCCTTTGAATAAGAAGGTCTCATAAATCAAATTGTGGTGAACAAAAGCAACGGTGACTTTTGAACTCTATGTGCATAATGAGATAATCAGCCTGCAAAGGCAATTTCTCCCTACTACATTACTGCATGCCAACGCTGGCTCATCATCAGGATTATATGACACTTATGTATAGAGAAAAATAAATTGCTCAGGAGCTGGTGAGAGATGAAAATGTAATTGAGATCAAGGTGTCTGAGAAGGACACAAATGGTTTATTTGCTTAGGTGGATGTTGACACTAATGCAGACTTTCATTCAGCTGACTCTCCTGCTGCACAAAGTTGAGCTTTTTGAAGCCGTAGGTAGTTGTCCAACTGTTTAGTCATTCACTCCTTGTAAGAACTGATTCCCATAATGTAAAATCTGCATTCATTTTTCTTCTATACAAACCCACCCAGGTGCTACCCTAGAGGTAAGCAATAAGGTATAAAAGTAGCTTCACTCCCTACCTGCTTCATTACTGATTTCATGGGAGCATTACAAGCCACCAGATGGGCACTGACAACAATGGCAATGCACGCGGGACCTCATGCTGGTGCGATCACTGTATAATGACCTTGGGGTGGTGGCAGAGCATGCCTGAGTGACAGTCAGGATGCAGACAGAAGGAGAGAGACTGAGAGATAAGGGCAAGTCCAGACTTGGCTGCCATGTGGTCACACTGGGTGCTTTCTTATTTGTATTATTATTAGAACTGCAGCTTCTGAAACCGGGGACTGCGAGAACTGAAAGTAGCCGCATACTATCACCCTCTGTACTTGCAATGGATGATTACAATACGAAAACTGAAGAGTTGTTGTGGTAGACTATATGGAACCCTGCTGTTTTTTTGAACCAGCTGTTGGAAAGAAAACTCGGAAATGCACCAGCCAGGGAGGCTGACATTCTGCTGGGCTTTTGATATTTTGACATGATGCTAGAAAATACAAACACTGTATGAAACATGTTAGTTTCAGTTTGCTTGCAGTTTTCAGCTTCATCTGTCAGTCAAGCCAAATGTGGCTTGACAATATTTTTCAACAGCAGAATGCATCTCTCATCATCTATTTGTGATTATTTACAGAATATAGTTTTATTCTAGTGAATGATGTAATAGTAAACGTTTTTATTATAATTCAGGAGACGTAAGTGCATTAAAACGTTAGATTTCTTTAGGTGTTGTATGTGGTAAGATCCAGAAGAAAAGCAAAACAAAAGGTGCCGATGTTGGCTTTTGATTGCACTGTATAATAGCTTTAGTGAGTATTTGGATGAGTGGACAGAGAAGAAATGACAGGAGAGGAGGTGAGAAATGAAAGACTAAGGAGAGACATGAACAGAAAATGAGAAATAAAACGAGGAAAAGAACAGTGCACCACCAGCAGGCGTTAGTGGGCTGCAGAAGGAGCAAGAGGGAAAGAAAGAGTGGAATGTGACCATCCATTTTGTTGATCGCCTAAACAAATCAATCAAGGCCCGCTGGAGCACACTAATTGAATTACACAAATGGGACTGGGGGGGGGGGCACACATGGCAAAGCTGCTACAAAGCAGCAACAGGGGTGGGCAGACTATGGTTGCAGGCACTTTCTTAAATTAATCACTTTGCTGCCCCTACCTCGCTTTTCTTTATCCTCTCATCTGTCCTTCTGTTTTCCCAGTGCTCGTCTCTCTCTTTAGCGCTTTCTCCTATCCCACTGTCATTGTGTTGTTCTTTTGTTCCATTTCTGTCTTTTGTACACTGCACCTCTCATAATTCAACACTCTTTGTACTTTTTTCCCCCCTATTGCTAGACTGCCTTCTCCTTGCCATGTCCAAGTCCACTATATCCCAAAACCTTTTCACCCATATGTGGGTTGGCCAGTATTGATATTTTATTAAAAATAAGATATGTCTGAAATATAATTTCCTGATAGTCTACAGCTACAGAAAGGATGCTGAGAATGAGAAATGATTTTGTTTAACTGTAGTGAAACATAGGTAAGAAGGAAATGTCTTTCTTTAATCAAGAATATAGTTTTTCACTTTAAGAGCAAACGTATTATTCATATTTAGATTTAGTCTTTCTTACCTGTTTTTGTGCTGTCAGATTTACTATGCAACTTTCTCCTTGGACATAGCAGCTTCTACGCTCTCTCAAAACTGATGCTCATAGACTGTGCTGCTCACACTTGAATATTCTTCTGGGATAAACTGTGGCTACACTATCAAAAATCACCAGCCATTAGAATTCAACCTAACTATTTAGCATGAAGCACCATAGTATTGCACTGTTTATCTACAGACTGTGGACACAGACAGGAAGCTCCCAGCTGTTGTTTTGACCTTCCTGCATTGTACACTCAGCTATAAAGGTGAAGAAATGTAAATCACCACTGCCACTTTTACATTTGAATACTGGTAAAACGTTACATTTGACAGCCTTGTTTGTGTTTTGGTGAAAGGTTATCCGTGCTAATGTAAAAATTTAATGGAACATAACATTACCAACATGAGATACCAACATGCGATAAAGTAGACAAGCGACTGCACGGTGACTCAACTGCGAGCAGCATAATCTGTGAGCAGAACGTTTGTTAGCGCGCAGGAGCAGCTGATTGTAAGTAGGGGGAAGCACAGGAAATCTGTGCGAGTAGCAGTATATCTGAGAGCACAAATACAGTTTGGAATAGGAGCAGAGCAAATCTGAGTGTGAGCAGGGAAGTTTTGAGTCTCAGGATAAGGTTTTGAGAGAAAGCATAACATGAACATTATGCCCTCAAACCGAATAGATAGGCGAGTAGCCCTGCCCTCAAGACAAATCTAAAAATAAATATATTTATATAAATAAAAATGTTTAAATTTTAATATACTAAAGACTGCTGGCACACAACTCAAACTGTAAATAGCCCCCATACAAGAATCTGAGTTGGCCTTGCATCAAGCATTTCCTTAACTCTGTCCAGGCATTCCTCCTTGTTATCACACCTTGGCACCTCAATACTTTTCACCAGATCAGCCTGCATAATATAGCTCTGTTGACCAGGGCAGCTGTGAGTGATGGAATAACTGTCCCTCACCCACTGTCCATTACAGCCTTCATCAATGGAGAAGTAAGTCAACATGTTGCAAGACAGCCAGGAGTGCGTAGCAGTGGAAGTGAAGGTTGTAAGTGTGGGCAGGATGGGTCACTTTGACTGAGCTGGAGACTAATTGGTCCACATGGAAATTACATTATTATTATAAGGGATCTTTTTGCATGAATTGAAGCCATTATTTTGTGTTCTTTTAGTTCCAAACAGTTTAGAATACATCATGAAATAGGTTTAAAAACGGTGCCAATCTTTTCTCATCTGACCTAGAAAACATGAATTATTACTCAGTAGGGGCAATATTTCCTGCAGTCTACTGATGGTCAGGGTACCAGGGATTGAGAGACTGTCCCAGGATATTCCCAGGTCTTAGGTTGAGTTCTCACAACTTTCTAAACATTTATGTGTCCTTACTAAGTCTCCTTGAACAAGATAAAATAGTAACTACTACCCACTCAGTAATTGCAGGTCAAAATAAAGGATATTGCATACAAAAATCATTACATGCAACTAAAACCAAAACAGGTATTGGTTTTTCAAACAATGCTCTTTGTTCAGTTACTGACACTTTAGTACTGCTGTACCTGCAGAAGTCATATTTGAACCATGAGTAATGTATGTTTTTCTGTTGTCTTACTCAGAAAAATCAGATGTCACAGTTGAATTGTCCTATTTCCATAAATAGGATAGTAAAACAAGCTATGCATATAATTTAGAATACCACCTGTTTGTCAAGTAGAACATGAACTGTTTTTCATGTTTATTAATAAAATCAGCAACAGGGTTTCTATGGTATTGCAATCGTCGTGTTTGTGATATGACTTCATAGTGGCAACAGGCCATTAGGGCCATGTAGGACTCCCTTCGTGAGCCCTGTTGGCTATTTTGTCAACAATACTGTAAATTGCTATTTGTCAGTAGGCATATCTTTATCAGTAAATGCACATTGTGTGAACAGACTGAGCCCATGGTTTTTATTGTGCGTGTGAAAGATAACTTTCAGCATTTATTTCATTACTTTTGCCTCCTCTTTTCCTGATAAAAGAAAAATGCCAATGGCCACTTGCACCCTAGTGAGTCACAGGCAGTCAGGGTATACAGAGCACAATTATGCAAAACACAGAGAGTGCATTTTTATTTTTATTTTTTTTTATGTTGTTTTTGGACAAAAGGAAATGGTAGGAAACAGACACATGCTGGTGACAGTGGTGAAAACACATGCACATGCCTGCTGCTGCCAGAGAGGGTGGGGTGGGCCATCAAAAAGGGTCCATTTTGATTTGTATGCTAAAAGCTCTTAGAGGTCTGTTGATTTTGAATGCTAATACTATCAGACTTTACCCGGACTGTCTGCTTACCAAAAGATTTTTTTCTTATGATTACAGAGATCTGATTTAAATTTACATGTTTGTGTTTTACAAAAGACAAAGCTGGAACTATAAGATGAAATTGAAAATGCACAGAACAGATAAGTGCAGTGTGGCACAACACATATAACACTGACAGGATGGTGTTATATGCAAATCTCAGTGAGAAGCATATCCAAAATAGAATAAAGTTGTTATTTCTCTTGTGCTCTCCTTCTCCCTTACCGTCTCTGTTCGTAACCTTCTCAATCCTTCTCACTGGTGTTCCTTGATCAAACATTTGTTTACCCAGATCTAATTTCATCATGTGTGCAGTTATATTCACAACTATTTGGTTGTTCTGTTAATTTCTTTTTCAGTTTGGAGAATAAAACTAATTCTTACCCAAGCTTACTCAAATTTTTATAAGATTGAGAATAATTGATATGCTTAATAGAAGTCAAACATAGGGTTTTATTATTTTATCTATTAATTAGACAGAAAAACAGTAAACAAGGTTAAGACATTAACCTTAAAATAAGAAATGTCTTATTTAAGAATAAATCAAAAATGTTTTCTCCCCTTCTTGCTTCTCCTTTCAGATTTGTTTCTTCTTCACTTTTTTCTACCTCACTTGTTCTCCTCTCTGTGTTTGGCAAGTGGATAGAGTCTGTGTGTTCTTCACAGCTCCACTTTGAAATAATAGCTAGAATATGTAATGAAGCCAGTGGGGGCTTGGAAACAATAGATAACACCAGCTAGCGAGGAGCCTCCACGAAAGATGGCAAAGAAGAGATGAAACTCCCTTTTCCCTCGAAGACTCCACTATCTTTCTCTCCTTCTTGCTCTTTCTATTTCGCCAGGAGGTACAATTCGCAGCAGCCACTGTTGGTTTTAATTGGGTCTCAATTATTGGTTGGTTGGTTTTGTTTGGCTCATTATCTGTCACCTATCTGCATATTCGTGCCTGTGTGTTGTTGACCTTCAGATGACATTTGTTAAGTATTATTTTTAGATAAAGACATTTGGATTTGAAGCATTTGGATTTGTGGACCTTAGAAACATATGAAAAATAAATTTTCAACAAAACAGCAGCTTTGGCTCACTACAAGCCTTTCCCCTTACGATTTATGAAGTATTGAAAAAACTGCACCAACTTCAACTTTCAGTGTTCCAATGGTTTTATAATTTAAAACGAAAGCTGATGAGCCGCTGGCAGAGTTTTCTGGAACTGTCCAGCTGGAGTTGAACTTCACACAGTCCTTACTTTGTGGTCTCCCTTGTATTGAGGCACCAGGCTTCTGAGCACATTCCAACCCACCTGCCACCGGGCTGGCATTTGCTGTTCCAAGTGCACATCAAACAAATCCAAATAAGATCCCTGCATAAGCGCAGCGCGAAGACTCCACCACCTGCACTCTGCAGGTAGACATTTTCATTTGGTTCATGAGCTATGTGCCAGGAACAGCCCCCTCTGGGGGATGAGGATGATTGGAGCTCTAGAGTTCTAAATGAACAGAAGGAAGAAAAAGTAGAGTATAGATTGTTGTAGCTTCAGGTCTGTTGTATTTTCAAAGTAGATATTTTTCTACTGACTCCAAGATGTAAAAAACTCTTAGAGTATTAGGCCAATGCCAGGGCGGAAGCATGACTAATCTTTATAATTAAGCAGGATCGATGGTCACATTTGTGGCACAGCTGAAAAGCATTATTAGACCAATGTTCCAGAATAGTAGCCTTGTACAACATTGTGTTAACTCCTCTTGCTGATGTGATAGAGTGGGTTATGGTATATTACAAAGAATCCTGGGCAGCGGCTGGCGTATTGATGCTTCCTGGCTAAACGCTAATGAGCGATGGTGCTGTGTTTGTCAGGGAGGCCTGGGCTGCAATCTGTCTGCTGAGCCAGCCAGAAGCCCTAATGATATCATCAGGAAGTGCCGTCAACAGCGCTCTAACGAGGAATGATCTGACGCCCATTGTTTCACCTCCATCCCCCTGCACCCATCTCCACTGTTGCCAAGCACTTAGGTTTAGCTTACTTGAACATACAGGATAAAATCTGAAAAAGAGATAAGAAAACTAATCTCATAAGCCCCAAGGGGTTCATATAAAACATAAAAAGACCCCAAAATATTTCAAATCTTAACATACTGGAGAAAAGTAATTTAAACAAAACCCATGAATGACAAGCAAATATGAAACTAATTAAAATAATCGATGTGGTAGCTAGTAAATCAGCTCATTCTGTGCTGTCAACACGACCATGGTCCAAAGTCGATCTCTGCTTTAAGCTATTAAATGGCAGAAGGTCTGAGGCATTTTCTATATGTCTGGGTATATTCACATGACCCCTCTTAATCCAGGATAACAACACCATGGATAATTTTACTCTGTTACTTTCAGTCAGCTTATAGGACCATATTATTACTTTTCATCACACTTGCATTATCACTTTTTTAAAGAACCCTCACATATTCCATAAATTGCATACTGTACAACGAGAAATGTTGTATGACTGATTCAGTCCACTTTTTTTATTTATTTAATTTCTCCTCTTTTTATCTTCGGTTGGCTGAGGCTGGAGAGGAACACAGTTTGACATGTCAATCTGCATTATGATTGCAAAAAGAAACGGTTCTTGACAAAATGGTCCTGAGAAATCCAAGATACCCTCCATTAAGAAGATTGTCTGACTCCTTCATCCACTGACAGATCGACTAATCATTCCCTCTCTGCTTTCTTTCTCCCTCTCTCTTCTCTTTTTCTCTCTCATCCCCCTCCCTTTTTGTCTTTGTTGTATGTTGTCATTTTCCAGGTGCCTTGCAGATCGAGAACAGTGAGGAGACTGACCAGGGGAAGTACGAGTGCGTGGCGTCTAATGTGGAAGGCGTGCGTTACTCGTCCCCTGCTAACCTTTATGTGCGAGGTAGGAAGCAACCGGGCCCCATAGTCAGGCCACAAAAAAATTAGAAATAAAAACATCTGCCCATTCTAACTAAAATGTCTGCACAGTGCAGCACAGCTTTAAGTGGCATTACTGTTGAGCTTAACAAATGATAATTGCTTCTATTCTAGCCCAGCTGTATGTGCATAAAATGTATTTTGGAAAATAGTTTTATCCGAGTAACATAAATCTTTAAGCATTGATAGTATTGCCTGCCCGTAAATGTAATTTCATATGCACTGAAAATTCCAAACTAATGTTCTTCTCTGTTATGATGTTATGCTCCATTTTGTCTTTCAATGCCCTCCCCTACTCACTCGGAAGGAAATGTGTAGCACAACAAGCCGTATGTCTTTACCTTAACGGTTGTAAGAAACCTTTTACTTGTAATTGTGTGCCCGATATAATGTTTCCCCTTCATCAAAGTTATGGAACCTAAAAAAGAGTTGGGAAAGACATCTTTTTGATTAGTTTTTTTCAGGTACAGGAGCACAACGGTAAGTCTTGATTTTGATTGAGTGGCAAGGTATTAATGCTCACCAATCAAAATCTCAACCCCTTAGCCTTCTTCAGATTTGAGGGTAAAAAGGATTTCCTTGTTGTGAAATAATAGAAAAGGACTGTTAACACAGCCAGTTGCTCTGCATTTAAAAAAAAATCTCTATCGCAAAGATTATAAATAGTACACTTCATCTACTTTTTCTTCATGGTGTTCTGGAGCATAAATCCATTGTATTCCCCAGTTTCTTCTTTGGGGTATTATCTTTAAAGCCTTTTACAGTCAGCAGTCATTTTGGCTGGCATGTTCCAGCAAAGTGAAGATATGAAAAACAATCAGTCACAGGGAACATTGACTTTCATAGGAAACAGGCAATGAAGACAAAAGCCTACCATCTACCACTAATGCTAAATGACACTGAATCCCTGTTGAGGGAGCTTTAATAAATTGAAGCAGATGCATTTTCGACATGTATTATTTATATTGTGCATATTAAATAAAGATGCTTCGGTATCAGTTTGTTCCTTCTGCTGTGTACCAAATAACATTGTTCCCAATAAATAATTCACTACTCTGACATTATAAAATGGGTCAGGGAGCTGCTTTTTCATTATTATTGCTATTATCATACTGTATCCTGTGAAGTACCAGAATAGGGAAGAAAGATTCACACTGTGAGGAGCAGAAGGTAAAGAATGGTTCATCAAGATTAGTGTCTGTTCTTGCAAGCATTCATCCTGGAGGATCATGCTGTCTCCATTGATGTAGTGACATTTAATGTCAAGAGCCTATTCACCTTGCTCATGTACAGCGTAGTAGAAATTAAATGGTTTGTGGCAAATTACATTCAAAAGCTCTACAGGAAACATTAAATAGCATTAATGGGAACGCTTTGTTGACACAGCATTGGGATGTTTAGTAATTTCTTTGGTCAAAAGCACCAGAGCTATATCATTTCAAACAATTCATGCAATCTCCATGAACACTGGCTCCATCAGCATGCTTCTAAAAGAGTACACAAGGGTCGTAATTGCTCAGGTACTTTCACAATATGTAACACACTTGTTATGCCTTGATGGTGTCAACCTTTGTCTGTTTTCAGTTAACTTTTGTCAATCAATTCTGATACTTGATGTTGACTATGTTTTGTTCACAAAGCAAAATGCACTTGAGATTAGCAGCTGTGGTAGGGATCCATTTTCAGGAGATAAACAAAGCAAAACATTTTAAATTGTATCTGGGACAAATGGAGACTACTACCAAAATACAACCATGATGTCAGTGTTACTGATTGGCTTGTAACGACATTCTGTAACTGTCTTGAACTGCAGCTGCTAATTTCAGCCCAAACTGTGTCTTTTTTCTTTTCTATCTCTCATTAGTTTTTTCTTTATTTTGCCTTTATTTGGTTTCCCTCTCTAACAAAAGCAAATACAGCCACCACAGGAGCCTCTCCTTGTGGCTATAAGGAGCTTGTGAAATTTTGAAGAATGAATATGGTACGCTTGATTTGACTCCAGTGGCGCTTCACTATTTTTTTCTTGCCAGGCGACAGTGTGGCCACTGGGGTGAATCTGATTGTTTTGGTTCAAAGTTTATTTAAGGGGGGGCAGGCAAGTGTACTTTCAAGACGGGTGTCACTGATAGCAGGGACAAGGGAAAAGGACAGAAAAAGATTAAAGAAAAGGGAAATGTAGCTGCAGCTAAACACCTTGAGGTGGCTTTTTTTACTCTCTCTGTGTTTCCCCTATTTTTCTCTTCTCCTCATGTCATTGTGTTCTGCATCAACCCCTTTACATCCCTCAGAGCTTCGAGAAGGTTGGTGTGTTTTTTCTTTTTTACTTTTTTTAACCCACACTTGAAAAAAAATTCAACATGTTGAAAATTTTTAGCTATATTTGCCTATTGCAGAACTCGATTGATTACTAATTTGAAAAAAAAAAACTAATCAGTTAATCCAAACTGCTAAATAATTATGAAAGAATTTTTTCTTTATTTCGAAGGAAGAAATGATGAAAGCAAACCCGATTAGCTCGGGTCTTGTTAATTTACTTTTATGTTTGCATTGTGGGGCCTTTTCTCGTTTTGCATCCTTTGGTATTGCTTCTGCACCTAAGAGCTTTCTTGCACATGTTCTCATGAAACCCCAGCACGTGGAAATAACAGGATCTGTTGCATGATGGGAGAATGTAACTGCGCTTGCATGCCTGTACAGAATTCCTTTGGCCACAATGGTCTTTCTTTTTGCATTCCCTGTGTTTGTTCAACAGTTTCTTTCCATTCCGTTGATTTCTCTACAAGTGTTTTCCCCGATAAACTCTTTTTTGCTTTCCTTCTCTTAGTTAATTTTTTGTGTTGTGATTATGGTGTTGTGTTTACGTGTTTTCCTTTTGTTTCGGTTCTTTTCCTGATCTTACTTTGCTGTTAAACACATTTGTCTTATTGTGGTTCATTTGTTTGTGAGATTTGTGTTTCTTTTTCAAAAATGATGCTGCTCTGCTTCTTGAGTCTCAGAGTGCAAATGTCGAATGAAATAATAACTGTGTATACAGCCAGTGTTTCTGTCATCTTGTTTATAGCAATCTATTACTGAAAAAAACCTGATTGGCCATGATTGGATTCCATGGTGATTCAGACAGCCATTAAGGGATGCCATTTACAGTGTCATGTGGATCAATAACAATATAATGACCCTGACATCACATTTACTGTTGCTTAGAGAGTGTTCAAAGATACTTTTTTATTTTCGAATGGTGGCAGCTAGATGTGATTGGTTTTGTTCAGTGACTGCTGTGTGTGTTCCCCTGCAGTCATGACACGCAATCAAATTATAATTCATTATTCAAAAGCCCTCCTTCCTAAACTAATGGAGATACTCAAACAAACCCGATATACAGGAATTTGCGTAGACATCCCCATTATCTCCTAAGATGTCTGAGCTAAATGTACTCCAGGTTTCCCAAGGCATATCAAATAGAATGAGATCTATATTGAATTTTATGTGTGCTGTTGCAGTGAACATGGCAAATATTTTACAGCCCCACTTATTATTATTTGTTTCAACAAGTCTGGGTAGATCAGTATTATAATTATTTCAGGTAAAAGAGATAACAGACTATCAGTCTGACAGCGTGTTGCTGTCAAAGTGTGTTGATCTCGAGAGGATTACACTGATCTATGTAAGGTATCAGTAAGTCATATTGAAAGTGCAACTTCTGCAGCAGTGCACAAATTAGCCATGTCCATGCTTCCATAACGTTTATTCATCCACAGGAGTGTATATGTTACCTTTTTTTCCTCTAAAACACTTCTGAAATCAGCCCATTGTAACTAGTCTTCTGTTGTTGGAAATTTTGGAGCCCAAGCATATTTTGCTTGCACTTCAACCGTGTCTATTCACCTACCAAATATGCACAAGCTAGAAAGAGAATTTACACTGGTTTATTAAACTGTGCAGACATCTGCTGAGAGTTTTTGCTTGTCAAGATTTTCTGAGAGTCAGTGTAAGCCCAAAAATGTTAACAAAACATCCCTCCTGAAAATAATCTTCAGTTAGTCAGTGTTTCCACATCAATGCCTTTGCATAGGGTGAGTTATTACACAGATAGTATATCATCTCCTCTGATTTATCAGTTCCCAGACACAGTCATAGGTTTCATTTCCACCACCTCTATGCACCAATTGGCCACAAAAGGCTGTCTATCCATAATTGTGACAGTAGAGGCTAGCAAAACCACCAGTCAATAATGTATCATTGCTTTCCACCACAAAGGTGCGTCCACAAAGTATGACACAATCCCAATCAGAGAAAAAAAAAATATAGAAACTGGATAATGCCTGCATTGTTCTTTACCTACGAATAACACTGATGCAGAAAGACTGTGCTGTGATGTACGCACGTGCACGTTTGCCCTCCTACAGTGGTATTTGCCTGATTTCGAATGTGCTTGCATGTCCTGCTATGCATTTGTGTGTAACGTTGGGAAAGAAAGCTAGATTACACCTTACGTTCTCACTGGCCAAGCTAAATTCTGCTATCTCTATTAGATGTTTGTCTTAAAAGACTCCTCAAAACATATGTTACTACACTATATCAGAAGAATATGTTTTATATACAAAAGTTTCATAACCTCTAATGCAAATACATGAATACACCCCTTTTCCCAGCCAGACTGATAATATTTTGTGATCACC
Source organism: Ctenopoma multispine (assembly GCA_034779795.1). Lineage (NCBI taxonomy): Eukaryota > Metazoa > Chordata > Actinopteri > Anabantiformes > Anabantidae > Ctenopoma > Ctenopoma multispine. The sequence continues at coordinate 15,574,338 of JAUYWH010000020.1, read as the reverse complement.
ATAGCGAGGGTACATTCTTGTAGGATCTTTTGCCTGCTTGTCATCTGCCTGTAGGATAATAGAAAAAGTGATGCACTCTGAAATCCCTTCAAATCACTGCTTACTGTTATTAGATACCCCTGCCATGATCCCTGTCAGTATCCTTTAGGTAATAATTTCCATTTTGATGAGCCACCCATAGTGACTGTTTAGCATTGGCACAGCCAGGGTATGTTAATACAGGCTGACCCCTGCGGCTTATATGTAAATGCCGTAGGCTTCATCCAGCAAGTGTGACTAAAGGATCACCATACTGCGCCTGTGTCCTCAGGCAGCAAGAGGGTGTAATCTCAGCTTCAAGGTGACACTAAAGGCTGCACATTATTTTGGCTTCCCCCTTCATTTTGGGGCAGCAAAAACTGCCTCACCAAAATGGCCGATAATGTCCACCTTCTGACCTCTGTTTTTTTTTTTTTTATGTTTTTTTTTGTTTTGTTTTTTTTGGGCACAAATCCCTCCACAGCACCACCCACTATTAGAGTTAGTGCAGTACTCTGGCGTTCTCTCTCGACTGCTTTTCACCTCGTCCACTGTAAGGCTTCTTGTCTTTCTCTCCACAATGGGGCTTGAAACAAGATTATATGTTGTTAGTAGTCCAAATGAAAGGTATATGTCTGTTTTATTTTCTCTCAATTCCAAATGGGCCGGCTGGGCTCCTGGTCTCTGTGAATGAGGAGCCTGTCCATGCAATTGGGATTCTTATTTTTCTTTAACTGGCACTATAAAATGAAGGCAGGATAGCAATAGGTGCCACACACACTTATACATGACTTGTGAGAGCTTACCAGACCATTGATGTGACAGAGTTATAGAGTCCACTTGATTATTTAGTTATATCATACAGGCCTGTGTCTATGTGGTGTGGTGACTCATATGGCACACAGCACTGGCATCTAGATGTACAGTTAATATTGTTGCCAAAACTGTCTGCTGGGTTTTAAGATTGATCATTATTCTCTCCCAAGATAGTGTAATGTGCTGTGATATCAACTGACCTTCTGTTGGAATAAAGACCAAATTTACATATATGTCAGAAAGAAAGTGCATGCTGTTGACAGGTAAACTCTCCCCTGGATTTCCATTCTCTTTGATTTCCAAGTTATAGTTTGATTACCTATCATTCATTGTAAATCAGAATACTCTGAAGCCTGTTCAAGTTGTTTTTTGTTTTTTTGTATTGGCTCAGGGATTTGTATGTTTCAAGGTTTACTGACCAGCTACAGCCACAAGATACCAGGAAGATTGAAGGATGGTTGGTCTTAGTTCTCACATTGTCTTGGCAGTGTAGATACTCAAAGGTGAACAGAGATATCTTTCTGTGGGGAAACCTCATTCACTCAGCCATCACAGCTCCCGGTCCATTGGCTGACCTGAGCCCCAGGGAGAGAAGAGCACAATCAGACACACTTTTATTAAAAGTTTCCCCCCCAAAAAACAGGCCCTGTTTGCTCTATTTAGTTTTCACTATTATTTTGGATTGGAAGTAAATTTCAAGCAGGGACAAAGTATAGCTGAAAAACATCTAATAGTATTGATGCAAACCTATTTATTGAACACAGCTGCACTCTGGTACTGTCTATGCTGTTTGAACTTAGTTCTTTTTGTGGATTTGTTTAGTTTGATTTGTTTCCTTTCATTTCATTTTGTGAGTGTGCGTGTCTGGAACAATGCTATATTTGGGAATGAATGGCATGCTTGGATGGGCTTGGGTGACATTTTTGGATTGTATTGGTTCTCTGGTGTCTGCCCAAGTGGATGTGGGCACACTTCTATACATGTCACTCATGCCATAGCCACACCCATGCATGTCCGTGTGAGGAATGGGCTGCCCTTTCACTTTTGTTGTTTAGTGAGACATTTTTTGACAAATTAGGGTAAAGACATACATTTTCACTATAGAATGGGCTTTTCTCATTTTTTATTCACAAATCAACATGTTTTTAGATCTCCCATTTGGACTTTATGACTATACAAAAATGATCCTGATGGTCATGTGGCCATGAAGGTCATATGGCCTTTTGTTTAATTCCATTGTTTTACAGTCAGGTCAGTTCCTTAGTATTTTTACAACAGATTTTTTTTTTTTTTTACAGTTTTTTTATATGGTAGTTATTTTTATTTGACTTTTCGTAATATTCTATTGAAATTAACATTTTTAAAGACATTTCTTTTAAATATGCCATTGACAGTTTTTCTTGGTATGTTTTTGGTGTTTAATTTTGTCAACCACAAAGATGCACTTCCTCAAAGGTCCCAACCTTTTGCTCTTAAGATCAGGTCACATCTTGCCCAAGGTAGTAATAGAATTGATATTAACACTGAATTACAGGACTACATACTTACAGGAGTATTTCAGCAGAACAAATCAAATGCCCAACACTGGCTTCAGAAGGTCTCCATCTGGGTTTTTAATTTGTAATCTGTAATTGTAATTGACTATCTTTTCTTTTTCAATCTTTTTTATGAGTATATACAGTATGTGGACATTTCACTTAGTGCTAGCTCGCTTTTATGTACCAGAAAGCTTTGCCCCTTCAGTCTACATGTCAACATACCGTATGTACATTTTAGTGTTCATTTCGGTGCTCAGGTCAGTACATGTCAGCTCTCAGGTGAGATACCCTCACAGTGTGTGTAGGTGATATTTGTGCCCCTAGTTTGTTGAAAAAGTCAAACTGTCCCAAGCAACGATCATATGAATCCCATTTGGATTGACACGGTGTATTTTGGAATGCTACCTATCTCTGCTATCCCTCTCACTCCCCCCAACGCCCTGAATCTCCTGAGTAACCACCCACCAACTCCCCCCCCCACATATACACGCACACACACGTCAGATTCACCTAGCACAAGAATATCCAAGTTTGCATTAAGTTGCTTTTGTTTAAGGTGGGGAGGAGGGAATGTGTAGTTGATTCTTGATTTTAAGCCCCAATGTGTGAGACTTCCAAACTCACTTTGAGCCATGGTCTTTTTTGTTTGTTAGTTTGTTTTTTATTTTGATTTAGAATCACAGTCTCCTTTTTCTATCCCCCACTTATACCTTCCTCCTCCTTCCCTTTCTCCAACAATCCAAACCCCTCCCCTTCCCCTTGCGTACTGTACAGTATGTCAGCGTGCCCATCCGTCACTGTCTCTCTGCTTGTTTCCCTCTGTCTGTCTTCTTGTCCGCTGTCTTGCTGCCTGAGTCTGTTTTGTTCTGCCTGTCTCGTGTCTCGTCCCTGTCTTTTCTGTCTTGTCTGTCTGTCTCTAAGTCATCTCTTCCATTTAATTCATCATTTTTCTTCTACTTCTACTTCCACTACCTTTCTTATTCCTTCTTTGCATCCCAACAAACATTTTGACATTGAATAAATATAGATCTTGATATTGAAAAGCTATTTAAAATAGAGTAAAACATGCACTTAGATCTTAGTTGTAGCTCACAGCTGTTGCACATATTTTTTTATGTGAATCATGTGCGACCTAAACATGTTTATGCTTTTTGTTCAAAAAAAGTCGATTATGATTAGTATGTTTAGTGTTGGCAACCCAATGGCAATTTTCTAACTGAGCTTGATGTTGTCTTTTAATAACTCATACTAATGTTGCTCATTTTATATTTATGTAGGCAAGAAAAGCTCGTGTTACTGAAAGTGTTATGCTTATTTATTGTTGAACATGGCCATTTCTTACATGTCATTATCTGTCAAGTGCTTGTTGGGATGCCTCTCATGAACACACAGTGTTTTTGCTAACTCATACACTTATACTCTATAGCCCTTGTATACTGTATACATGCACACTGATGTCTATTCCAAAAGCAATACATCTCCTGTATGTATATACTGTACACATACACACAAACAAGTACACAGTACGTCTGTGAAGATTCTCAGTCATCCAGGTAAAGTAGTCTGAGGATTGAGTCATGGCAACTGGACTTCTTTCTTCC
>JAUYWH010000020.1:15458816-15564081 GCA_034779795.1 Ctenopoma multispine | reverse complement strand
TGGTCTTTCACGTGGAATTCCAATAGAATTGATTCATGTTTGTGGCTGTAATGTGACAAAATGTGGAAAAGTTCAAGTGGGCCGGATAGTTTCGCAAGCCACTGTACATATAACCATTATAAATAAACTGGGCTACACTTTGTTAGATGTAGTAAGATAATTTTAATGTGGACATAAGAGAGCCATGGCAATTGGGGCAAACTTCTTTTAACACATTTTCTGTTTCTACCAGTGCAACTTGTTGGCTGTACCCTCACCTCTGGGCTGTGGGGGCTTTGGAACAACCACTTCACAGTTCTTTTGTTACTACTGGGCAGCAAAGCTACACACAGTGCAGAGTCACTAAGGAGAGCTCCAGTTGCATGCCACACTCAATCCTGGGGGTGCTGTTGAAAACCTATCACTGCACTGTTGATCTTTGATCAGTCCAGGCATGAAAATTCTTTATGTTCATCCAACTCCACTTTTGTCTTGGCGTCTTCAAGTATCTGTTCACATCTTCACCTGTCTATGTGTATTTGTGATTTCCTTAACTCTGTTTTTGCATTAGTTTTTAACCGGTAAACCTCAAGCTGATTGGATTGGATACACTCCTCTCTTCTTCTTACATCATCCTGTTCCAGCTCTGTTTCTCTCTTTGGCACTTGTTCCCCTGTGCAATGGAACAAAAGCTCTCCTTGGAATGGCTTGACATCACCTTGCTTACTTTGTTTCCTATGTCTTTTATGTTGATTATTTTGAAAAAAAGAAGTTTTGAGTCAGATCTTTTGATTTATTTATTAATTTCTATTGCTTTCTGGGTTATCCAAAGAATATTGGTATGACATCACTCCAAACATTAGCTTGCTGCTATTTTCATCTTTCTGTTGGGTTCTTTCATAAACCCAAGAACATCACAGCCACAAGCACCTACAATGCAGCAGGCAAAGCAGCACATACAGACAGAACTGACATACTCTTGACCCTGAAGCAAATATAGGGGAGAATAAGTTTAACTGGTGGTTTTTCTCAGGTTTCTGCTTGAAATAAGGGACTCCATACAATCACAGTGGACAGAAATAATAATGATTGATATTCTGCCTGTCAACCATAGAACCATATTTGATACTCCTGTCCTGGAAATGAATATAAATTTTTCTGAGCAGTTATAAGCCATGTAAAAATGGTGTCCCACATAAAGGAGACTTTCCATGACAAGATTAACAGATATGCTCTGGCTGTTTTTTGAAGGTTAATAGCTATCTTTACCTTTTTCTGTCCACTCTACTTATATGGTTTCCCATTCCCTCACTATTCCTTGTCTTTAATAAAGGGCAATAATTTTAATTCTTTTATTATGAGTTCCTGCTCAAGCAAATGTGAGATAAGGCCATTCGTTTGTCACTGCTGAGGTCAGAAATATGTAAATCAAAGCAAATGATTTACCACAACACAATAAATAGCTTGATGTTTTGGATGCACTGAGGTAAGTGATTGTGTGGTCTAGGGATTCAGTCTGTCAAAACCTTTGTCAAAGACGTTTCAGCCACATATCCAACCATATCCACATCTTTACCTTAATTTTGTTTGTGTGTTTTTTTCTTTTTTGGTTTTTAAACACTAACAGGGAATTGAATGGATCAAGTAAGCAGCATTTATATATGGCATGGTTAAATATTAAGCTGACATGTCTGCAGCTAAGCTGCCCTTAGAGGTCCAGAATAGCAACACTGACTTATATAGCCTGTACTAGAGCTCAGTGAAACAGCTGAAATTGTAAGAAAAGACCAGCACAGCTTGTTGTATGTGCATAGCCTACACATTAACAGACCGATGCAACCCAGAGAAGTAAAATTAGTAAAATGGCAGAAAACTACCCATTTCTAGTTTCACCTAAACATGAACAAAATATCCGATGAGTGCCAAATCCCTGAGTATATCATAGTGGATGTTGCAACTCACATAACCATATTAAAAAATGCCTCACACAAATATGCAGTACTATTATAGTATCAAAGACGGAATGGTCATTTACTAGTTGCTTGACTAGTAAACCATTCGATAATTCTAATATGCGCAACAGAAAAAGAACTTGTCTATGCCAGTTGAACTCTTCTATCTACATTACAGATCAATGACTGCATGTAGTTTTAATATTGTTTCATGTGCAATCTCCACTTTTCGGCAACCTTAGTGCCATGCTCTACTCATAATCTTTCAGAACGCAGATTTGAAACCTCTATCGTTTTTGGTAGACTGAAACCCTTTGCCACTAAGTGAGAGGAAAGACAGTCAACATGATTTCCTGTTTTCTTTGTTGTCCATTACCTGTGGTACAAAATGTTTACAGATTGTTAAAGTTTGTTCTCAGTCCAAGCAACATTACCAGGGGCTACTGTCATGGGGATCACTCTGTCAACAACTGGTGAAAAATCACTGCAAAACAAATACTAATTCTCCTGCATCTCAGTCCTATTGGGACTGATGTCAAAATAAATTATCAAATAACAAAATCACAAATCAATATAACAGCAGTCTGAAATAAATACACAAGCTGTTACTGGCAAGAGTTTCCCCCATTCAGAAGCAAGGCCTCATGGGATATGTTGCCAGTCAGATCAGGTTGAGAGACCATTTTTTGTGAGATCGTTCAGACGTGGCTGGAGTTGGTCCACAACCCGAGAGCAGGAATGGCTCCCATCAGTCCTATAGCTGTCATCCACTTGCAAGACATAGTAAGAGGGCCGAAGACAGACGCTGAGAGTGGGTGTTAGGGGACTGTAGGGCCCCAGAGTGACAGATAAGAATCCCATTTCATAGCGTCAGAATTAATTTCATGCTTTCCAATGAGCTACAAGCCAGTCCACTGGATTGTCGGGCTTTGTTACACATTTAGATTATACCTAGAACCTGCCAGTAGCCAGTCAAGTGCTATCTTTCAAATTAAAGTGGCAGATTCTAAAACCTCTGTATTTAGCCAAACAAGCAGTTTAGCCCCCCACTTACAGTAATTGCAGGAGGTTTTTAGATATATTGGAATATTTGTGTGAGCTACTGCACGGCCATTTGGCATCAGGGGATTAATTTTATAATGATCTACAAATACGAACATCCTGTCATTTTAGGCTTTTGGTGAAAATACATCTCAAATACAGACATATGCCTATACTCGATACGATAGATGTCTTTTTCCGAGTTGACAAAAGAAATTGAGTAATGGCCCCATGTATCTAAACTCTGAGCATGAATGTGCGGAATTTATATCCATCGACAATGTCACACTTAATACACTTTAAATCTGAAGGTCGTCATAATGATTGTATGCAACCAGCACTTGACATCACAGACTTTGTACCCAGACCTCCAAGTCATATCACAACAGACTTAAAAGTCATAGTGAAGGATATGAATACAGACATGACTAATTATTTGTCAAGTAGTATTTCGGAAACTCTTTCAGTGAAGCTTTAAAAGAACCTCAAGTGAAGCATTAGCTGTTTTTTTTCTTCTTTCTTTTGTGATTTGTATAGTTCTAGTATCCATAATCCTACCGATGGCCTTCATGGAATATGCACTTTATTAAAGCTGTGCCCTAGTGAGTCTTAAACTGTTATCAGGCCTGAGGACGCCTGTGCACTGTGATAGCCTGGCCCTGTCAGATTCACAGCCCTTTTCCACACCACAAAGATTGAGAACTGAGCAATCATTCCTGACGTGAAGAGTTCGCAAATACAATATGAGCAGAGGAAAGAAGCAGAAAGGCTCAAAATCCAGTAAGACCGTAAGTAAATAAGCCCATTGGACACAGAGAAAGGCTTGAGAACTGTGGCTGAGGTCCTGTCCTATTTGTGTGCTGGAACATTCAGTCTTCACCAGGATGAGGTCTCTCAGATAGTTTTATTTATTTTGTTTTTAAGCTGTTCTACCCAAAGTGACAGTGCAGTCAGAACACTATCATTAAACTTTTACGAATTTAGCAATGCAAGCTTTCCGTCTTGCTTTTCTTCTCTTGTGTCTTGGCATTCTCAAAATGGCAGAACGAAGATATATAGGCACAGCGCTATGAAATGGGATTTATTTGAACAAATTGTTAACAAGGAAGGAGGTTCTTTTTTAACAAGCCTTCCCCTCTCACAGTCTTGTGGACCCTCCGGCCCAAAGATACATAAGTATTAAGCAGCTCTGGCTACAGCACAGTGCCAACTCTCTCCCTCCAAATATCCCAAAAATGTGACCAAAATCTTTCAGTGGGTCAAAACTGAAGGTGTTATTTACAGATTGCAAATATGACTAGCTCTCAAAAATGAATTCACACTTTCAGGGAGGTAAAGTGTTGGAGTTTACTGATTATAGAGTAAGCACGTTCTGTAGTCAGGTGCTGGTGGTAAGAAAGTCTTTCAAATGTAGTATTTGTGGGAGTCAGGTACGTATGATGCAGATGATGCCTGTGATTATTTTTTTTGTTGGTTTGTTTTTTTGAAGTTAAATGTTTTTACTTTCTATTTTTAATGAGTATTCAATTATTTCATGTTTTTTCATGAGTTATCATTTTGAATCTTAAATGTCGTAGTGGTTCTTATTTTTGAGTCACCTGGGTTACAGAGAAATTAATTTCCCAGTACCCTCCTTCAGTTCATAATTTATTTCTTCCCTTTTTGTTTTGGTATAAGAACATGTGGCTTGTTTCCATGGATTTTATTTGTGTACGTCTTTTAAGTTGTTATGTGTGGAATGCCTTTTTTCTGATCGTATTTTATTATGATTTTGATCATTATGCAGTTTTTACTTTACATAACAGACAAAGATGTAATAATGAATTGGGTTTGGCAATATATTCTTACACAAAACCATTTTATGCGATAGAGAAAACCCAACTTCGACAGAAATGTTTTCATATGTGAACTCTTACTCGTATATTGCCAGACTCTGCATGAGAAGTGAAACATTTTATCGCTCGTTGCACAGCACTGACTGTGGATGAGCACAAGCTGTGTAAGAGCTTGGCACAGATTAGTTAAGAAGTGAGAGGGACTGAGTTTGATTCAGAAGGTTCACACATGTGCAGGTTTTAATAAGTTTTAGAGAAACACTTCAGAAACAAACAACCACTGTACTGGAAAGAGTTTATGGTGTTACAAATTAGAAAGGACAGAATACACTAACCTCCCTGCTTATTTTAGTGTATGTTAATTTGGCTGAAGGTTGTGATATAAACTTACAAATGCTTTTCTGTGGATTGCAACTGCCCTGTCTGCCTTTTGCTATCTTAGAAAGGCTAAGGACTAAAACATCGACTCAAGGATGACATAAGCAGTACCAGATCTCTTAATAACTGTATTTTAGGACATGACAACAGATAGCTGACTAGTAAGTAGAGCTCAATGAATATGTGTTGTTTAAACACCAACTAATGACAAAGTACACAGAACTAAATATGTCCGTGGGTTCAGCGTTGTCCACAGATATCTCACAAGGGTAGCCATCTTGATTCATTATTACACATGCTTATTCAATTTCCATTTAAAGTCTTTTGTTGACATTTGCTTTATTTATTTATTTTTTAAAACATATTTTGCCTCAGAATTTGTTTAGCAATTTCTGTTTGATTTTTTTTTTTTTTTTTTTGAGTTTTGAATTTTCCTTTTAGCATTTTCTTTATCTCTCCCATCTTTTTATTTTTTTGTTTTTCACCCCCCCCCTTCCCTCCTCCTCGTCCTCGACCCCCTTCCTTCCTATCCTTTCCGCCTCACCAGAGCCCTCAGCCCCCCCTCAAGACATTAAGTGCAGCAGCACCAGCTCCACCACCCTGCTGGTAAGTTGGCGACCCCCGCCTTTGGAGAGTCAGAATGGTGTCCTGTCGGGATATAGGGTGCGATACCAAGTGGTGGGCCCCTCAGAAGTAGGCAGTGACGATGGGGAGCCCATGGAGGAGCCAACTGTGCCTGCCACCGAAGAGCAGGTGCTGCTACAGAGATTAGAGAAGTGGACCAAGTACCGCATCACTGTGACAGCCTTCACTGTGATTGGGCCAGGCCCTGAGAGTGAGCCCCTGATCTGCCGGACAGATGAAGACGGTACATGAATCTCTAATGTGCAGAAGCAAAACTTCATGTAGAGACAAAATTATTGTTAGTTTTTTTTAGTGGTAAATGTGCCCTTAGCAGTGGGTGGTTATTTGTGTATGTGAGACATGTCCATCATACAAACCTTCCTTTGAAAAGCACAAGTGCTATTTCAAATACACAAGAATTTACCTCGCTATATTGTTTTAAAACATATCTGTCCATAGATAATAGGACCACAAACAGCAGTGTAAAGCATACAAAAGGACCATGCTTAAAATGTATAATACACTTGGGAAATCAAACGTGTTGCTATTAAATCAAAACTAACCAAATGTAATTCATAATAGCTACCACATCCCATATCCTGCCTCTATCTGTAGGCTTTTAACAGTATCCCATTCCCCAGCTGAGAGCCATTATCATTTATGGATGTTATAAACTGGAAGTATATACTGTCTGTTCACTTATGGTACTCTGTAAAAATGTGGTTTTAAGTAATATTATGAAAAATTATACATACAAATACATTTTTACAAGAAAGAGTGCAGCTAGTTTGAAATAACATTAAGCTTAAGTCAATGTTTTCGAATGAATTATTAGTAATATTTTACATTTATTTTAAAACTATATGATCTATATTCTCCATATATTTTGATATAAGTTATCTCAAAATACATTGAGTAGAATTTAAACTGGGAAAATCAGAAATACAAAGCTTGCACTAGAACTACATCTTTTTCAGATTGTTCAAATGGTATTGAACCAAATTAGTCAAAATCTCACCGTACAATTAGTCAATTTGCAGGGTTTGTGACACACAGAAGAATGTTTTCACCATTTTATAGCATCTTTTGGAGCATTGCACATCTATGGTACAAGAGTGCATATGTCAGAGTGAGAAATTAATTCTTGCATTTTTTACATTGTGGTTTGGAGGTTAAAGACCCAGGTGTGCATCTGCCAAGGTTGCAGCAGAATTTCTATGCTTGACCAAAAAGAATTAACACCCTCCCAGTCCCTGTAACTGTAACTGTTGTGTTACCTTGAAGTACTGCATTCAGGCCAGACCTAAAAAGAAAATAGGCTCAACTGGTATTGCCTGAACAATGGAAAAATACTGTATGTGAATAGACAGGCAGATGCTGGTCATGAACAGTAACTGTGACAAAGTTTCACGTAAAATGGAATGATTTTGCTTGAAAAAGACCTCAAAAGAACTAAACACATATATTATGCAGATATAATAAATATTGCATAGCTAAGTTGAATAGCAGAAGCTAAATGACAGGAGAAAAGCAGTTGAACAATAAAATATATAAACTGAAAAGTAAAGCTGTCACAGCATATCTGAACCACTGACAGATTGCTGGGATTGGCTGCTGTTCTCTACAATCCATTTCACACCCACTACCACAGCAATTTAAGCATTTTCTAACACTAATGTTTAACCACCAGAACAGGAGAGACGAGCTTAAAATTTTCTTATACCTGTTTTAAAAGTCAATAGTAACAGGGATTGCAGAGGTGAAAGTCACAATGCTACCGTATAACAAATTTCAGCTGTCTTCACAATAATAACGCGAAATAGAAGTGCCAGTTAAAGGAATAAGAGACCTGACTAAAAGGTATGAAGAAATTTTGCAATATACAAGATTTGTGCATGGTTCTGGGGAAGATGGGGGAAATGAGGTTGTGATTTAGGGAAGAAGAAGGGTACTTGAAGTGTTTGTGGAGGAGCAAATGGAAGCAGTTTGAGTGGAGGAGTTTTATTAATGGCATATCCATCTCGGAAAAGGCCAGTCCATGGCACACTGATGCAAGGTCTCCCATAAAGACCTGTCATTATGACAGAGAGAGACAAGGCTTCCCATTGAAGGCAGACCGACGTAACACACACACATATTGAAAATGGGAAGGAGACGGAGGAAAGTAGTACTGGGGATACAGATACTGGATTTTTTGTGTATTAATGTCTCCATCCGGCGTTCTTGCTAGTTGTCTATGTTTTACACATATCGTGTAAGCCAGGGGCTATTAATGTCATGACTGTGTGGCTGTGGCTAACCTCCTACCTTGTTCTAGCAGTGTGAATGATTACTGTATTCTGATTGTACTTGTTGAAGGATGAATATCCACTTTTTCTTATTCCCAATAGTAAATCAGAACAATAGTCACAGCAACTAGAGCAGTACTTATGACAAAATTATTCTGATTTGAGTTTTTTTTCTTTTTACCCATAGTTCCTGGGGCTCCTCCAAGGCGAGTGGAAGTGGAGGTCCTTAACTCCACAGCGCTAAAAGTGATGTGGCGTTCCTTGATGCCAGGCAAGCAGCACGGTCAAATACGTGGCTACCAGGTCCACTATGTACGCGTGGAAAATGGCGAATCAAGGGGCCTGCCCCTCATTAAGGATGTTATGCTGGCTGATGCCCAGGTATGGTCATGTCACTGCTTCCTCAGTACAAATAAGTTATGTCATAAAAATGTAAATTCAACCGCAGAGCATGCTCATACAGTACATCAATGCAGTTTGTGTTCCGAAGAAATAGCTAATGTGCCCATGTCTGCCATTGAATCTGTTTTTCAATCAGATTACATTTAAGCAGGTTAAAACAACTGTTTTACACTGATTGAAACAGCAGCGGACATTTCAAGGAAACTTTGCACAACTTTTTTCCCCCCTCACACTTTATACCCGCCTGCTGTGGCTGTGGCTAGAAGTATGGGAAATGATGTGGGTGCTCTTCTTTGTTGGGTTTCATTTCCTATTGCTGTAATATTCTTTTGCCCTCAGCCCACAACAAGAACTGTAATCAAAGCTTCACTCATCTTGTCGTCCCTCTCCTTCCTCCATGGCTTTTATTAGGAATGTCTAGACCTCTGCTTTGTGGCAACATCTGCCATGAAATGTTTGATTGTTTGCTTGTATGAAATGCAAAGACTCAAAGAAAATTCTGATTATACTTTTCTGTGCCTTGAAGGGCAAAGTAAAATTGGCATGAAAACATTTGACCAAAATCAGCCTCCACTGACAGCTTGAATTGTAATGGAGCCCCGTGCAGTAGCTGTTTTCCTCTTTTTTATTTTTTACAAAACTTCTGTCAACACAATGTTGGCTGAATTCTGCCACAGTGAGACTGTTGTGCACACTAGTAATCATCCAAATGGAAATTATAGCCTCAAAGCAATAGGGTAAACAACATAGAAAAGAATAGTTATATGCATTCTACATACATATTTTGGGAATAAATGAATCACACTCTATTTTTGCACTTGAATGAAGGGTCCATTCAGGCGAAATGCCACCAGCGTCCGTTTTACATTTTTGGCATTTAGCTGACCCTCAAACAGTCTTAAGAGAGTAATGAGCTTAAATAAGTTAAATTATATGATTCAAAGCAATGTGTGCACCCAGCAGTTGGCAAACAATGCCAGGCAAAGTATATACTTAGTTGCATATTTATATTAATATATTTAAAAATGTCCTTATTATTGAACCCTTAAACTGTACCATGTAACATATTACTGCAGCTATCAGTGATATAACACTTAACTGGCATTACACATACAGTACATTTTTTTAAAACATATTCAGGCCCCACAGGTAGACCTATACAACTTCTGTCTTGTTTCAGCTGCTCCTCATAACGTAAGATTAAAACAGCGTCTCTTTCTCCTGACCTCGCAAAAGCAGTGACCTATTTCTGATATCAGTCCTTTGCTCTCAAACCACTAATGCCCCTGTCTCTCATAATCCTATTTCTTCCCTTTCCTTTCTCTTTCTTTCTTTAAAAAAAAAATTGCTCTCTCTCCTGCACTCTCCTCTTTGGCGGGGGGGGGTTAGTGGGAAACGGATGATACAGCTGAATATGTGAGTATGAAGTTTTGCCTGAGTGCTTTGTGTAGCTGAAAGGTAATAAACAGAGGCTATTGCATCAACCTGGTTGGATTCACAGTTTACATGACCCCTAAAATCGTTTTTTTTTTTGTAAGTTTGGATGACAAAGTGGCTCAAAGGCTCCACTTCAGCTGTCTGGCCAGTCAACCTCCACACTATCTCTATAGCACTAAGGAAAAAAGGACAAACTTCTATTGCCGGCCAGCTTCTACAAAATCGTGGCTGATGCAATATCCACTGCCTACTGTGCCTGGAATGCTAATGCTATGGTGTCGTGTTATGTGTTGATACAGTATGTGTTGTCTTGTGCTCTGGTGGTGTGTCTTTTTTTTCTTTTGTGTGTGTGATTTTTAAACCATGTTATTATTTTCTATGTACTGCCTTAAGTTCACTTTTTTTCTATCTCTCTAACACTCATGCTTGGTCCTTCAAATCTCCTGTTAAAATTGTCTACTTTAAAATTGATTTTTTTTAATCAGCTGTCAATAGATTTGAAACCCATTTCCCGCATTATGTGAATAACATCTGAAGTGCAAGACAGTACTTATAGCTGATTTTCCTTTATTGACCATCCGTCTGCCAACTAGCCAGTTAAAAACCTCATTCTGAATTCGTTCAAACCCACTCCCTTGAAAGATTCATTAGAATTGATCGGAACCCTCTCTTTGAAGAGGACTCCGGGAAACGTAATAGCTGAGGTAAAAACTGCCAGCGAATAACCATGATGTATTCAGCATCCATGTATCACAAAGTTAAGTTGTTGATTGGAATATTGCTAAAGGAATAAGGGGGTACTTCCATTTACATATCTAATGTCCCTCCTCCACCTAGGCAACTCTAAGAATTTACTTAATGGAATGGTTTCCTATTACACAAGAGGAAAGCATTACATTTAATGCATGCCTTGTGAAAATTAATGAAAAGGACTAGGAGACACTTCACTCAGATTAACATTCTACATAAGGCATTTTGAGCTGGATGAAGTGGGGTCAAATCATCAAATTTTCAAGACACATTCTGACATTTTCTTTTCCCTTTCTCTTTCCTTCCTCTCCTAGGAAATGGTCATTGGAGGACTTAAGCCAGACACCACTTACTCCATCACTGTGGCAGCATACACCACCAAGGGTGATGGAGCCCGGAGCAAACCCAAACTGGTGGTGACCAAAGGGGCAGGTCAGCACAAGGATATGTCATTTATTTGTTGGAATGGCTGCACAACCTTTGTTCATACAGCAATAAAGATAGCATTTTCTTTTCTAGCCTGCTGCTGGAGGTTTCACCTTAGCTTATCCAGCTGTTACTGCTAGGATCTCTTTTTGATTAACGGCATTGAATTTCCCTGATTTACAGTGTGGTGACTTTAAGTGATTCGAACATAGTCAGAGGGAAACCAAACTGGTGAAGAAAATTCTGACATTCGATTAAGTGCGTTAGGCATTTATATCTCCAGTTAAGACAGTTACTTCAAAACGGCAACTTTTTAAGTCATTTTTAGACTAAATTTGTATCTTTTTTTCCTCCAATCTGTGGAATGTATATCTGAATTCAAGAACAGTTCTGTCAAGCAGAGTTGGTGTTTGCTTCTATCAAGGCAGCATTTACTATTTGACTCATGTTCAGAGGAGTATCCAAAGATTTTTAGAGATCAAGGCGGTGGTGTGAGGTACTTGGAGATTTTTCAGACAGATTATGACAGCTTGAAAACCCCTGTTGGGGGTTTGGTTTGAGCTTTAAGGATAAAATACTGGAGGCTAATGCCTCCACACTACAAAGCCTTGTCTTCTTCAGTTTTTTCCCTTGTTACTACTGGTGGTACACCAGTTTAACTGTTCATCTTGAGCCTGAGGCTGAAGAAAGCCAATATACACACATAAATGATGACTCCTCAACCCACTCTGACATACAGTAATCAATATGTAGTAGAATTATCACCTTTCTGACAGTTTCAACAAAAACTGATAAATTATATTGGATTGCGTTAGATAGAACAGGTGTACAGGTGGCCAGGGTTTGTATAAGCAGTACACGCACACAAACCTGCATAAACACATAAATACATAAACACACATATATGCAGACCTGTACTGGTGTACTACTTGCACACAATAAAACACACCAACAGATACACACAACACATTCTGGCAACCCAACACGGGCAGGTGTATGTGTTCCAGGTGTCAGTGTGTGCGACACTCCCACAGAGCTTGAGTGAGTACTGTCACTCTCCATCCACCTGTCAAGACAGGCTGACTGATATGTCAGTCTCGCGCACTCTGCCTGTCCCTCAGACGGAAAGCCTCCTTTTTTTTTATTATTGAAATAGAAGAAATGGTTTATACCAGGGACCTAAAATAAATAGAGCTGTGGAAGATGTGAGAATAGGTGAGAAGATGAGCCTCAGCAGCCTTTTTCGAAGTGGTGTCTCTCTGGTTCTGAGGGAGAGATTTTGAATCTACTTTCATTGCATTTACTTTAAAAAGATAATAATAGTAATAATAATAGCTTATTAGTTACTTATATTATGGTACTAATAGGCCCCTTTATATTTAGCACAAGATGCTGAATATAAAGATGTATTGTGTTGCGATAAAACTAGAGTACAATACTTTACATTTTTTTTCTGCAAATGATGCGATGCTTTTGCATGTACTGTATGCACTCTTAAAACACAGGCAATCACACAGGTTATGCAACATCGCTTAAATGGTTACATGTTACAGACAAGTGTATACTTTTTCTTTTTGGAAAACATTAAGGCCTGAAAAGAGACATCAATATAGGACATCATGACAAAAAGACTATTGCTTTTTTTGTGCCACTTTGCTGTGATTCACATCAATGTCTTTTTTTATATTCCAGACATACCAATGAGCCTCTCTGGTAGTTTGGTGTATCAGAACATAGCCAAAAGAATCTATCTCAGGGTTTTGCAGGATATAAAAAGAAGTAGAACTGTGCACCTATTTGTGAGTCACAGACAAACAGCATTTATTCTGTGGCTGGAACTGTCTTTGTTTGCTGAATGAAAGCCAGGTTTGAAAAGTGACTTTTCATGATTCATACTTTCCAAACTCTTATTGAGAATTTCAGAAACAAACTTAATGATGGCCTATGAGAGACAAACCTTTTGAGAGGGCCGAAACAAGTCTTTTTTTGACAAGAGATTAAATGTTAGCATCTTAAACCGTCATTCTGCGGTCCCATCTGCACACTGCAGGTTTTTTCATTGGACTGAATGGAGGAGCAATCAATGACCATTCTTCCTAACTACTTTTCTTGTTCAGGTTCAAGTGGAAAACGTATTTAGAGCTCTATTATAAAAACAAGTGGAACTAACCAATCAACAAACTCAAACAAGTGAACACAGCATGTTACAAAGACATGACATGGCTAGCCTATACAGTACATTAAATTGAGATCTTCTGAGCTTGCAGTGCAACAAAAAAAAAAGCTGAGAGCATGACCCGGGAGGGTGTCTATAACACTGTGCATGTATAGACAGTATGTATAAACCAGTATGTGTATGGGTGATGGTGAGTGATCTGATGGGCATGTTTAAGATACAGGTAGCTATTCCAAACCTGACAGCTGACAGTGGACTTGAAACATCATCGCCAATCCCCTCGTTGCTTGTTTGCAACTTCCTGATTATTATTTTGGTCCCATGAGAAAACATCAATGTAATGGCCGTCTCTCATTCTCATCTCTCTCTCTCTCTCTCTCTCTCTCTCTCTCTCTCTCTCTCTCTCTCTCTCTCTCTCTCTCTCTCTCTCTCTCTCTATTTCATCCGTCTTCTTTAATAGCTACTGCTCTCCAAATGGGCCATGTGAAATTTGATGCAGATTTGACTCCATGACATTTCACACCCTACCAATTACACCCTTCCATGAATCCTAGCCACCTACACACACATAAAGGCGGTGGCCTAAATTAAAAGCAGTGGGAAATGAAGATGAGAGAGTGATGAATTTTCTATGACCTTTTAAAGTAAAAGAAAGGACCTCTCACCTCCACCTGTCATTAAATATGTGGCATCTCCATAGGCAGGCTGGTGCCACAGGTTAATCAGTAAAACTTTTTTTTTTCTGTTGTTAATAAGTGCATCACTGTAACTAGAAAGCCTTACAATGCATGAAAGAAATGTTTTAAAAATGAATAGCATATATATTTACTTTGTCCTTTGCTGGCAGTAATATAGCTAATATGTTTGTTTGTATGCGTATGTTGGTGTGAGTACACATGTGTGGCGTGCACAAAGGGAAAGAAGAAATGAGAAAGAGATCTTATTGCCTCTTCCCCAATCAGGCTGAGTGAGTGTCAACAGCAGGCTGTTAATACTGTGGCCTGATGGGAAACGTGCTGGGAGGCCCACAAGGAGGGATTGAACCAGGGTCGATCCTGGAATGGACATAGAGTGGTGGAGGGGTGAGAGCAGTGGTGGGTGCAGAGAGTGGGAGGATAGAGGATATATAGGAGTCGGCTGAAGGATGAAGGAGGAGGTTAGGAAATGAAAAGAGGCGATTGGGCAGTGTGAAAGAGGAAAGTGGAGAGACAGGGAAAGAATAGGGGAGAGTGTGGTGGTGAGAGATGAACACTGAGAGGAAGAGAGGGACAATCAAGGTGTCCAAGAACCCCAGAATTACTCATGTACACACACACATACACACTTCTGCCTCCTCATATGCCTGTTGGCCATCTTTGCAGCAGATTGCTCTTTGTCCCTAGTCACCTTCATCATCTTTCATTCACTCATTTTTCATGCCCTCACCATGCCCTCGTTCTCTCATCACCCTGTACCACCACTCACACACGTCGTACTCGCCATTAACAGCCCCCCTGTGCCACTTGTCCTCCCAGCACCAACCTTCTGGCTCAGTACCTGTGATCCCTCTCTCCACTGTGCAATATGGCACACTTTTAAATATGCAAAAACCAAACTGTTTCAGGGATACAACGGTTTTAATAATGTAATTCGTGCATTTGGTAGTTTGATGAGTTCAGAAGTGAAGCACAGAAATTTAGAATGGAAAACACACTAACACAGTCATCACAGGATCATTACCTCTGGTTCTGTTTTCTTGATTAGCAGTGAACATGAAGGCAGAGTGGGCTTTTAAATGACACCAAGCTGTACTATGTAGCCAAAGGGTATTAGGAGCATTCGTTTCACCCAACGCTTAGCGTCTCTGCTTTTCCATTACCGACAAAAGCTCGGCTGACTAGCCAACACCTACCCACCCACCCCCACCTTCCTCTTGTAACAGTCTTCAGAAAGTAGACCATTAGCAAACGGAAATGAATAATAGGGGCAGAGGGTGGGGATTCTGTATAGAGGATTGCTTTGTGTGTGTGTGTGTGTGTGTGTGTGTGTGTGTGTGTGTGTGTGTGTGTGTGTGTGTGTGTGTGAAATATATATATGATATGTAGGCTCATGTACATGAACACACAAACACACAATGATGCTTTTCCACTGAGAGAGAGTGCTGTTGCCTCAGACTAATGTTAGCTTCTCCAAATTACTTAAACTCCATACTGGGCAGCAAGCCAAATAGCTCTGTGTGCTGCTTGAATAGTGATATAGGAGCTGGAGCTGGCTCCTAACTAGCGCCTATATGTACGATGTATCATATTCATATAGTTATACTATACACACTGTTTATTATACACAAACATGTACATTAGATGCAAAATGTGAGGAATTCATATAATGTTAGCAGTTTCATAATGAAGAAGGCAAATTAATCCATAGCTGTGGCTGATTAGAGTAATGATGCAATGTTTGTTACGTTAAATTAGAGTTAGAAATTTGCATTGATCTTATTCGGCAATTTCAATTTGTGTTGAGAAGGCTCACAGTGCCATGACCAACTAGTTTGCCATTAACCCAGTAGCAGTTCTTTAATGATATCACTAGTGGTTTTAGGATCTCATGTTGTGACATCAAAACATATTTAGAATATTAAAAAATATTTATGCTATATATATATATATATATATATATATTTTTTTTTTATTATTATTTCTCTAGTCAGTCTTGTAAAAAAAACTTACATTATCAATAGTGCACATGTTTGCAATTTGCCACTTATCTGTCCTGACTCTACCTTGTATTTCTGATAAAGGAGGGACATAGATGAGTGACTCAAGATAGAATCTATTTACAGAGAGATGGGCCTGAAGTACGAATCAGCCACATTCATCTCACAAAGCTTTGACCGCAACTTGAGAACTGAAGCCTTCCCATAACTGCTGCTGCCACTATCTCACTGATGGGGCCTTAAAAGTAGAGTTAAGACGAGACATGTGTCATCTATAAGAGCAGGAAAACTGGGCCACTCTGAAGAATGGTGTCTAGACCCCAAGCACAGATCATCCATTTTGCAAGAAGAGATGACTCTTACCACTGAAAGAAGCACTATTCTTCGCTTAAAGTTTCAGTGATGTTTTGCAGTACAGAAATGATTTTGGCTGGAGCGTACGTGTATCATGAAATGGTAATGTGTAAAGTGATCACTTGTGTATTGAATCAGTTTGTTAAAAGTGTTCATGGCTGGCTGAAATTAAAACTGTTATTTTTACTGTAGTTTCTATAATTTCTTAAGATTCACATTACTTACTGAGTTTACAATTCTTGCTGGTTGGCAGTGTATTGTACCATTCATTAGAATTGGACAGTTCTGATGGAGGCATGGGTTTGACAGGCACTATACTGTCTGTGACAATAGTTTAGCTACAGAGCTCTGAAATGGTGTGCAATTTATTACTGGTGAAGCATTGACTATCAGCTATTCTGGACTTAAGCTACAATCTGCCTAGCAAAGTAATGAGGAATAGAAACCCTATTTTTACACTTCTCACATATGAATGGAATAACAACTGGTTCAATTTGTGATAAACATCTTCATGAATAATATTAAATTCTCTCTTTTTAAAAATATACACTGTTTCATAAGTTGTTTTTTCCTTTTCCTGCACAGTGCCTGGTCCTCCCTATTTATCAGTGGCTCAGGAATCTGAGACATCAGCTATTGTTCGTTGGGATCCTCCAGACCTGACCAACGGCATGGACCTACAGGGTTACCGGCTCCAGTTTGGCCGGAAAGATGTCTCTCCTTTGGCCACACTGGAATTTGCTACCCAAGAACGACAGTATTCTGTGGGCAAAATTCACCGAGGGGCCACTTATCTCTTTAAAATCTCAGCCAAGAGCAGGGGGGGCTTTGGGGAAGAGGCTGTGGTGGAAC
Organism: Ctenopoma multispine; assembly: GCA_034779795.1. Lineage (NCBI taxonomy): Eukaryota > Metazoa > Chordata > Actinopteri > Anabantiformes > Anabantidae > Ctenopoma > Ctenopoma multispine. Next base: position 15,546,892 of record JAUYWH010000020.1, on the reverse strand, counting down.
TCAATGTGCCCGAAAATACCCCGGGGGGATACCCTCAAATTAACGAGGACTCCAATGTGACTTGCTGCTCATTGCAGCTGTCCTGGTCTCCGCCAGTGCTGGCAGAGAGGAATGGGGTAATCACAGAGTACACATTGGCCTATAAAGAAGCCGGTACAGTAGAACTGCGGGAGCTCCACTTGCCTCCCAGCCAGTCCAGCCATGTGCTCAACAGCCTCAAACCGAACTCAGTGTACGACGTGAAAATACGTGCACACACCAGTGTAGGTCCAGGGCCCTACAGCCCACCTATCCAGTATCGGACGGTGACCTTTGATCCAACAGGTAGGGCTTGTCTGTTACGTTCCCAACCTGGTTGGCAGGGGATTGGAAATTGTCTAAAAACAAAATCGGCAACAACACAAAAATGTGCCACTCCCTGCTTCAACCACCTCAACCACTTCTCAAGAAAGAGAAAATATTGATATAATTTTTTTTTGCTGTGGGATACTCACTTCACTAACCCAAACAAGGTAAAAAAAAAAAAGGTAAAAGAAAAAGTCAGTAAGTCATAGCCAGTCATTTTGAGAAAAAGGGGACCAACCTAGAACTGGAAGGTAAGTGTTGTCAGTCATCCTTGCAGCCCTTTGCCAAGCACACTCACGCAGCTAATCCCATCTCACACACAGTTTTTAAACAAGGTAGGACCTTAGTTGAACCCAGTCACTCTAAGTGTATATTTGGACTATTCTAAGATGACAAAGAGCTGATGTTAGTTCTTTATTTTATTTTTGGTTTCTGAGTTTTTGTTTGTGATACTTCTCCCCTCCTAATTCCCTTCCCCCCTTAATTTTTTTCCCTGCTTTCCCCTGTCCATAAATGGGACAGCTTTTCACATGGCCTCCCTCAGATGCACTGCAGAGGACTGTTAGCATGCTGTGTTTTAGGTCTGTCTGTATTTTCAACTGGCAACATGTTGGCAGTGCCACCCCAGACTCAGTAGAGGTGTAGGAACAGTTGGCATTGGGACCACATGGGTTAGTTGTTAATCCTTAGTTGATCTTTGGTTCAAAGACAATATTGAGATGGGTTGGCGCTACTTATGATGGCTAGCCAGTGGGAATACCTTTGTGCTCCATGGGTTTGTCATCCATGAGTCTTACGTGCTGTGTGTCTTAACCAATGGTGTTGCCCTTCTCACAGCCAATCACAGCTCACCGTTACACTCACTCCAACCCAGAGGGACGTTGCAGGGAACAGCATCTTTTTTTTTTCTCAAAATCAGGATTTCTTAATTTGTTTCTCCTTGTCTCTGTAAATGGTCATTTCACTAAAAATATCCTATATTTGTTTTTTGTTCGGAGCAGATGTTCCAAAGAATTTCACTGTCAAGTGGGCCACCAAGACCACAGTGGTCCTTGCTTGGAAGTTTTCTGAAAGCAGGTCTCCTTACAAATGCACGGTGAGTTAAAATAAACCTAATTTTTCATTCCATATAGTTTAGTGCCCATATCCAGAAAAGTTGGAAACTAAAATCTGTGATTTGTTGATTTGCTCAAACCATTATTTATCTGCCAAAATGTACAAAGAAGGATCTCCAGTGTTTTCATTAATAATTGTTGATGCCTGCTACACACTCAAAGGCTGGACAGTGGCAAAATGTGACTGAAATAACTGAAATGTTAATAAAATATGCAAGAAACACCATTCTGGATGATTTCAAAATTAGCAAGTTAATTGGTTGCAGTTGAAGAATTATAATTGGGTCGGAGTAGGATTCTCGGGACGGATATTTCAGCAGGACAATCCGAGGCCTTTTTCTGCATGTGTTTGAACACTGTGGCTTCGTAAACAGTGCATATGCTTGACTGGCCTGACATTTGTCCAGATCTGCCTCGTTTAATGGCACACAATGAGAATTAGACAATAGGAACCACAGGATATTGAGCAGCTGTATTCGATCCAGCAAGAATGTGCAAATATTTCACTTGCAAAACTGTACCAATTAGTATCCTCGTTTCCCCAAATGATTAAAAAGTGCAATTGAAATTATATAACACAATGGTAAACATTTTTTCCTGTCCCAGTTTTTTGTCTTCCTTTTTGAGTGTGTTGCAGACATCAAACTTATTTCTTTCAAATAAAGTTGGTCAATAGTAACAGTGAGAATCTTTTATTTGTACTTCTGTCCGATAAACAAAAGTGCAAGTGAATTAACTAATTAAATCAGATTTTTTTTTGCATTTTACAAAAGGTAATATAAACTATATTATTTATAATAGTTATAATTATAAATAATAAAGGATTCACCTGTCTATCAAACTCATTTTCAACATTCCCTTTCCCTCACTCATGGAGCAATCATGCATTCTTGCATACTCCTCCTTACCTGTCTATTCAACCACCAGTCTATTGACGAACCAGAATAATCAACTTCTGAACCATCTATTGAACTCTAGATTGAATATAATCGTCAGAAGATGGATGTGGATGCTAGGCAGATGAGGGTGCTCATCACTGGGCTAAGGCACAACACCACCTACGAGTTCAGGGTGACCTGCCAAGAAAGCATGGACGGTGGACAAAGACACCGTGTGGTGGCCAGGACTGCACCACTCATCCTAGTCAAGAAACCCAAGCTGGACATCTTTGCTGAGCCTGACAACATGCTCACCATGTCTTTCCCACCAGTCGATACCAAGGATGTCAAGTGAGTGTAGTTTGCTGAAAGATGGGTGCCACAAGCTGCATCTGAATTTTCTGTGAAGGTTGGGTTATTTAGATGTAAATATTGATATGCTTGAGATCTGCTGTGATCTGTGTTGAAATTTAGATCTTAAGACATGCTGACCATTACTACTGCACTTATTGCTTCAATTTCCAACTCTAGAGAATTTTGTGGTATCTTTTGTAACTTGCACTGGTGCTGTGTTTTCAGGAACTTCTATGTTGTGGTGGTGCCACTTAAGAGAACCTCTGGAACTGTTAAAAACCTGAAGAACCCTGATGAGATGGACATGGAAGAGGTGGGGTCTTTATGTTAGCAGGAGTGGTAGCATTTGTCTGGAACACAAGAAGTGATTGGGCTGTTTTTTGGGTACTGGGGAGCGTAATGCGAAGATACATTTATTTGTCCTTTCCTTTTTTGATCAGACACTTTGCTCTCTGCTGATAAAACAGTTTCAAAGGCACATTTGTGTTCCCAGCAGTTGCATGTGCTGGGCAATTTGTGTATTGTATACACCACGTACCAGACACAAATCACAGACGTCAGTACATATTAACCATCCTAATTTAACCTGCCAAGCATGCAGCGGAGATAATTACACAGTTTTTATTCACTCTTTCTATAGCTTAGGGTCACCTTGAGCGCCAGATCAACAGTGTCTATCCCTGTTGGATATGGGATTACACATATTCCTTTTACCTCCCACCTCTGTCTGCAGTTTGAAATGAAAGAGAGGGATTCAAAGCTTAGAGGGTTGGAGGGCACACATCATTTTATTGTCCCACATATTCTAGTAATTCTCAAATATTTATAGTTTCACTTAGATACATGCTTACTGGTGACAAATTATTTTGTGTATCTGATTTCATAATAACTGAATGTTTCTGACTCATGTTTTTTTATTCTAGATATTATAAACAAAGCTTTAACAGCAACAAAAACATCATCAGTTACCTCATAGTTACCTAGTTTTAGTCCAAGATCGATCATTTCATTTGAGACTGATGTTGTAGAATCTGTAAAAACAAAAGAGGGAACAAAAAGAAACACACAAAAACTGATATCCTTTTACATCATTCAGCTGTTGCGGGAGGTGACCCCAAAGCGTCGTTCACGCCGTCAGCTGGCTCAGCTGGACCAGAAGAAGCCCTACATCACGGCCTGCTTCAGGCAGCTGCCCTCCACCTTCACGGTGGGATCTGACCATCGGCACAGCAGCTGTGAGAACAAGCCTCTTGAACCTGGTCAGGAGTATGTCTTCTTCCTGCTGGCTGAACTCAATGTGACTGCTGGGGTGAGTTACTAATCTGGTACAGTTTAGTTGATGTATACCTTTTAGTCAATATTTTAAAATAAAAATGATTTTATTAATTTCTTTTGATTTAATCGCTTTTTTCTGTTCAGAAAATGTTTGCTACCAGCCCTTACACCGACACAGTGGTGACTCCTGAGCTGGTGGTGGACCCCCTGCCAGTAGAGACTGGTGACGGACTCATATGGGTGGTAGGCCCAGTCCTGGCTGTGGTCTTCATCATCTGCATTGTCATTGCCATTCTCCTGTATAAAAAGTGAGTTGACAATTGGACTTTACTGTGTAAAAATGACATTGTTCAACCTCAAATGATGAATGAAAACACTCGGTTAGTAAACAAGAGTGGTTGATGTTTTATTCTGGAAAGAAATGAAATCCAGTCTTTCCATCCAGATTCCCCTCCTCATATCATTATGGTACACAGAAAATTGAAACCTTCAGCTTTGAATTGTTAGTGTCTTCTTTAATTTTTTACTGAATTTGGGTGAATGTGCAATTGAGCAGCACAACAAATATTTCCTTGTCATTTGATGTTGAACCAGTTACTTGCAGTGTGACTGGGGAACTGGGCTTTTGGGAAATAATTGCATGTTAGGGAGCATGTTGAAAGAGGGGCTTATTTTGTATTCACAGTTGCATGATATTGAAAGACCCAAAAACATTTTTGCATGTAAATATGAAAGTTCTTTTTGTGAGAAAGATGGTTGTGGGAAGTGAGGGGGTCGAAGAAAGAATAAAAGAGGAGATTCTTCGAGATGGTGCTCAACAACTGGACTAAATATACTATGTATATATACTGTATATATACTATCTACCAATCAATGGAGATATCACACATATAGAATAAGAAATATATTTTAATGCTCATTCATTTCTGAAAGAGTACTCCACGAAGGTGTTATTCCAGTTTTGCTCAAGTTACTTAGTAGTTTTTTTGGGTATGAATAACTTCACAGGAGTGAGTGACCCTGTCTTGGTGGTTAGGGAGAGTAACATCTCTCCTTGGATCTCTCTTTTTTTCTCTCTTCTCTTTCTCTCCACCACAATCTCCCATCTCCCCCTCCATCTCTCCCTGGTGAATAGTGTTTCCTGGGTCTGCCCTTGGCCCTGACATTCCCTTTCCCTGTCTGTATCTGCACCTTTGTGCACTCACATAAGCACACATACATTCATATAAACAGACACTAGCTCACAAATGTATGCACTTACTTGCACATCTCACTGAATCCTCACCTGTTCTCATACTGATACATGTGTACACACACTCACATATAGGCGCACACACACTCACACACACACCTCCTCCAAATGCTGATGGGCTTTATCTCAAGTTTTGCGAGCCCTGTAGCGACCCCTGTGAATTTTAAACTGCTCTCTATTGATTTATCTCTCTTCTTGCCTCTCCCTCTCCTTTTCTCCTTGTGTCTTGTGTTTTCACCATCTTTATATATTTATTTGAATCCTATTGCTTTCTCTGGAAACAGCAAACCTGACAGGTAAGGCTTAGCCGTACTTTATTGCATTTTACAGGGGAAGACAAAATTGCCTTGCTCAGCAAAAAAAGATGCCTTTAATTAGTGGAGGTGAAGGAGAGTTGTGCGTACTTGATGCGCGTTCTCAGCTCTCCAATTGTTGATTTGGTTTCACTTGAGCTTTCTGAACCCGCTGAGTCACCAGTGAGTTGGAGTTGTGTAGCTGGTTAGGAATTGTCATTAGTGAGAGTTTAGACTGTTTTCCTGGATAAAGTGTTCACTAAAAGTTATTCTTATGTTTTTGTGTTTTTGTTGTTCGTCTTCTCTTTCTACTATTTGTTTGTCCTACTCTCCAGCCGCAAAAGGAAGGAGTCAGAGCCGCGCACAAAATGTCTCCTGAACAACGCAGATATTACACCCCACCACCCTACAGACCCTGTGGAGATGAGACGCATTAACTTCCAAACACCAGGTACAGGAAGAACACAACACAGCCTAGTAAAAAGATTTCACTTTAAAATGTAACTACAAGTTGTATGTTCATTCAGACCTCCAAAATAACTATTTATGATTATTGAAAAGGATGTCGTATTAAAAGGCTATGTAAGACTTCTATTCTCAACCTGTTTGTAAGCAAATCTCTGGGTTTATATAAGATGTTCTGCACCGCTCGTCAAAATCCTTAGTTATGGAACCTACTTAAATAAAAAGCAAATTTCAAAATTTAGCAAAACCATTAATTAGCATCAGCTCTAATCCAAAAAACACCATTAGTGGATTTCTAAAGGTCATAGTGGTAACCCAAATAGAGACGCACGCACACTGTAAAGTTTTTGATTCATGTCAGACAATATGCGGGGTGTGTTTATACCAAACATAGCCTACACATCCTACACAACTCTTATACAACTATTCACAAACACATAGTAAATTATGTCTGGTGTTGTACTTAATGTTTTTTTTTATTTCAGAAACAAACTCTTTTTTTCTAGGTTTTTACCTACTTCGACTTTTGTCTTTCTTTCCCTTTGGCGTTCATCCAACCAAAAGCCTGGTGTTAAAAACAGAGCACATTAAATCCTGTATTCATTTTCAAAGGTTTCACCAATGAAAGCTTGTCTGACATCTCCCCCCCTACCGCCTTTTCAGACTCATTGTCAATCAGTCTGCCACCCTGTTATCCAGCCTCCTGTAATATGGGCATCTACAGTTCGTTGTTTTTGGTCTGAACTGCAGTTAAACCGAGATTTCTTTTGTGTGCGTGCGTGCGTGCGTGCGTGCGTGCGTGCGTGCGTGCGTGCGTGCGTGCGTGCGTGCGTGCGCATGCTTGCACATTTGATTCTGTCATTGTGTTTACATGCAATCAAGTAACTGGGTTACAATTGGCTTTCTCAAGTAAGCTGATTTCTTAATTGTCAAGTAAACGGGAAACCTGGTTACCATAATCAGTAGTAGGGATTTAGAGAAACCTAATTTCCCCTGCTAGATTTCTCCCAGAGAACTCCCATTACTCTACCTTTTGTATGTGTAACCTGGTTTCTAATGGCTTTTTACAAGAGAACTGTGAACCACACTTCCAAAATCTGCCCAAGGTAGAGAACAAATCAGATTACTCGTCTGCTACCAGTCAACAGCTTTCTTCAGTGCATGTAAACTCGTTCTGTGATTACCCAAGAAACCTGGTTTCTCTGAGTGACCTGGTTAGTGGTGTGCATATAAATGCAGTGAGTGTTGTAAACAAAGCCACATGAATTAGCAATAGCATGTCTGTATGTCAGTTTTGAAAACTTGCTATTTCAGTCACACTTGCAGCCAAATGCAATGCAGATATTTTTCAGTTTTCCAGCAGAGGGTCATATTCTTCAAGAGTTGTTGCCCACTTGAAAAGACATTGTTCTCAACTGCTTAAGCAAAAGATGAGTAAATCCCTCAAAAGTGAAATGGACATCCCCTCATTTCTTCTGTGTTCTTACCATCTCCTAGTCTAGTTGTCCTTCAGTCACCCATCCCTCATACACAGGCAGTCCTTGCTCCATCAAAAGGCTCAGATTTCAAAATGGAGCATTACTCTTGATCTTCTTTAGGAGCCCATGCACATTGCCTTGAGTTGGTATCTTGGGGGAAAAAAGCCTAATTTCTTTACATCAGAGAAGAGCGATATTATGATTAAAGAAGATGCATAATGCACAGAAATGTGGAAGTTCAATTTACTGTCTTCTTCATCTTCATCTTCATCTTGCTTGGTATTCAAAACCAGTGGGTCCATAATAAGGTTATAATGGTTATCTTTTTCTCTGACTTCCAGCACTTTTCCACCGTAGTCTCAAAATTTCTTTTTCTTAAACATACAATATACAACATTCATCAATACGTGCTGCAATGTATCCTTGTGTATGACAAACATTCTCATTCAACAGCCCTGCCATTGTTACACAGAAATGGGTGATGTTATCTCGACACCCGGGAAATTTAATTTGAATGGACATTTTAGCCTAATTAAGTGGGCCAGTGAGCATTTGTGAACATCCCCATCAGCTAATAGCAAGTATTGTTCAAAGGAGCATACTCTCATTGCACTTATCTAAGGCCCCTCCAATCCAACAGAGCATATGCCACATCGGCAATGTGTGCTCATTGACCCTGAGCACGGGGAAACAAAAGAAGTATGTTTTTTGATTAGGCTTCCTATAGGCTAGAGAGAGAGGGAGGTGTGTGGGTGTGTGTGCATTCATTTGTACTTTAAAGCTTGTAGGTCACGTGACAGCCTCACAGTGACATCCCATATCTCCTCGGGTGCAGAGTGACTCATTTTGTCATTATCTTCATTGGTGCCTGGGGTTTAATTGGCAAATGGGGCTAAAGTAATGAAGCAGCACGATTCAGTGGATATCAACTGTCTATCTCCAACCATACCCCCCAACGCCACCACCACCGTTAGTGTTCCCTTTTTTTCTCTTAGTCATTTTTTTCAATATCGTTTTCATTTTTGTCTCTTTTTTTTTCTACTTTTTCAGATTTGCTGTTTAATAGCTGTAAACTATATACTATAAATAAGGCACATCACGCCCCCATAATTTTGTCAGAAGAAGTGACTTCCATATTTAAGCCTGTAAAAATCAAAAAGTTTCATGCAGACAGTGTGAAACACTTGCAAAATCCACAGACACCAGCCAATTGCTCACATCACCAGCCTGCTTGTTCCCTCCAGATTATGGCAGTGACTGCAACAACTGTGCCCTCCTTCTCACAAACACGCACATGCAGCACACGCTTAAACATAAACATAATCAGACATGCCTGTACCCTCCCTCTTGCTGTGATGAATGACATTTGGAGATAGTGGATCAGAGCACCACCCGCTAGGTTTAATTAGTCATTGTCACAAATCAATTAGTGAGAGGGGGATGTTTGATGTCTTCATCTCTCTGCGCTCATTTGGCACCACTGGCATGACGTCCTCTCACTAAGGCATCAGCAAAAGGTAAACTTACCTAGACTGACTGTAGCAACTTTTATTTTGCATAAATAAATTGAAGGAAATTTTACCTGAACAAGAATCACAGATGAATGATGACCGAGCTGCCTCCTTGCAATAAAGGAATTAGAAAGGGAACCAATAGAAAAAATAGAAAAAAATTTTTCCTTCCATTAATCACTCCTAATTCAGGGGAAACATTTTGTTTCTATGGATCAAACTTGCCATGTTTGGAGGTGACATCCTTTTGTATCACTGAGTTACTCTTGTGATCTAAGTTCAGCTTATAGTCCTGGCAAAATTAATTTCCCTTTGATGTGTGAGATGGCAGCGCAGATTGGCTCTTTCTGCAGGAACAGTTAAAGAGACCTGAGTCTTCCCGGACTTAACATTGACTGGCTGCAGCCTCAGAGGACTTCTTCTCTGGAACAGATAAGACTCTGAACTATCACCACACTCCTCAGAGCTCTAACTCCCATCAGCTCTGGCTCCACAGCTGTCAACCAAGAATGTGGACACTTTTCCACACCTTTCACTTCTAGTGCCTCAGCACCAAACCACGGACAAAGAAATCTTTCAGAGTCAGTTTTCACCAGGAAACATAAGCTGTTTTTTCTTTCTCTATCTCTTTTTCTTGTCAGTGGTGTTTATGAAAGCTTAGAGATATCAAATCAGTCTTATCCTGATCTCTATGAGCATTGATATGGGACTTAGCAGAGGGGAGTTCTCAGCAGTGCAGCAGAGGCTAATGCCCATGGCTAACCAGTCTGCTCCTGAGGAGAACTGTGGCACTGATTGGGATTTGGTAGTGGAAGGGAAGCTCTGGGCTGATCTGAAAATGTTTGCCCTACTTTTTGCATGTCAGTGTAGCAGTCTGGTCTCAAATCTGTCATTCAAGCTACCCTGAGAGGGGCCTGAATTTACCGATGGTAAAGAATTTTGTGTTTTTATTTGTGTTATATTTCATGGCTTTCTATCATTTTATGTCTTGTTTTTACATAGTCAATTATGTTGCATTATAGCTTTTTGAAACCCTTCTGTTTGCTGTTCTTTACAGATTCTGGTCTAAGCAGTCCTCAGAGCGAAGCAGATTTTGACTATGAAAGTTAGTCTCTTTGCTTTTAGCATTTACGTACCAGCTTTCTTTTTCTTTCTTATGTTTTTTTTTTCCAACCACCGCTTGCCTTCATTTACAAATATATAATTTGGTTTGTTTTTTCACATGATGCAGCAAAATTTTAGCACTAATTAATTTGATGTTAGTTTTTGTTTGTATACCAGGCTGTTTTTGTTTTTTTCTTTAATTGGATGTCAGTCACAATATTCACTTGGGCTGTTGGCTGTGCATTAATCCATCATGCATAAATAACCTGTGCGATCACTTGTGATGATGTAGAGATGGTTGCGAGGTGTTTTTTACGGGATTACAATCTCTATTATCCCCCTTTTCTCCCTCCGTTCCTCACCTCCTTGTTGTTGTTCTCCCTTATCCTTCCTCCTCCTTCACCAACTCTGCTCCATTTCCATTCTGAACTAACAGGATCTTTTCTGTGCTCGGAGATAACGAGCAGAATTAATTAAAGCAGTGGCAAACAATGGCTCGACATTTGATCACCCCCTCTCTCTGCTCACTGCAAAAGGATCATCCAAGAGAAAAAGCAGAGTTTCTGGTTTTCCTCTTTCCCCTTCATTTTCTTTGCTTACCCACAGAAAAGCTTCTTCCCTTTTATATGGAAATATGCAACATCACAAATAGGCTTTTGGAGAAAGACTGGTTTGGCTTATCAAAAACAATCATCCTATTTTTCAGGCATATAGACTGCAGATTGTGAGATTGGAAATGTGAAATTAGATGCTAGTTTGCTTTGCAGTGTTCATTGATCATGTTGTTGATTGTGTTGGAAGAAGAATCTGTACACGGATAAGAAAAAGCTGTGAGTTAGGGGGGCCATGTTGAAGAGAAGAACGCAGCTTTTGAAGAGGGGTTAGGGAATAAAAAACAATTTGTCCTTGAATGACTTTGCTAGACTACAGGTCACAGCAAAGCCTAGTTTTGAAAGTAAATCTTTTCTTGAAAAACACTGCAGTGTGCAGTGTATGAATGACAAAAGAACAAGTGTTAAATTTGTCAACATATAGCAATTGATTAAGTAGGCAAAATGCAAGGTGGGATAAAGGTAAATAATAGATTGAAGTTTTCATTTCATATGTTTCATTTGGCATTCTGCCAGAGTTTCTGGAAAGAAGAAAAAACACTAGGATGTATAACCTTCAGCCTATCCCACTAGCAGCGCATCATGGTTTACTTGAATATATATGTAAACACTTTGGCCTGATATACTGTATCTCCCTAACCATACCAGACACTTATACATGCTAACAGTAATGTGGGCAGTAAACACAACGAACAGGAATTGATCGAATTTGAGTATGTCTGTAACTCATGCACACTCACAAATAAACCTAGAGACACACACAGAGTAAACTACACTACCACACACACACTCACACACACACAAATCCAACACAAACATTCTTTGATCTCTCCTCAAACAACCCGCTCTTGTTCTCTCAAGGAGAAGTCAGGGCCCCTCATTTACATACACACTTACTTATTTCACTTTCTGATACCTTTTGCCTTTGAATTTGAGGCAAGTAAACTGACAGCTGAATTTAATTTGAAGCATTTTCGCTTTCTTTCGATGCACGTATCAATGAATTCCCATACCAGAAGTGATTAATAACTGTCTTCTTCTCAAATGGTGCAGCTACATCTGCATCCTCTGTTAGCTCATTGACAAATTCACCTATGAATAAGTAAACACACTGTTTTGTACAAACACATTAATATAATCTGACTTCTCTGATTACCTTGAGAGTTAAAGTTTATTAAGCTACTTAATCGAAAAATACATTTAACTTAAGCTTTATAAACATTATTCATTTAGCAAATGATTGAAATGATCCATTAAGGGCATGAGTGTTTGTTGCCCAACTCTTGTCAAGTAGTCTGTTAATGCAGTGTGTCCATTCAATTTCCAGAGTATGTCATCCCATCTAATGTCATCTCCATTTGTCTCATAAATGCATTGTAATCTTTGTTAATCTTCGTGTAATTGATCCCGCCACATTGTTCTCTCCATGTAAAATAAATTACCATTACTAATGAAGACTGTCAGCACAGAGAGTTGGGCTTCACCTCCTAAGTGCAACAAAAGCAGCTGAAACATCAGTGACCCCTCTGACATCAGAGGTATTGTAAGCATTGTTGTAAAATGAAAATTAAGGAAGGTTAATGTGATTATGCCTATTTTCATGCCCAGTTAAGCTGGGTAATGTTTTTTGTGAAGTGAAGTCAACATTCTTTTGACTTCTGACCTCATCACTCGAGAGGAAAAGAGTCCTCTTACTAAAAATACAAGTACTGCCAGACTGCATGCAGGGACAGAGCCACAATCCATGGATACTTCATATTCCATTACATGGCCTCAGCATTATGCTCCTAAATGGATTAGTGACTGGAGTGCACAGCAGTGCTGATAATATTGTAGCAGCAGCAACAAAATATTCAATGGATATTGGTGTGAGTGAAAAAAAAAGATTTTGCAGTTTTCTAACCCAAATGAAAAGCTATTTTCTGGGAATTCATTTGGCTAAAGAGCACATTGGACATGCAACTGAGAATGTTTTCTGTGATTTTGGGAGGTAATGTGTGTTTACTGTAAAACCAGTGTACACTGCGTTGGGGGAAGCAGCAGATTAAGGAAAGGGCAGAAACGGGAGCTTGCTTGCTTTGCACTGGCTGGCTGTAATGGAGCAGCTCACTGTGTCACTCGGCATCACTCACACTCCTAAACCCCTTTATCCCCCTCCCACCTTCCTGTGAGCCCCCAGGTCAGGGCTCCGCACTACAATAAGCCCATTTTTGTAGGGGCAACAGTCAAAATTGGCCACAGTGCTACTGTAGCAGCACAGCAAAAGCATTACATATTACAGATACAGTGGGAGCAGGCCTGTAGGAAATGTTGGGTCTGATCCAAATTGGAAGACTATTTCATAGCCTCTCTCTCTCATCTTTTATTTTGATTAAGGATGTTGCTGAAATTAATAGTTTAAATGTAAAAAAGAATAATAAGCCATATTCAATATAGGCCGTCAAAGACATTTAAGTCCACTTGAATTTGTAAGACCAAAGTAAAACCATCCTTAAATACTAACTTCCATCGCAAAGCTGTTTTTTTCACTGACTGGTGATCCACTATTACATGTTTCCTCTTTTTTCTTTATAGCAGCGATGCTAAACAAAAATCTTACTTTTGATTATCTTCAATGTGGAGTACAAGGGATTTTTGTCAACATAAGCACTCCACTGACTCAGAGAGTTAAAAGAGCTGTCGTGTTTCTTGTCTCTGATTTTACCATCAGACTTTTTTCATCTTGTCTCACTTTTAACTAACTTCCCAAGTTATTAAAAATTATTTTTGCCACATAATTTGTGAGCTGCAATTGGTCTTGGTTTTACTGTGGTAACAGTCAGCAGATATTCGTCCTATTGGACCTTCTGCCTGTCAACATCATGACCATTGTTGGAATTTATACTATTTGGTCTGTGGGTGTTCACAAGAAGCTTTTTTGGTAAATAATCAGTCTCAATTGACAGTTGTTGCTACTTTTGAGCTCTGGCCTGGTCAAATCAAGTTCCTACAACATCACACCTCAATAAATTTGTATTGTGTCTGCGTCACTATGTTCTGCACACGCTTTCTGACCACTAAAACCCATCTTCCACTGTTGCATAAGCAAGTAATTCTCACTGGACTAATGCACCTTCTTTCCTTTCTTTCCCTGTGTGGAATTTTTCTCTCCCTTTTCTGACGAGCAGGCATGATGAATCATCCTCCCATCCCGATCTCAGAGCTGGCCGAACACACAGAGCTTCTCAAGGCCAACGACAACCTCAAGCTCTCACAGGAATATGAGGTGAGCGTGCCAAAGGTTTCGAAGTTCAGAGTCTCTTTTGAGTATTGATTTCTGTCTGATTCTGCTTTCATTGTACAGGAAGAGTCCCTTTCTCCCTAGAGATTTAGATCTTCTTCAAAGTCTTTTTTTCCCCACTTGTTGACAGTACAGCAGTCGATGGTGCTTAAGCAATTATGAAATATCAATTGTACTCTTCCAATATATTTAAAGCCTCAACATGGCAAAGCAAGGCAATTGTTGTATTCAATTATATGAAATTTCCCTCAGCAGGTTATTACAGCTTCTAAACTCCCAAATGCAATTTCCTCATATTCTTGGCTAAATAAAAGAATCATTCTACTGTAATGCATCCAGTACTACATCAGTAAACATGAATAAAAACTGTGTAATATTTCTGTTCCAAAATTAACACATCCTTCTGTGACACCCAAAATGTGTGTACAATAAAATACATTTAACAGAGGAAAATAGAAACTCGTAAATTGGTGACTTGAGAATATTTTATCTAATTTTAAAGATTATGCCTAAATTGAACCAGAAAATTAAGATTGAGGATTTTACCTAGTTTAATCATTTACTTAAAGAATTGTGATTAATGTTTTAACAAAGGGATGAATAAGTGTTAAAATTCTTCATGCACAACAATGAATTTGGACTAAAGATTTTCTTCCACAATAGAGATATATTCTGGTGTTTTTGGAGAAAGACACACTGGCAGTCAAGGCTTTGTGTGTGTGTGTGTGTGTGTGTGTGTGTGTGTGTGTGTGTGTGTGTGTGTGTGTGTGTGTGAACGGGGTAACTGAGCTGTCTGAGCTCTGAGACCATGGCGGTTATAAATGACACCAGAGTTGATTAGAAATCAGGACCGCTGAATCAGCTCTCGTTTGCATACAAGCAATATCCCCTCCTCGCCATCCCTAAATCACTGTGCCTGTCGCCTCGCTGCACGCCAGGCTAAGGTGGGAAGCGGGTACACCAGTTATCATGCCTGCCAGTGGATGTTGGTGGATAATGACTTCTCATAGCAATTCAGTATTTCTTGGGTATCTATTATTCATAAATCCACATCCGGGCCGTGTACCAAATGGACAAACTTGTTCCATTTGGGAGTAAGAGAGTCGAGAGACGTGATGCCAGAGTTGATGCTTTGCTACAACTACAACTTCTAATTACTTGGCTTTGAGAGAACATTAAACCGCCCTCTCGTCTTTTTTCCCAGTCTGTCTTTTTCTCTGTCCCTGCCCCTTCACACAACCACCCCCAGGAAAAATAAATGACCAAATTAAATAGAGAAGTGTAATTTTAATTTTGTTATTTTCTTGATGAATGGCTGCTCGTCCGGGCGCCCTGGCTTGCCAAGTGCAGCTCTACGGGGCTTTGACTGATTGGTTTATAGCCAGGCAGGATGTGAGGGAGGAGGAAAAATAGAGGGAAGAGGGAAGAGAGGAGAGAAGAGAGAGATGAGGTGGGGAAGCTTGGTTAATGATGAGGATTTAGTAAGGAGAGAGGGAGCAGTGCATCACAGCTGGAGAGCGAAGATGAAGACGAGATAATCTGACATACAAACGGTGATGATAAGGTAGACTTTTACCTGACAATACTGAAGCCGTAGAGTTTATCTGCCATCTGACAGTTAACAGTTGTGTGCTATAAACCCTGACTTATTGACCTGTCATTCATCTTCAAACATGCCTTCAATAATCATAAAAAGTGGGGAAGAAATTCAATTCTCAAATAATTTTTCGTTGATGTAAAATTCACGACTCAACTGTTGCCACACATTAAAAAATATTTAAGTTTGGACTACACACAGATGCGGTTTAAATTTTTTAAGGAACAGTATTTCAGGGAAATTAAGCCAATCATTCTATGAATAGTAAGCCTTTAGATAATCTACAAAGAAATGGAAAATAGCTGGAGAGTGACTGCTTTATAGAGAGGGAACGTAAAACATCAGATAGGAGAAGGAGATGGGGAACGAGATAAAGATTTTGAACATGGAGAGCTGCAGATAAGGAAACCAAGAGAATAGGAAAGATAGAGAATAGAGAGCAGAATGAAAGGAAAAACAGAGATGGGAGGAGGCTGAAACAGAGGGAACCTCTGATTGCTGTAATGATTACACGCAAATTGTTATATAAGGTTTCCAGTTGCACTTCGTTTAGCTTCAGCCTCTTTTTCTAGCCCCCTACCCTACACGCTGAAGCCCTAATTGCAAATCTCCCTCAAACTTCTATTCCCATACCAACAGAGCATCAGACCACCAAAAACAGACAATGAATTGTGATGGAAAACATTTTTATCCTGAAAAAAGAGAACAGAATATTTATCTGGGATCCTTTTTTATTTTAAAGAGGCAGCTAGAATTTGTCTTTCCCCAGAGTGTCGGGCTTCGCTCCACTCCCTTCCCTCAACAGGGGAGAGCAGTATTGTTATTTGTCATTATGTATCCGTTACATTAATGATCTTGATAAAATGCTGTGAATATTTAAATCAGTCAGCAAGCAGATTTCCATGCAGCTATTTTCCTTTTTCCTTTGGAGAAATCGCACTCTCAATCTCTTCCTCTCCCTCTCTCTCTGTTCTCTGTGTGATAGCTTTCAGGTCATATTGTTATTGCTCAGCTCATCTCACTGCTCCTCTGATTCTCTCTTTGTGTGTGTGCATGTTCTGCCAGTCTATCGATCCGGGCCAGCAGTTCACCTGGGAACACTCCAACCTGGAGGTGAACAAGCCCAAAAATCGTTACGCCAACGTCATCGCCTACGACCACTCCCGTGTCATCCTGGCTCCCATCGAGGGTAAGGCTCGCCTTCAGCACCTCACAGTTGGGCTCAGCTCATTGCAGATCATTTGGGAAATTACCATAATTACAGACTCGGTCTCAAATTACTAATTTGTAGTCAATAGACATACAATAGACCAGATAGTAGACCGTGAAGACCAAATGAGAAGATAACATTAGTCAAAATAGAATCCAATCAAGACAGAATCCTGATTTTTATTGCACTGAAGAACAAAAAAAGATGCTTGCAAATCAAAAACTGTTTGGACCGGATACGATTTCTGTAGCTGATAGATGAATTAGTACTCTTGAACCCAAATAAAATGATATCATTTACACCATGTGAAGTTCAGCTCATTTAGATTTCCAGCAAATAGTGAATTCATATAAGAAAACACTTTGTTTTCAGCAGCTTGATTCTGAGCAGCTGAACAGTTTGTGGAATTATATTATTTGGGGGAAGGGGGTTTGGGCAAGGATTTATTTCAGCTCATCTTTTCTCCCATTATTCAGTCATGTCTTACAGTCAGAGTTCCTGGTAATTTGACCAGTGTTTTCACCATTCTATTTGTCTCATCGGGTTTGCACTTGTCTCCTGATTTCCCTCTAACTGCTCATAGACACAGTACTGAGAATCTCAGAGCAAGAAAAACTCTTATTCCAACTCCCAAATCTCAATGGACATTGTCAGAGGTAGTCACCCTTCACTGCTGACATTGTTCTGTTGTTGCATTGCCAGAAGAGCGCTCGACTTCTCATAGTCGTGGCAAACTTGCTACTCCGCAGTGCTCTTCTTTTGTGTGAGCTAACTGCTCTGACTTGATTTCAACATCTCGCAATAGTCAGGCCAATTTGAGGGTGCAACAACATGCATAACAAAATCATCCCAGGGAAGAAAAAAAATGCCTCGTCCATAAATACATAAATTAATCAAGTCTGAAATTTCTATTTTACACTGCAGTGATTTTGCCATTAGTCGCAGCAGTAGAACAATTCATGCACGCTGCCATTCTCTGTTCACTTAGCTATGACTAAAGCCAAGGCACCACAGTCGGATTGTGCAACGTGGTATCTGTTTTAATGACATTTACCTCTTTCTTCCTTTTTTTTCCCCCTGTTCTTTCTTTCATTATTTTTATTATTTTTTTCTGTTTTCTTCATAGTACCTCTTCTCTGAATTCTCTCTGTCTCGTTTACTCTCTCACTCTTTCTCTGTCTTATTCTTCTCCACCCTGCTTGTTGTCCTCACTGCCTCGCCTGTCTTAAATTAGCCCAGTCATGTGTTTCGCTGTTTGTCGCTTGAATGAGGAGACGTCAGTCAAAGAGACGTGACTCTCCAACATGGAGGCCGTCATACTGGAGTCTCTTTTCAACTGACAGGATTGTAGAAGTTGGTTTAATGAAGATGGGTGATGTTATGCTTTATCACAGATGCTCAGTTTTAGACATATACTAATTGGAAGATTATCTTGTCTACATTTTCAACATTATGGCTCAAAACGTTAACATTAACTGAGTCTGGAATGTCCTTTCACAGAGCTTGAGGATACTGTCTATGTTTCCCTACATCAGAGCTTGACAACAGGCTTGTATCACACAGGATAGTAGTAGAGGTGTGTTGCTTACTTGATACCATGAGCAATCCTGAAGAAGCTTTAAAGTGTTCTTTTAGTGCTGCAGATGCATTAAAGGTGCCACAGAATAATTTGATACTGTAGCTGCACGCAGTGAGTGGAAGCTAAATTTTGCAATAGATCTTACAAGTGCTGTACACACCAACCTTGCATTTAAAGTGTTTCCAGTACACATTCATCTATTCAGAAATGCAGAGGACTAGATTTAGTGGAACTGCTGTGAAAAAGAGCACGGTGGTGGTCTTAAAGGGACGGTGACTAGATCTTCTTGCGAGGTGGCTGAGTAGTTGATTTACTACTCTCTATCGTCCATCTTCACATTGTGATAGTAAATCAGATGCAGCCTAAGTAGAACCACTGAGGTAGAAAAAAGAAAATGATAAAAGAGCAGTGTCTGAAGTTGTGATTGTGAGGAGGTTGTTGAGGTTTCTCTTGGCTTCACAGTAGCAGAGGGGGAAGAAGCTTTTTTTTAACAATTCATTTAATTTGTAAGAGAACTTAAATCTTCTTTTATTATTAGTCTAGAAACATACATTCCCTTCACTGAGAAACTGGTTCCCTGTGTGTGAAAACCGGGACTTGCTGGGACAGATGGCACAAAAATATAAAGGTGTAAATAATTAGTAAAATAAGTAAAGTAAAATAATAGCATTTGACAAGGCAGGATAAAAAGAAAAACAGCAACAATCATTAAGTACCATGTTTCATCTTTTAATCTCATATTCTTCTGGTCTTTATTTAGGTATCACAGGTAGCGACTATATCAACGCCAACTACATTGACGGCTACAGGAAGCAGAATGCCTACATCGCCACCCAGGGTCCTTTACCAGAAACCTTTGGGGACTTCTGGAGGATGGTGTGGGAGCAGAGAGCAGCCACTGTGGTCATGATGACGAGGCTGGAGGAAAAGTCACGAGTAAGACTGCTCAAACGGTTTTTGGACTGATGCTGGGTACTGCTTCGCTGTAGTGACCTCACAAGCCATTTAGAAATGTTGTTTAAAATAAACCTCAAAATCAAATCACTGCTTCATGGAACCAAGTACTCGAACCAGCTGGTGAAAGTGGCTCAGCTTTACACTGATTTCCCAGTTGCACACCTGAACTTCATTGGTTGGGTAATCGGATTTCATTTTCTCGAGATGGGTTGCTAAAGAAGTGTTAAAATTTGAATGGGCTGGACGAAAGCAGCAGTGGAGACTGATAAAACAGAGTTAAGTCAACTACCGTCTACCTCTGTGCATCTGATAAGTTAGCCTACGTATCCACTGAGACTGTCTTCACTGACGTGTTTTATCTCCTTATTTGCAGTAGAAATTTCAAGCTGTTGCATGTCTCCTATAACACTGAGAGCTTAGCGAGTTTTACCTCTCAGAATAGATAGTGAGAGGACCTAAAATTTTATTTGAAGCAACGATGGAGGTTTTGCAGCTTTTGGCCAGTGCCTCCCACAACCATCTGCTGGAAGTGGAAGTTAGAGTGCCTGGAGAACACAGAAGCTTACTTTCAGCATGGATGGATGAAATGTCATGGTGTAATCACAAATGCCCTTTTTGCTTTTTATGCATTTTCTTTCCATTGGAAGTGACCACAGGGTGTGTAGGAAATATATTTAGGACTCACACTTGATCTTGAGAAGGAAAGTAACACTTCTCATAGATAAGAACATCCAACTTTCTTGAGTTATTTCTGATTTTCACACTTTTCTTTAGCCAACTAACTAAAAGAACAGAGATTTCATTGGAATCAGGCATCAGCAACACGTTACAACCACACACCATCAAAATAGAAAATGTATAAGTAATGGCAGCTCCTACTGTGATCATAATAAATTAATAGAAATTACTTTGGGCTTGTTTAACAAAGTTTTTTTTAAGTGTGACTTCTATTTTGTTTGTCTATTGTGATAGCTAGTTATTATTGTATGAGCAATTTCTCTGAAAGATGAGCTGAGAATGCAGGTTTTTTGCAATTTCACAAGAAAAAAAAACGTCAAGTAGACCTATACAAATAGTTTTCTTTGCTGCTAGGGAGCAGAGTAAAATGTCAAAAAGCAAACTGCAATGTTTCATCCTGTCAACTCCAACCTGTGTCAACATCAGGCTCACTCACCCCAGGTGTCTCCTCTCCTTTCCTCTGTCCATTTTCACTCTTTACCTGTTCTCCGTCCTGACATGCGCATTCCACTCTTGTCAAACATGATCAGTATTAGCAGGAGGTAGAAGTTGAGTGTCAGCTTAAGCAGGAAATGGGAGAGAAAGCTGGAGAGCGGCACATTTCCCTCACTGGCTTTCACATCTCATCAGATGTCCACTGGCACATCACACCTCGTATTGAATTAATCTTTATTAAATGGGCTAACAGGGGAGTGCTGTGAGAAGCAGGTGTTTTGTTTTCAGATTTACTGTAGAACCACTGGATAGGAAACAGCTAAAAACACTTAGAATAAACTAAGAAGATTGTTCGAGTGAAAATCCAAAATGATATATGAGGCTTTTACTTAGATTTTTTGTTTCTCATTTTTCTTTTAAGGCTTAGATAAGAATGCAAACTGGATTGTGCGTGGTTGATAAAGTTAAGTTTTAAGAGTAGACATCTGCTAAGTGGCAATAGTGTTTCTTAGTTGCAAAATAGAGATAGAGAAGCCACACTGGTATTTCTGTCAATACCTCTTGGAGTGTTAATCCAAATGAAGTCTTGGTTTATGGGTGGAACATGTATTTATGTGAAAGATGGTTTAGTTCAAAATTTTCAGCACTCATCTAAGTGCATCACCTTATCAATTAATAGAAACACTATTTAATAGAATGTGACACAGATATTGCAACTAACACATCTCTCTCTCTCTCTCTCTCTCTCTCTCTTTTACTTCCAGATTAAATGTGACCAGTACTGGCCTAGTCGTGGCACAGAAACCTATGGTATGACCCAAGTGACTCTGTTGGACACAATAGAGTTGGCCACTTTCTGTGTCCGCACTTTCTCTTTGCATAAGGTAGGATAATTTATCTCGTTCTCCCACACACACACAAAGAAAAATATACACATAAACCTCCATGGTCTGCAACCAGCAAGAATATACAAATAAGTCTAAATTAGACAGTGCACAAAAATGTCTAAGAAAATTAATTAGTCATTACAGTTATTATCAAGTTGTATAACCATGAATAACAATTTTCTTATTTAGTGTCTGCCCAGTAAACAGGGTCATTTAACAGGACACACACATACAGAGTTCACATAAGTGACAATAATGATTACATGAATTGTGTACTGTTTTTCTTTTTTTTCTTTTTGTAAAAATGTACATAGTACATAAAATATAAAAACCCTTTGTCCCCATTGTCCTTCCAGTCCACCTCTCTTACCTTGTTCAGTTCTCCCTCCTCAATAGATCATCTGTTTATGTGCGTCTGCCAAATTGGAGCACTTAAGTAAAGTGAGCGGAAGAGAAACTCAATATACATAATTGGCAGACTGCTCTCATGCTTCTGTGCACGCACACATTCAAACACACACAAATGAAAGCATTCTTAAGAGGAAGCTTTTGCACATGGATTCTCATTCTCACAGTCACCCATTAAGTGACACACATAAATAAATACACCACATATATATGCCCACCTGTCCAGTCACCCATTAAGTGACACACATAAATAAATACACCACATATATATGCCCACCTGTAGACATGAATAACATACATTAAAATGCATGTAGATACAGTCACTCACACATATACGCGGAAAAACAGACCAGACAACCATGCAAATTCAGTATCATTACAATCTCATACACCCTACAGTCATGCAAGCATAAGTTGAGCTGTTAGATATATATATGTATATAGCAGAAAGCCATTTACAGAATTTTCTTCTTAACTAGGCAGCACCACGTTAAAGTCATTGCTGAGTTTTTAGCCCAGGTGTCAGTGGAACAATGAGCATCTGAGCAAACCAGGGGAAGTAAAGAAAGCAAGATATCAACCGCCATAGTGCTTTAAAGCCTACTGGTTGACATTCATGGCCATTTACATTCTGCTGCTCTCAGTCTCCATCAAAACCAGCGATACGATTCTGTTGCTCTCTGTACTCCTCTTCCTCCTCCTCATAACTGCAGCCACTGCTGTGATTTCTTACTGAGCTATTTTCACTTTATATCTCTGAGAAAAATATTTTGTTGAATTTGAAGTATAAGGTTGCAGAAGCTGTGAGCAGACGCATAAACATACACACACAGTGCATTTACAAAACAGCTACCACGGCACCGATCCATATGTATGATAAAATCCCTTACAAAAAATATGAAATTAAGGAAAACCGGCAGCCAAACACTGATCACATCCATGCAGCCTGCCTCAACCACAGAAACAGGGAATGTCTAAAAAAAGAACTAGATAAGAACTGGGTCAGTTTGCTTTTAATTACCACATTCATTTATTCATTTATTCAGCAAGGAAAAAATCCTTCTGTCAGGGAAGCAAAAGCACTGCATTGAAATGCAAACAGTACCTCCATTAGCAGATCATCTGAGAGAAGAGGAGGACAGAAAGATGCAAGGGAGATGTTTTTTCTTTCTTCTCATCCTTCTCAAAAATCTTCCTCTGGATCCTAGCTTGTATCTTTGATGCATTGAGAGTTGAGTTTGAGATGGGAGCTGACAGACTACTGTGTATTGTGGGTGTTTGCTGCATGTATCTGTAGATGTTCTGAGCAGCAGCAATGTGAGGATATGACGATATAAGCACCTGCACTGTCTGGTACAAAATTATCTTACCTATTGTATTACATTGAATTCATCTGATCAGTATCACTATTACCCTCGAGTTAGTAATGTTTTTTTTCCTTCAGAACACAGCTGCAGTTGCCAGTTTTTACTCGTGTACACTAGGTTACAATGTGAACTTTTTCACAGCGAGGAAAAAAGGAGAGATAAAAACACTAAATTTTAATCAAAATAGCTTGACCATGAGTTGCACAAATCAATACTAGGGAAGGTAAGGTGCAAACCATGAAATCTGCCTGTCTGCACATGTGCTTTGTTTTAGAGCCTATGATATAACTCCACCAACATATCCAAAGCAATTCTCTCTCCGTTTTTTCAGAATGGCTCTAGTGAGAAGCGGGAAGTTCGTCAGTTCCAGTTCACGGCGTGGCCTGACCACGGCGTGCCAGAGTACCCAACCCCATTCCTGGCCTTCCTCCGTAGGGTGAAGACCTGCAACCCGCCTGACGCCGGACCCATCATCGCCCACTGCAGGTCAGTAGTAGTGTTATGATGTTAGGTAACACACGCTTTTCTTTGAGAGCTAAAATGCCCTGCTGTTTAATTTTCATGTAACTGAATTATCTGCATCCAAGGTGCGCTTTAGGGGCACTTAAGTAATTCCCCCTGTTGTGACAAAAATAAAAAACTAACCCTAAACATGGAAGAGATGTCCCCGCTTCTTTTTTGCCCTATGCCTATAGAGTGAGTGTGTATGTATACCCATGAGCAAACACAATAATAGCTCTCCTTTTTGTGCGTCTACTATTCTGCATTACATAACACACATTATACAAACACATGCTCTCTTTCTTACCAGATCTCCGTCTTTTCTTTTCTCCATTGGTCACATCATCTTTCTCTTTGAAGCATTCTTTTTTCATTGCTTTCATTCTCTCCACCTCTGTCCTCTTTTTTCCCCTCTGTGTGAAAGCCCCACAGTAATCCCATCCCATCTTTCCTTTTTGCTCCTTAGCCCTTCCTCCTTTTACAAGCTTCATCTATGGCTTATTCAAATTGAAGCCTTCCTTTTTGTCATGATAAGAAGACATCAGCGAGTCCAAAGCACTACACAATAAAACTGAAATTTGACAGCTTGCTTCTCTCAGTCTCCATCACTGTCCTCGTGTTGTTCTATCTGTCATTTAGTTGTTTGTGTGCTCGCTCTCCAGCTATCACTATAACTCTCTGTTTTCCTCACCTACTTAATTATTGAAACTCTAATGCCACAACAAATTACTGGACATAAATTATCACCCCGCAGATTTAATATTTTAGGAGTAAGAATAACAATAAATTGCAATTAAATCTTACTACACAAATGTGACAGGCAGTTAGTATTAGGAAAATAAATCTTTAACGCCACGCCATTAGGATAAGACCCTAGAAATGAACTGAGGAACTGCCCAGAACTAAATTTCTATTTAATAAATATTTTAACGTAACTCCTCTTTCTTTTCTTTCCCACCTATTACAGCGCGGGCGTAGGCCGGACTGGCTGCTTCATTGTCATCGACGCCATGCTTGAGCGTATCAAGCATGAGAAGACAGTCGACATTTATGGCCATGTGACGCTGATGCGATCACAGCGGAACTATATGGTGCAGACAGAGGACCAGTACAGCTTCATTCACGATGCGCTGCTGGAGGCGGTGGCCTGCGGCAACACTGAAGTGGCTGCCCGGAGCCTGTATTCCTACATCCAGAAGCTTGCACAGGTGGAGAGTGGCGAGCATGTCACTGGCATGGAGCTAGAATTTAAGGTACAGGAAGTGGAGAAATTTCCTTAGTAACCTGGGGGCCCTTTTGTAGTAAACTGAAATAATACACGTTAAGGTTTGGCATGGAGTTTAAGTTCTGTTTTAAGCTTTGTTCTACCAGATGTTATTTCATTGTGGGTTACAATAATTGTTTTTGGATTTAGATTTTTGTGATCATACATTATTTGCATTTTTAGAAAAAACATACAGTTGTTGAGCTATAGCAGTTTCTGGCAAGAGACTGAGGAAGGCCTATTACAGAAGCTTATTGGAACTGAGGAAATGGGAAAAGAACATTTTAGTTAGGATGCAGTTTACAGAAAATCCTTCTGCCTCTGACAAATTGAGTTTGGCATTAGACAAGAGGCAAATCTGACGTTTCTTTCAGCTTGTTGCTTGTAGAGACATAATGGAAACACTGACACAGTGTGCTTAAAGAGTTCAGCATTTGAGATAAAGACACTTGTCTTGAAGATTTAATACCTTTCAGCCTCAGGTACCGTAAATAGAATATATACTAAACCGGCGTGGCAGCTATTTGTCAGTTTATACATGCTGTCCAAGTAGTAGGATATCAGATGGACTAGAAGGCAAATTTCCTCTATTTTTTGAGCCTCACTTTAATGTTTTAATCACTTAGATACACACTATTTGAATTATTATTCTATTTTTTTCAAAGCTAGATAATGAAAATGTTGAAGCCCCTCATTATTTGGACACAATTTTCATTCCTGAGGATTTGTAATAATACGCTTAAGCAAAAAAGCTGGGTTTAATCTACCAGGCAAAAGACAAAGGATTTTTGGCTAAAGGCAGCTTGGATTTGACTTGAGGTTCAAGAAAGAGAAGAAGGTATGCTTTCTGAGAAAAGTTCATGACGAAGCACTAGGTGAGGATACACAGCCAGCCACGGTGTTTACATAGATCTCCATTAAAGATCTCAGCATAATCAACATCACCTCAGCTTCAGCGCTCTGTTCTGTATCTGCTGACCTTACATTGCACACAAGCTAACTCTCAAATCATCCGTCATCTTTCCTTCGCCATTCATCAACACCACCCACCTGCCAAGAAACAATAATAGTGCTGGTGTGTTTCGACCTTCTTTTTACTAACTGGTGCACAATGATGATGGAATCTCCATTGCCATCTATAATGCTGAGCTGGCATCAGGAGTCGACGGGGATTAATAACGTCTACACTCCATTCAGGATGGGAGAAAGAGGTGTATGTGAGAAGAGAGGGAGCTAAGTAATTAATACTTGATGATGACAAATGGAGGTGGATGGCAGGGCAAGTGGAGGGAGGAATGTTTGGCTAATGAACAAAGGGACGACTGTATGCTAACTTGGCACTAAGGAAGTGCTTTGACAGAATGCTGCTCTATGGGGACAGGTGAGAGGCCATTGTCATTCTCAGGCGAGAAACAGTGTGGACTGTTGGGATTCACAGGGGTTCGGCGAACCGAGAAGAGGGACTTGTCATGAAGTTGTCAGACTAGCGGTTTCCAGCATATGTGCATGAATAACAAGCATGTTCACTGACAGATTGACATACAGAAAAAAAAACTGTGCAAGTAACCCACATGCAGAAGGTAAAAACCTTCTGCAACATACAAGACACATAAGCTGCTGGGATCCAGTTCAAATTAAATTTCCAAGAATACATTTGTAATTCAACTGCAAAAATTTAACTTGCAAACAAGGTGACAAAAATGCTCTTCAGCTTTAATTAAAAGCGATGGTGACAGTTTACAAGGCATCATATTGCATTGTAGCCACCTTAAATATAATTAATATAGTCAAATAGTATGTGATGCACACGGTGAACAGTGTTATTAAATGCTGTTTTCATTTAGGACATTTGTTAAACATTAGTTTAGTATTATGTCTAATGTCTATCATCTACTTTCCAAACAGATTAACTGTACTATAAATGGGAAGAAACTGGCAACCCTGACCAGAGGTACCCTAGGTGCTTCTATGCCCTGTTGTGTGACCAGTTGACAGGTTTGGCTTTTGTGTATCCTCTGGTGTTTGGTGGTGTAGCTTAGGACCTCTTTAGTGCTGCCAGGCTACCTCAAGCCTTTCTAGGTGCTTTTGTGAAACGCAGATCAAAGGAAGGACAGTAGCAAGGGATGAAGAGAAGGGATGAGGAGAGCCTGGACAAACTCCAAGTAACCAGTGACCGAGAGATACTGGAGCTACATGGGAATTACAGAGAGGAAGAATAGAATACTCTAACTGGAAAAAGGTGAAATGGAAATTTAGACCATGTTCATGCAAATCAGAAACATTTTCACTTTGTGTATTTTCACAACCACTTAGAGACAGACTCTACTTTTTTAACTGGGTTTATTTGTAGCTCATCTCGCTCTCTTTCCTCTCACAATGCTGCTGTCTGAAAAATGAAGGACAAGGGTGTCCTTCATTTCCAGGCAAATGCTAACAAGCAAGCAAACTCACCCAAAAAATGTCCTTTTTGAGATATTAAAGCTAAGACGAGGAGAGTGTAAGACTGATCCACAAACTCAAACTGATGAGCAGGACAGCTTTTCATTTTGATCACGTGTGTATGTGTATACATGTTTGTCTTTGTCTTGAATACCACTGTGTGAGTCTATGAACACGTACAACACTGGCATTATCAAAGACGCTGATGACCCACTTTCAGACAAGTTTTCTGTACAGACTTGATCTAGATGCTTGTTAGTCTATGTGTGTGTTATATTTTCCATCGCTGACCCTAGAGGACCCCACAAGTAGCATAAGTGGATAAAGTTTGTGAATTTCTTTCCAATGCCAGTGCCATCACTGGGAACGTTGAGAGAAGGATCAGATAAGATTGGGTGTGCTTTATTAGTTTTTTGTCATTGATATTCCCTCTGTTTATCTCTCTCACACCTGTCTTCCACTCCCTTCTTCCTTTTAACATTCCCTCATGGGGTTCCTTCTGCCTTCTGTGCCTTCCTTCTTCCCCCTTCTGTCCCTCTATCTTTCCCTCTTCAGCGTTTGGCCAATTCGAAAGCCCACACGTCGCGCTTCATCAGTGCCAACCTTCCCTGCAACAAGTTCAAGAATCGTCTGGTCAACATCATGCCCTACGAGACCACTCGCGTCTGTCTACAGCCAATCAGAGGCCTGGAAGGATCTGACTACATCAATGCCAGCTTCATTGATGGGTATAGGTAGGTATGCATGTGTGTTTGAGCTGAGGCTAGTTTGTTTCTGTCGCCCAAGAAACTTAATGATATAATGCATGAAGTTTAACACAGAGGTTGAACTTTAATATAAAGACATCTGTAGAAGGTACAGTAGTTAACAGAAACGGACGGCATGTTCCTACACATTGCTTTTTAAATCCTCAAGGTAAAGTGTTTTATTCAATCAAAGCTCTCTGTATTCTTCAATAATGAATATTATTTAATATTGTTTTACTCTAATTACAGGCAACAAAAAGCCTACATTGCCACGCAGGGCCCTCTGGCAGAGACTACAGAAGACTTCTGGAGAATGCTCTGGGAGAACAACTCTACTATTGTAGTCATGTTGACCAAACTGAGAGAGATGGGACGGGTAGGACTCACATAGACATACATAAATCCCCATTTGTGTTGTTTCTTAAAATGCAGAGATGAAAATTATTCTAAAAGTAATCAAAGGAAAATTAAAAGAAAATTTGTTATTACTTTATTAAAATATACATTTCCAACACCTGTCTTCATCTCTCTCTCTCCAACAGGAAAAGTGTCACCAGTACTGGCCAGCAGAGCGCTCTGCTAGGTATCAGTACTTTGTGGTGGATCCCATGGCTGAGTACAACATGCCCCAGTACATCCTCCGAGAGTTCAAAGTCACAGACGCCAGGGTAAGACATTAATGGGAGTGCTGAGAATGACTTAAGTAAGCTGCTAGGCAGAACACGCACAACATCAAGAGTAACATAATCATGATCGGCTTTTGGCAGATAAAATAATTTAGTATTTATTCCCAAAAATAGAATGGTGTTACACATAAAATCAATAATAACTTTTGTTTTTTGGTTGTTTGAGTTTAACCTAAAATATGTCTTAGAAATTATCAGTTTATATTGAACTTTTGATATCAGTGCGTAAGATTCACAGACCTTCAACAGCAATAATTTAATATTCATGAATAATCATGCAGTAGGCAGAGACACCATTCTCAATAGCTTGACAAGACCAGAATGCAACGTGGTACCAAATCATTCAGTAATTTCTACAGTTGCACTGGTGAGCGACCATAGACTAGGGTTTGGAAGATATAAGCAATAAAGCAGGAAAAGTAGGTTACATAAACACTGAAACATCCCAAGTAGATCATTTCTTTCCCTCTAAAGTTCCTAAAAATGGATTTGAAATTGAAAATGTTCTGTGTAGTTGGATTGGTTCCCACTCAGAACAAGAATTGCAGAGAGTTGATATTAACTCCAGTCAAATATTAGTGAAAGTTTGCAACCAGTGTGACTTTTCTTGTCCTGAACTGTTTATAACCCACGCTACACTACTGTATCTCTTCACCTCAGGATTTCTTTTTTGGGTCCAATTAGGTCGGACACTTTGAAGCAGCAGAACGTTTGCACAGAAATAAAACTACTTCCTCTGTTTGCCAAACAGGCTGACAATTTTCCAGGCAGTATCCCAGCTAGTTAGCAGTGATCCTGTTGGTATTAAAAAGAAATAATAAATCATATTTCTCCCTCACATATACAAATTAATTCATACTCAAACAAATACAGTATCCATGGTGTGGATTTCAGACATGAATACGGTACTCTTTAAACAGGCCATTGCCTGATACAAACACACACACATACGTTCATCCACACTTTTAAAAAATACATAACCCGGTGCGTTGTGCAAAAAACCTCTCCTAAAAACACACACATACACACACACATGTGCGGACAGGCTCACTTTCTGCCTATGTCCATGCTGATTTTCTCCTCTCAGGACAAATATACACACTCACTGATCTGTAGACAAACACAGACTTGTGCATATTATTTATTTATATAATACATAACAAAACACGAGCATACATACATGCAGGGACATATATTAAACACATGTGTAAAATTCCCTCTTGCACTCATGAAAAACTAATGTATACTATATGTCTGCATTGTGTCCAGTCCACAAGAACAGGCCTGTTCCTGTATAATATAGTATACAAGAGCAGGCCTGTTTGTGTGTTTGTATATGTGTGTGTTTGTGTCGCATGCCACTGTGCAGTAATAGCATAGACTCCACGCCTCAACACTCACATCTAGCGAGCCAGTCACGTATTTAATCACACAATTTGACACGCAGCGTGGGCCCTCAGGTTGTGTGTTAAATTTCCCTCTCTCTTTTTTTCTTCCCCTCTTTCTTCAGAATGCTTGGTTTATTGTGTTGTTGTGTTTGCCCCTCTTTTATTTTTAATCCCCCTGCTGTGGCAAAATGTTTCTGAGATGAAAAACAAAGGCAACAAATGAAAGAAAACATGCAATGCGTCATAAAACAGAGAAGGAGACATGTGATATACAAAGAGAATCTGCATATGGAGCTTAGCTTATTAGCACTCAGATCGCTGTAGTTGTCAAGTACAATAAAGGTTTGATGTACGGTGAGACGGCAACATACGCAAACAGGACTTCACATTCAGAGATCAAGGGGTACACAGCAGATGCATATACGGTCAATCCGTCATTCAGTCTACATTTTGCCTGTTATCACTAGAGGCGGATGGTTAGCTCACTCACTACTTAATGTAGTTGTTCACAGCAACACATTTAGAATTTAATTATGCTTAATGTGATGAATTTTACAGAGTGTTTCATTTTAATAATATTATAATACAAATACTGACAAATTAAATGTGTGTAGGTATTTTTATATAGTGTATATGCATAAACTGTTTTCGGCAGGAAGTTTTATTTTTTTTAATACCAGTGTTTCTCAGTGTGAGTTCATATTCTTGCTTACTGCCTTTATTCTGAAACACAGTTTAGAAGAAAATACTAATAAATTATTACTTACAAATTATTTTAAAATCTCGAATTCTATTAGCAGGATTACAGAAAAGACCGAAAACGTCCTAGTTTACTCACCAACTGAGAGTTCATTCAGCTGTACCTTTGCAGTGTGAACAAGTGGGAAGAGAGTGAGAATGAACATGATAAGAGTGTGAGATTGACACATCGTGCCTAAACTAAGTCTGTTACACAAACAAGTGAGAAACAGCTGGAGAAGTGAGTACCTGGTTGTCTTAACTACTGGCAACACTGAGTGGACAGGCTATGGCAAAATGCAGAAATGCTTCTCTGCTCACTTTCTACAGAAATGTCTTCGAGACGACTTGAAAAGAGCTGTCCTTACAAGGACACAGATATTGACTGTGCTTTCCCAGACTTGATAATCAGCTCTCAAAACAAAGCAGATCATTTCACTTGTCCTAGTGTGATGCCACCTGATTGTAAAAATGTATCTAGATGTTTTTGTTTGCATTGGAAGCAAGTTCAATTATCTTACTCCTTAAAACTCTCACCTCTAAAACAAGATTATAAGAATCAATATAAGACTAAATTATTAAGTCTGACATTTTGTGTAGCAGGCTTGTCAGTGTCTTAGTTTTTTTGCTTTAAAGTTTTTTATTGCCCAGTCCTCTGTTCTTGCTTGTTACCTCCCTCACTCCACTCATCCATCAGGTCACTTTATTGATCGCATTGCAGGATTATTCTATTCAACATGGTGTCTGGGAGAAGACGCTTGTCATGGCAGATACACTATTGATTAGCTTTAACTAGGACCCACTCGTGCCACATACACAAAAAAACAACAGGGGAGAAAATAGAGACACTTGGGTTGGAGGTAGGGAAGAGGGATGGGAGAGATGAGGACACAGTATCCTTGAGTCTGTCACTGTACATTTAATAATTTGGCATCTACAGTATTACAATTGTGATAAAGCACAAATAGATTTAAAGGAGTTTCGTTTAAAGGAGCAAATAATATGAGCTTTATTGCCCCACGGACCTTTTATCAGCGTTGCTTAATTAGCATTATGTTCTTAGTAGAATCCAACGACTTTTACTTTGCTTTTTTATAGTGTTCACAATCTCCATTCTTTGACTTTATTGTTTTTTTTTCTCTGTACCTGCAGGACGGCCAGTCCAGAACAGTAAGGCAGTTCCAGTTCACTGATTGGCCAGAGCAAGGAGTGCCCAAATCTGGGGAGGGGTTCATTGATTTTATTGGCCAGGTGCATAAAACCAAGGAGCAGTTTGGACAAGATGGACCGATCTCTGTCCACTGCAGGTAACTGTTGTGTTGTGCCACATTTTTATACTGCATTAAACATCCAACATTTAGAAATCTAATGTCTTTTGAAAGTACTCTTTTTAACAGTGGATTTCCTGAAAAGAGAAGACTGATACGCCATATTTCCAGGCACTGCTTGATTCACCTCAAACTGCGTTCCGAAGACACGCTTCCCTTCCTGAAAGAGAAATAAGGCTTTAAGCATCAAGACGAGATTAAATCACTTCTTATGGTGGTTATTGTTTTGCAGTGCAGCACCTCCTGCGGTGCAGTTCAGTATTATCAGATATGATCCCTCCTCTGCTTTTTGCCACCACAGTACACTACCTCTGCACCTCCACAGGCCCAACTCCTCCATAATTGATAAGGCTGAGCTGCAGCTCTGGCATTTCCAAAGAAGAGGCACATGAAATGATACAGCCATTCTTTTTGGTTTTTATGATCACTCCGTGATGCATTTTTATCTCCTCTGGTACAGTTTCCAAGGTAACCTTAATCATTAACTTGACAGGTAGAGACCACTTTTTGGCAGTGGTCACCACGAAGACTCCGATTTTCCTTATTCATCAATAGACCTTGAGTGGGATCCAATCATTTCTTTCTAGCCAAAAAACATATCTTTCATGGTTCTGCTTTTGAATGCACTGCACTGTATGGAAGAAAAAAGAGACATTTACCTGTAGGTGATCTATTCTACATGGCTTGACTGGCATTCAGAAAAACTTCTAAGGATACAGCTGTTCCTTTGCATGTCATGATCTGTGATGTGATAGTGTTAACAAACACACGTATTGACACAATGAAAGATTTACTTGCTGTCACATAAAAATGTTTTACTTCAGTAACAGAGTAGGTGTCACTTTTCCTTCACCTTTTTATTGCACAGGCGCCATGACATCATCAGACATGACATCATCTACCCTGTATTAGAAAGAAATGATGTCACCAGCCAAATGGCACTCTGGGAGTTGTAAGATGTGTCAGGGAAGCTCCAATAAGACTGAGTTATTCCTCCTTTCTATGAGGCTGTTATTAGATGGGGAGAGAGCAGTATTAAAGCGAAAGGATCAGTTATTGCAGGAGGAATTATAGGACTGGAGTAATGGACAAAAAGGCACGTAGCCTATTAAACTGAACTGCAATAGTCACATGACTATGGTTTATTCAGCGGCCAAATGCACAATTAGACATGTTTGACACATCGTAGTGACCTTGGTTTGATATTTTTAGTACCATAAGGGGATTATCACAGTCTTCAGCCTGCAGTAGAGTAAATCATTAGAGTTTTGTGCTTCTAACGAGGTATTTGCACTACCTGCAGTTTGTTTAAATAGTCTGTGTTAATTTGTTAATGAATGAATTCTCCAGGAACGGGTGTCACTTTGTCTAAAGGTAGACATCTAATGTTGATAGTTTAACTCGGCCATAACTGCATCCTGCTCCACCCTATCATCATCCTCCTCTTCCTCGCTCCCTCCTTCTTTTAGCCTTTGTCATCTCTGAGTGGAGAGCTTATGCCTTACTTTCTCTTACTCTTTCGTCTTCTGTCACCGGTCCTTGCCGTCTGTCATCCCTCTGTCTACTTTTTAATCCCCTCCCTGTCTCTCTCTCTCACTCTCTGTCTCTGTCTTTCTTTTCCTCTCCAGCTATACATGAATTCCCTCTCCCAGCCCTCCTTCCACCCACACCCTCTTTTCTTCTTTCTCCTCCTCTCCTCTCCTCAGCCACTATCTAATAGACCCACATGCGTTTTGTCATTAATTGCCTGATTACTTCCTGTGAATGGGGACACCAAATCCTCTCAGTCTGCAGCGGCTCGGCAAGCCTTCAGATTTGGAGAGTGGATCTTCCTGGAGAAGGAGAGAGAGAGAGAGAAAGGGAGAGAGAGAAAGAGGAGCTCTGAGGGAGTTTAAGAGTCCATGTGACAAACTGTGACCGACTCCCAGGAAGAGGCTTTGGGTGGGCTAAGATATACTGCAGCATGGGGGTTGGTAGTGGCTTGTCGGATAACGTGTATGTTTGTTTGGGGTGGTAATATGTTCTGCGCTTTTAGCTCATTAACAACTGTTTAAAATTATGTAATTTATTATCAAATGATAGGAGTCACATTTTCTCCTATGTATGGCCTTGTCCTTCAACACACACTTGTAGGAAAACTCGCATACACTCACACACAGAGTGTCTGCTAGCAGCCACCGCTTTCACTCTTCATTCAATGAAATAACATTGAAAGCTGGAAGAAGCCCAAATAAATCTGTTGTCATATCAATTATTGTTCCATTGGTGAAGTGGAAGTCATTTCACAGCAAAGCAGCTTAGAGAAGCAGCTCTCAAGTATTTCAGGATCTGAGTTAAGACTCGGGCTGTATTTCTGGAGAGCAGCAGCAGGCTTTTTCAACACACAGGAGGAGGGGCTTAATGAGACAAAATGTTTGCTCGGTTGTTTGTGTGCACGAATTGGAGTGTGCCTGAGTGTCCTTGAGGGCTCATTTTCTGTTCGGCAAGAATGTGGTCGCACACCACATGAGATTCATAGTGTTTCATTCGAATTGTGCCATTGTCATTGTTGCATTGCCCTACCACAGGACGTCTGGCTCTCAGAGTTTTCAGACAGCTGTAGGTAGATCATTTAAAAGCTAAGCACATATTGTATATGATGAGGCTCTATCAGTGCCAGATACAACAGAAAATCTCAGATTTTCCTATAACAAATAAATATTAACCATTCAGTAAGTATATGTTGTATCCCTACTAATTCACTGTGGGGATTATGTGTTTCTAGTGCTGGTGTGGGCAGGACCGGCGTATTCATCACCCTCAGTATTGTCCTGGAGAGAATGCGTTATGAAGGCGTGGTTGATATCTTCCAGACAGTGAAGATGCTCCGGACACAGAGGCCAGCGATGGTCCAGACTGAGGTGAGAGGTTACACAAACACACAAACATACAGGGCTTGTTTTTGAGAACATGTAATCTAAAGGTGTTATGTGTAAAAAAGCTGCAACTAATTAGTTGAGAAATACTTCAAACTGTGTGTTTAATTGATGTTACGAATACCAGCTATCTGATCTATAAAACTAAAACTGTCTAAAATCATTAATCTCATTAAAGCAAACTCTTGTGTAGTGGTGAGATTTTTTTCTGATGTATTTTTCTGTTTGTGTCTGTGCTTTCCCCTACAGGATGAGTACCAGTTCTGCTATCATGCAGCCCTGGAGTACTTAGGAAGCTTTGATCACTATGCAACGTAAAAAGCCATCTCTTCCCCCAGAATCTTGTCGCCCTCCTCAACAGTCTCCTGAGCCATAGAAACTTGAAATTTGTAACGACAACAGCAGACAACGATAACACCGCTGCTAATTCAGACACACCAAACAGGATCCCATTTTAGATTTGTACAAAACGCCCAACAAACCAATTTAGATTTTAATTCCAATTCGACAAAGAGACCGTGCTCGAGGAAGTGAGGAAAATTGCTCATCATCACGAAAAGAAAATCCTCATCAGGGGAGGATCCAGAAGTTTTGGCTCAAGCTGTGGGGTGGGAGTCGATCAAAGTGTAACACTGCTTACCTTACCTCAAGTGTTTCAATGTGGAGGACATTGTAAACATTCTTGGACATTTCTCTTCTCAAAAATATCTTCGTGATACAACAGTAACAAGCTACAGATAATGAAGGAGAAGGCAACAGCAAAAATCTATGAGAGGCAGAGGGATGTAGCCAAGACGGGGTCACTTTCTTGTTTTTTTTTTGTTGTTTTTTTATATATGTGTCTGGGTGTGAAAGGGGTTCAAGTATTTCTATCCACACATTTTGTGAGTGATATCTAGAGAAATGACCAAATAGTGGTTGCCTGAATGAACACAAATGGCTTTCCCCAGACTCTGGTCACCCAAACAAGACGAGACAGAAAAAAATCGAAATGGCGGAAATGAAGCACGATAACGCTCACATCTGGCATCAAATAAATCTTCAGTTTTACACTGTTCCACTAATGATATACATAAAAAACACTCAGCTATTAAAGTACGCATTACATAACTGGCTGTTCTCAAGTACTAAGAGCTTAGAGAAGGCACTGTCTGTGGTTGTGAGGACGTAAACAGCAACATATACATCTTTTGATGACTCTGTTTCATCAATTATGTACTTTGTGCAAAATCAGTATCTCAAGCCAGGCAACCACAATGATGTTTAAAAGTACCACAATGTATTTACAGTTAAAAGTGCCCCAGGAGGGTTTTGTCTCAGTCATTAAAGGATTCCGGGAAAAACCTCGCCTGTTGCAAGAAGCACCAGCTGGGTCGTCTTGCGGATGATCAAGATGGGAGAAGTGGCAACCGTGTCCCATGGTTTTCGTACAATCACGGCTCTCTTTGGAACCATTGCATCATGGGGATTCAGCATTAATGTCCACCATTTTGAACAAGAGCTGAATCTTAAGGGGCGAGAAGCTTTGGAACAAATGGAACAACCAAACAAGGATCGCCACACACTTGGGGCTTTCTTTGTGTACAGTGACCAATGCTCATCATCATTGTTTGGAACATTTTTGTCTTACAAGGAACTATCTTTTTTTTTTTTTTAATCTTTCTTCTGTCAAAACCAAACATGCTGCTTATCTTGTGTATGCTGTACGTGTGACTCTTGAGAGAGCCGAAACTGACGAACAAAAGATGCCAGCTCTGCTAACCGCTCGCGCAAAGGCGGGCAAGATTGATAGCGCATCCACATAACAAATGGTCTACAGTTTTTTTTCCCGCCTCTCCTCTGTTTTTAATCTCTTTTATAATCATCTATTTCATTATATCAAACACTCAAGAGTGGCAGAGGCCAGTTACAAAGCTATGTGATTTGAAAAATTGGCCTTTGGTTCCACTGTATGTGTGGTAACAGGTGGATAAACAAAGATGCTATGTTTTTGTCCTCTGTTTATAGATGATGTCTCTGCAGGAGAGACAGCTAAACCAGGCAGCCATGTTGAATCTCAATGCCATGATTTGATAATATTGGTATCGGTACAAAATACTTTACTTGCACATCAAGAAAAATAAAAAAAAAAGAAACTTGAAACAAATACCCCAGAAACAACTGCAGGTTAACACACTAATGTATATGTGTCTGATAAAAGTCACCAGGTTTTCGTTTTGAGATGTGTGCTTGGGTATACACGAGTGGGTTAGGGTGGATCCTGCAAAAGTTTGTGGATGTGCACAAAAACCAGAGCGATGGACAGAACTGTGTGTGATCTTTTCTTATTTCCAAAAAAGCCTTATTGTTGTTGTAACATTATGAAAACATTAATGTTGTATTATGACACTTATTTTACATTACATAGTTGACTTTTTATTTTGGTTTTGGTTTAGTTTTTTAACAGAGATGTTGTATTGCATTTTTTTAAAACTAGCAGGAAAAGACAAATGCTTATTTGTTCATATTATGTTAAAAGACATTCTATTTTTTCACTGTAGAAATGTTAAGTATAACATGTCTGTGTGTATGTGTGCATATATGTATGTATGTATATATACTGCACACTCACACATGCATATATATTTAAAAGCAGAATATAAAGATATATCCAAACACTTAGTATGAATTAAATTTTTCTCCTCATCTTTTTTTTTTATACCAGCCAGTGCTCATGTTTGAAAATGATTTTCTTTTGTTTGTGTTTATTTTTTGTCATCTTAGATACTTGTGTGTTTCTCGAGGAAGATTGGAGGTTATGTCAGCGCCATGCCTGAATCCTCCACTCCACTCAACCAATGTTTAACCTCTACCCCTGGGTAGATCCTGTGCTGATGAGGAGATGCCATTTTAAAACCTTTTGAAATTCCGTATCATTATTATTAACTGGTAGTCATTAGTATTTTTGGGCAACTGTTGATGAACTGGTCTCAAAATATCTAATCAATTAAACATTTCATCATTTTTTTTTCCCTTTTTTCGTTTTCTTTATCAGCTCATATTGATGTACTGTACCTTGTATGATCATGTACAGTGTATGACCCTCAGTTTTTAAGGAAAAAGTTATTTTATTTTACTTATTTTTTACTTTATTATTTTCAGACATAATGTGGCCATTCATTTTGTTAGATATCCACTATGATCTAGAATATAACTGTAAATAAACAAATATATAGATTATATGTATTTGTATCATTTGACCCTCAAGATCTCATACTTTACATGGGGAAAGAATTATGAAGACTGAGGTCATGCTTATATCCAACTTCCTGATGTTTGTAAAGTCTGTTTTCTCTCCTTCTTTCTCTAGCCCTGCTCCCTGGTCTTTAATTACCACATGTTTTTTTCTGCCTTTAATTTCCCCTGCTAGCAGTTAAACTGGGAAACACGCCAGCTTCTGTTCTCACACCTATAACCTCAATGAGGACATGAAATCAACATCAGTAATCTGCTGGTATAATTTAGCCAAAGCTGGGAGGTTGGTCTACTAACTAACCATTTGAATTGCTAATCAACTATAAAGTTAAGGATCTGTTACTTAAGTGTCTAAAACAACCAGAAGTGTTTAAAAACTCACCATGTTTAAATTAGACCTCCAAAGTCTCCAATTCCAAAAAAAAGGCATCACACATTTGTAGATTAATTAATTTACTCTGCTACTTCAAGAAGCCATGGCTCCCAAAGGCACTATTCATTCCTTAAAAGTTTCCCACAAACCCTAAAATAAGCCCCAGCTGTTTCAGCGTGCCATGTGTTAACCATCAATGTGTAATTGGCTCGTGGACAGATGCAGCTACGCTAAAGCCCATACATAGTTCAACTGCAACATTACATGTTGATTTACTTTCTGCCTTGTGCATCTCTTAAGCGTTGTATTGATCCATAATGTGTTTTTGTTTGACCACGTTTCATCATGGGATGCAGACAGAAAAAAAGGACTCAGTGAAACAGAGCAGTACGGTGCATCCAGGGGAAGACCAAGACAACCAAAAACTTGCTGCAAATTCACATTTCCAGCACATCATTTCTGAATAGTGGGAACCTTGTGATTTTTCATAATGAACTGAAGACCTTTGGAACTCAAAGACTAATTAAAAAAAAGGGCCCATGGCAAAACTGAAACCCTGGAAGTCTTTGGAAGCTTGTGCAATGTTTTACTCTTTTGACTTCATGTAAAGATGCTAGACTTTTGAAAACAGCCGCCAAACTTACTGGAATCTGTTGATGAATATCTGTGGGGGAGGGACTAACAAAAAAAAAAAACCACTAACAAAAAATGACATCACAAAGAATAGAACATATACAGTACATACCAACAAAATGAAGAAGAACCCAAGCTCAGCAAAATTGTTTTTCCTTTATATGAGGGCCAAGTGCTATCACTTTCAAACTGTTACTTCTAACTGAAACAATAATTGGTTTAAAGCCACTGTGTATGTAGATATGTTGACTTTGTATTAAAGAAATGTTGTCTGAAAACCATTTTACCAGTGATTTCTCTTTCTAGATATCAGTCTTCCAACATCCCAGCCTGTATTTAATATGCAAATAGCTGGTTAATTGTGATGACTGTGACTATACCAGCCCTTTGTGCATTATTTATTTCTGAAAAAGTCTTAACTGCAGGACGAAGTGATGAAAGCACACAGATGATGGACTTCTTTTCTCGATAGATAGATTGATTAACATCCTCCTATATTTATCCACCAGCCTCTTCACAAACATATCGTGATCCTTAGGCTCCTATTCATCCTTGATAAATGACAACCAGACAGGCTAATATGGGTGCAGAAGTAAACCTTAACCTGGTGATATTTGCTTGTTCATCAATCCTCAAGTGAACCCCATGTGAAAACACGAAAGTAAAATGTTGCAAATGAAATTTACCTTACACTCAGTATAGATGCAGTAAATATGTTACAGTCTACTTATTTATTTAGTATATATAAGTACACTATATCTATACTAACACAAACATGTACAGGGCAGGAAAAAATAAATTTTTACAAGAGAGGGCTGCAGACAGCTTTGCATGTGTAAATAAATACCCCCCCTTACTCAACAGAGGTGGAGGCCTTAGGCATAACCTCTCCTCAATTTATCATGCTGCTCTTTCAACCGGACCTAGGAAAATTGAGCCCAATACACACCTCCACCAGGTTGGCAACACTTAACAAGCGATGTTACGGGGGAGGAAGGGTTGTCAGAGGTGTGACTGTTACATCTACCCACACCATGGCCTGCTATTGTTTCATATATAAATTGTGGGTTTTTATACCAACTTTCCTCAGACTAAAGAAGCTACTTGGATGAGTAGTGAAATGTTTCAGCCTAACAAGAAAGACATCTAGTACACTCAACTTCCAGATAACTGAGAATATTCACTGACCTAAGGAGTTTCGATGAAGAAGGATTTGAATGAATCGTTGTTTGTTTTTTAACGAACCCAAAACATTGAAAGTATATGAAAGACTCTCATCATGACAGTGAAAGTTCCAGATGTGGAGACCTATCTTATTTTACAGCCACAGTTTGGATTTAGTATGTAAAGTATTTAAGCACAAAATGTCTCAAGTGCAAATTTACTCCTTTACTTGCTGTACATCTTCCCGTGTACCACTGTAATTATTATTACGTAAACTTTAACTATAAAAAAGAATCTAGAAGAAGAATCTAGTTGTACTGTATGGGCATTTAGGTTGGAGGATTTCATGGGGCTATCCCAACATTTCCTAACACTTCACAGTCCATGATCATTTAACTCACACATAGATCACAGATGATCAGCTTTGTGCCACACCAGCTGCTGATGTGGCACAAAGCTCATCATCACCTGATTCAGAAATCTGCTACAAAATTCTGCTAAGCTGCAAGAGGATTGTCATTGATTAAAGGGTAATATAAGCAGAATGACTCCCTGTTTCAAGGATGATGTTACTAATTGTCTGCTCAGAGAGCAGTGTTTCAGTCCGTTCTTTTGTAATAGTGGCGAGCCAACAGACCGAGTGTAAGGGTAGGCGAGGAAGTGTATTAGGGCGGTGATTATGCAGTGATTCAGACAGCAGCTCATTAGGACCCAGCTAAGCAAGCAATCAAGGAATCGATGTGACAGTGGACCCAAAAGCCACAGAAATTTGTAATAAATGGCAAAGCGATAAATTGGATTATCCACAGCCCCGTGGCCAAGCTCTTTTTGTTGCAAATGACAAATCAATCCAATCATGCCACAAAAAAGCCAAAAGAAGAAGTAAAGAGAGCCTCATGTTGCACCAGCTGTGGAGGTCATCTGTCTGAGATGTGCCTTGTTTTCCAGAGGTCATTTCAGTATGGTATTCAGGGATCTAAAATATTCATGACAGGCTATTAGGTGTTTATGGCCACCTTTTATAATAAGAGATTTACTGACACTTGAACTGTAGCCAGAATAGTAAAGGTATCAGAGGGGTACTATAGCACATGCCAACTGATTCACAGAGGAGAAAGCAGCTATGCCATGAGATTTTGATGATGTAAATGTGCAGCCAAGGAGCAGCAATACATACATAAAATGTAGATACAGAAGGTTCTCTACTACTACTACTACATCAGAGTATTTTCCAAGTAAAAGTGATAGATCTACTCCATCTTGCTGTCATATCCTTATCACTGACTGCCATGGCTCAAAAGCAGGGTGATAAAATATGATTAACAGATCTATTTTTAAATTGAGAGATAAATAAATACAGTATATGCATTCATAGATTACATTATAATAATTAAAAACATTCAAAGAATACACTGTGTAAATGAATTAAAATGTATCAGTCGCACGTTGAACTGTATTTTGACTAATATTGCTTCTCTCCCGAAAAAAATGAACCCTCTGGACACGTCTCTCAAATGCCTTTGCTGCCATCTGCAGGACCTTGTCTGGTATTTCATAAGTCTTCTAACCGTGCTGAAGAGCAATTTTCTTTCAATTAAATAAGAGATTAACATAGATGATCTATTGAAATGTATTGTCTTCTCCAGAGGCTTTCTCTAGGCTAATTAGACCATTATGATTTATTCTTGGTAATGATGTTCAGCTTAGGATTACAAATTTCATTTTTATACACCAACATGTGGAATCTGTGCATTAAGACATTTAGACATGGATGATGGGCTAAATGATGATATATGATATATATACTGTAGTTATCTATGTCTATATCTAACCTGTGGTGATATTTCATTCATTTTTCCTGCTGGGGCTGTCTGAGCATCGGCCACCAGTAAACGGTGGCATTTTAAAATGCACAGCGACATGACTCCTGTGTTTATGCCCTTGTACTGTTATTTCCTTTAATCTGTCTTATGTTCCTTCCCCTCCATGCTTTCTGTCTCTCTGTGTCCAAGCACAGCTCTACTACTGACTCATTGCTGCTATTAAAACATTCCTTTTGCTGAGGGAAGAAAGGCTTCTCTCTTTTTACCTCACTTTGACCTCTCTATGCACCATTTCTATTTCTTCCTCTCACTGTGCGTTTCTGCACTAACTGCTCTTCTGAACAACTGGTCTATTACTGGTCAACGGTAAATTATGTCTATGAATATTCGATGGACTTCCATAATATTTGGACATTCGTGGTCACCATAGGATTAATCTTTTTCATTTAGCCCCACCAACATATCAAATCTTACCCTTATGTAATATTTTTCTTCGATAGGTGGAGATTGGGTAAAAACTAATTAAACTAAAGTTTTAGTTTTCTATGGCCATCATGTTTAGGTGCAATGAATAGAAATATACTATACTAGAATTGCCGTGGCAACTTTTTTCAAAGTTTAAAATAATTTTTCGTAATTTTTGCCATGTTTGGCTTACAGACTGACTTATCATCATTGTGAAGTGGTTCTCAAACCATTCTTAGAAGTAATCTGTAGATGTCATGTTTGAGTATAATAAGTGGGAAGCTTTCTTTGTATTCTGGCTCGGTGTCTGAGAAGAAAGTCACATCTGCCTTTGTACATACACCCATACAGGGACAAGAAATGGCTGTGGTAATGTTAGATAACTTTTCAGACAATGCTTCAGCCAGTTGGACAGTGGTCTCAAATGACAGCTAAAACATTCAATTTGTTAGAAAATAGGCTGATTACTGTAGGGATAATGGTTCTGTAACAGGAAAAAGCACAAAGTGACGACAGGAAGTAAAACATCAGTTAAAGCCTCCTTGTACACAAAGTCTGGTTGAACACACTTAAATCATGAAAAGAATGAAACATATGACAGTTTTCATATCCAGTTTTATTTATGTAGCACCAAATCACAAAAGAGTCATCTCAAGGGACTTTACAGTTAGATAAGAGTAATAATCATACAGAGAGGAAGCCCAACAATCCCCTCTGAGCAAGACAAACTCCCTTTAATGGAAGAAACCTCCAGCAGAATCAGGCTCAGGGTGGGCGGCCATCTGCTGCGACAGGCTGGGGTGAGTGGTCAGGCTCAAAGAGAGCAGACAATAATAGCAACAGCAAAACATGGACAGGACAATAAAAGCAGCTTCCTCATGGAGCCATCCAACAGGAACTGGGTCACAGCGTCATCTCCAATGATGAGGACCTAGAAAAAGGATAGAAGAGAAGAGAGAAAGAAAGAGAGAGGCACACAGTCCGTCTGCTTATGTGCTTGTGAGAGAAAACAATGGGATTAAAATGATGTAAATAAACAAACTAAATAATGAATGAACATAGTCTTGTCAGCAGGTCTAAGTAAGGTCTAAGTCTATAATAAATACTTCTTAAGCAATAATTTAGACTGACACCATACCACCAAAAACACAGCTAATTAAACATTAGAGCTAGACTGTATGATTTCAGCAGGGAGGTTATTCCAAAGGAGCGGGGCGCTGTAAGAAAAGGCCCTGCACCCTGCTGACTTCTTCTTAACTTTAGAGAGAGACAGACATGGTATGAGGTGGAATATATAAGGAGATCAGAAATGATTTTATAGGTCATCAGGAGCACCTTAAAGTCTGATCTAACTTTAATGGAGCCAATGGAGAAAAGCCAGGACTGGTGTAATGTGGTCAAATTTCCTGGTTTGGTTAAAATTCTAGCAGCAGCATTCTGGGCTGTTTGAAGACTTCTAATACTGGCTTGGGGCATACCCGAGAACAGCACATTACAATAATCAAATCTGGATTACACAAAGGCATGAATTAAAGTTTCTGCATCAATCATTGACAGAGAAGACCAAATTTTAGCTATGTTACATAGGTGAAAGAAAGCAGTCTTAGTAATCTCTTTAATGTGCTGTTTAAAAGAGAGACCAGGATCAAATGTGACACAGAGATTTTTGGCTGCAGAGCTCTGAGAAATCACACAGCTGTCAAGCTGTCTACTTCTATGATCACAAAACCCTCTAACTGGGGTTCTACATGTTGTACCCGGCAACCTGGTGAAAATTTAGTGTTCTCTCAACTTGAACCCACAAGTATGAACCGTGTAAAAAGAGGGCGTTCACTAACCACCACATCCACTGAAGTTCACCACATAATAAACGAGGCTGTGTCTGTTTTTCTGGGGGGGGTTTTGTAGGTTTTAGGAGCAAAAAAAAGAAACTGCCTCTGGCCATGAGAATGAGGTCATCAGCATAGTTTCTCAAGATTGCAGTGGCTACCACTTTATTTGGAAGTAGAAAGAAGAGTATTGTAAACACATTTGTAAAGTTGATAATAATTTCTTA
Organism: Ctenopoma multispine; assembly: GCA_034779795.1. Taxonomy (NCBI): domain Eukaryota; kingdom Metazoa; phylum Chordata; class Actinopteri; order Anabantiformes; family Anabantidae; genus Ctenopoma; species Ctenopoma multispine. Next base: position 15,502,000 of record JAUYWH010000020.1, on the reverse strand, counting down.
GTGTGCAGAAAAGTAGGGCATGCCATGTTAATTTGCAAAGTCACTCTTGGATGTTTATTATGTACAATTGTGTAATTTGCTTTGTAGTTTGTTTTTGAGTTGTTTTTGTGGGCTCCAAACTGTCTGCCTTGATGTTTAGTCATTTGTGTGTGTGATATGCTTTAATTGACATAATTATTGTCTAAAGCACTGTAAGATAAGGCGAACACAGCTTGGCCATGTCTCATGCTAGGACTCTCGCCTAAAAAAAAGAGGACAACATTTTCCATTACAATGACAAAGAGGACCTCTGTGACACATTTAGTGCTTGTGGACTTTGTGCTTCTGTAAAAGAGTTAGATGATGTTAGGGCCAAGGGCGCATAATGAACACCTTGCAAAATTATTTTAAGCATTTTAAGTGTACATGTGCATGTGCAAATTAGTAGCTGTGTATGTAAAAATTAATTTTTTTGTGGGAGTTGTTTTGCTACAGGATCTCACGTTATTAACCTCAGGCTATTAGCAGATAACATTTTCACTATTTCAGGTGTTTAGCTCTAACCAACAGTTTATTGAACTGCTTGCAGGGTGAAATCTTACTTACTTCAGAGCTATTGCTCATTGATTCACATCCAATAAACAATACAAGTCAAACATTTGGACATACTTTCTCCTTCAGTGGTTTTTCTTTCTTTTTTTAAATTATTTTTTACATTGTACATTAATACTGAAGACATTGTAACAATGACAGAACAAATACAGAATTATGTAGCCAACAAAAACGTGTTAAATAACCCAGAATATGTTGTATATTTTTGATTATTCAAAGTAGCCACCTTTTGCTTTGATGACAGCTTTGTACACTCATGGCAGGGCAGTTACAAAGTCAACAGTCTTATTAGTGCTGCTACTACAACTACTGTGCAAATCCATATTATGGCAAAAATATTACTTAACACTTTTTTGATACTTACATAATTTCCTACATGTTTTTTTCACAGTTTGGATGTCTTTAGGATATTGTACAATGTTGAAAAAAATACAAATAAACAAAAAAACAAAAAAGGTGTGTCCAAACTTTTGACTGATGTATGTATTCATTAACAACTATGTGTCCTAAAGTACCACTGATAACCCACTTTCAAACCATTTGGTAGAAAAGCATCAACTCAAAATCTTAATTTTGAATGTTTCAAATGTGGTATATTTAGAAAACACCATGCAGTTAGAGAGATTGTAATTACTTAAATTAGATTCCTGTAGTTGCTTTGTCACCAGCCATGTGGTCTGCCACTGTGTCCACCTCATTACATTACAGCATTTGCAAAATTGTAACACATTGTGAAATCTATTAAATAAGTCACAAATTCTGATATACTAATTGTAATGACAAAAGGCTTCCTAGTTCACTGAGTAAAAAACCTCATCAACATGTATTAACCACATGACTCATGCCATTCACCTGCAGCAATTAGGCTCTGCACATGTGTTGCAGTGTGCCACCACAGATGGACGGAATATATAATGGAATATATTGGCTTATGCTTCAAGTTAAAAACATATTTGTTGTATCTGTGCAACATCCACGGAGACACTCACAACTGACTGAGTTCATGCAAAGTTCAGTTAGTTGTTTTCTCATGCAATTTGGTTCTGTACATTTTCTGCTAGACTTTTACTGCTCATTAAAGTGAAACACATCTGAATGCATGGGAATGTTGTGTATGTAAGCTACAGAAATTGATGATATACTGAGTGAGTGATCAAGCTACATAGTGACGACCAAAAACAACCTATTAGAGTGAGGACATTTTGGCTGGTGCCTGTTTGAGGTTGAAAACAATTCTAGAAATGACATGGTTATGTAGGTGGGAGATAAAATAAATGAATAATCTAAATTCAGTTCATTGGCATGTTCAATATCAAATATCACCACATTAATGGTAATTACTAGACCATGAATGTCTGTAATGAAAAATTAGTGATATTTGCTTACGGATTGAAATGTTCATGCCTCTTTGCCTGGAATTGAATTTAATGAAATATTTGTGGGGTGTGAGTCAGAAAGATTAGTCACTTGTAGACAAATATCATACTCCAGTTTGATTCAAAGATTAAGTCTGATCCATTTTATTATACTGATGTGGGATGGAATATTAAATATAGGTTAATTAAAATACTGGATACTGTATGAATTGCATAAAAAGTACATATACGGTAAACGCTGTGATAGTACATGTGTGAGTGTGGTTGTGTAAAAGAAAAAATCAGAGGTAGTGTGTGTGTGTGTGTGTTTGTCCATGACAGAGAAGACGTGTCTGTGTTCGTGTGAGTGTGGAAAAAATTATGTTACATGAGTTTAGGTGCCAATAGTCCTACTATGGTCTGGCCTGAGTTTGGATAATGTTGAGGAAACCACTCAGAATCCTTTTAAGGTGTTAGCCGGAGAGGAGCATAATATAATTTACGAGGATACAGTGAACTTTGAGGCAGACAGAATGGGTATGAGCAGGTAAGCTACAAGGAGAACAGGAGAACAATGGGATACTTTTACATGTAATTTATACTGAAAACAGAATAGTAGTGACTGATACATGCAAACTGAATTGTAACATTAATAGGATTGGTTGGTCTGTAGTTAAACAGTGGGTCGAGTGTTCAGTTTGCTATGGCAAATGGAAGATAATGAAAAATATATTTACAGAAGCACAACATGTGGCAGTAGCCACATGTTGGCAGTAGCCACATGTTGAGGTGACTTGGACAAGACACAGAAACTGCATAGTAGTAGCACTAACATGTACTGTCTGGCAGCTGTCCAACAACAATATCCCCAAAGGAAAAGCAATAATTTATTTTATTAGTATTATCTGTATTATGTGAATAATTAGAAGGGGCTGGACTGCAGGTATGAAATCACAAAAGAAGAGTGTACACTTATTCCAAGGTGTCCCTGATGGATCTATGGTTGCTGTGGTTGCTATGGTTCTGTGCATTCTCATCATTATTTTATCTTCGTCACATGTCATTATTTATGAAAAAGAATAGAGTGCAAGATTCCCTAAAAATGCGTGTATGTGTGCAGGTTAAATATGCATATGCAGATTTTAATAGGACTGTTGAAATGAGAAGAAGGGGAGTGGGAGGAATAAGAAGAAATAGGCCAGATATATAGAAACAGACATGCTAAATGCAAAAACAATTAGATGTACAATAAGCTGTATTTAGAAATAAATATTGGGTGAAAAAACGATTTTCTTAAAGTAATTGATTATCTCTGTATATACTTTGTCAAGTTACGTACTGTTAGTGATAGATTCTCATTACTCAACAGCACAGAGGGATAAGGCTTAACTTTTAGGCTGTTCCCTGTCTATTTGTTTCTTTGTTAGATTTTGCTTTTGCTAAAGTTTGAGCCATTCTTGGCTGAAATTGAGAATGTTCTTCAAGAGGGAGGGAGCTAACTGTGTAGAGCCCTCTATAAAATGTAATTCTAGAATCACAAGTGGAAAGTTTTACATCCGTGGACAGATTTTATTGAGATGCTGTTTCAAAAAAGTCACATCTCTGTGTCTGGAAACTGTAAATTAAATTTCCACTCATGCAACAAGGCACTTGACATGACACTAACTTAGCCTAAAAAGTCCTAGCAATGAGTTTGAGCCTACAAGTGGTTTAAGAAACTTCTTAAGCCAACTCTGAGCTTGGAAGGGACACAAACTTTTATCTCAGTGAGGTGGTTTGGTTGATGTTGTTGCTAGAGATGACACATGGTTTAAAAAGCTGTGCTTGGTTGACCAAAAAATATATTCTAGTGACCCGTGTGAAATGCTTTCTTGGACTTTCCAATTTTAGTGTGAGTACTTGTGGGTCTGTTAAAATGTTTACTAGGGATGTGCTACTAGTATACTTTCTAGTTTATAGGATACCTAAAGTGTACTGTAAACTTTTCATGGAAGCTTTGCATGTGCAAATAAATAATCCCCCAAAAATCAAGTCAATCGATCAAAAACTTTTTAACATTTGTTGTTAACATGCAACATGTTAACATGTTTCTAAACTCCATTTCAAGTAGTTTAGCGTACAGATACAGATCAGATCATATGTTGTTTCCCTGACAAAACCTGGACAAAGTAAAATAAATCTGTCTCAAATAAAGCTGTTTTAAGATAATACATCTTCTTTAAAATTTTCCACCTCTGACCTCCACCGTTATGTGTTTGAAGAACAACATTTTGCTTCGTCTGAAGAGGTAGAGGCAAACTGAGGACATTGGCACCTGACCCTTAATGAGCAATTACCTAACAAATAGACCAGTCTGGAGTTCAGCTAAGCAGAACCTGTTTGTTTGTTTGTTCTAAGCAGCTGGATCTTTGATTTTGGAGGCAAAAGGACACATTAAAGTCATTACAAACACTTTGCCTTGTTGTTCATGTTGACAGGTGGTTGTGTTTTAGGCTCTTTCATCTTTATCCTCCACTAAGTGCTTTTGTCTTAGCTAGATGTAAGGAGACAGTTATAAGGGTGTCACAGAAGTCCTGGATTTGATGCCAGACTAGTGCGTGTACCCTTAAGTATGTGGCTCATGCAAAAAGATGCAAACAGAGCAAATGGTGAGAGCTTCATCAATTTGACAAAGTATTATTTTAAAACATGACGCAAAGTGAGAAAAGACAACAAAATACAGAAATGATCTGCAAATAGAAAGCACCACTCATACAGTCACATAGGACATTACCCAGTTGAAAGAAGCTAACATGAATTTCTTTATTACTACTATTACATTGTTAAACGAATTACTCTATTGTCTGTTATTTCACTTGGTAGGCTAATAATCAGTACAAGGCTCACAAGATGTTAGCAACTTGAACAATAAAGTAGGTTGGTAGATTTCTACCTGCCTTCTGACATAGCCAAGAGAAAGATCTCCTGCAATAGTGTTTTTACAGCAGAGTCTTTCACAGGTCCAGTTTGGCAAACCCCTCATCCACGCTGCACGTCCTACCTACTACCTACTACCTTCCTACTACCTCTAAATGAAGTAAGATACTTTATTGATTCCCAAAGGGAATTTTCAGTGTTGCAGTAGCTATAAAATAATGTTACACAACAGTATAGAAAAATAGAAAAAAGTATGAGATGATAAAGATTAACACAGAAAAAAAGATAAATAGAGGAAAAAATACACATCAAAACAGGAATTGAGCATCAGATGTGTAGTAACTGGAAGTTAGACTGTTGGAGCAGAGTTCTCTGTCATAATGACGTCATTGTACAAGTTGGCAGGAAGGACTTCCTGTGCCTTTGTTTATCACAGTGGAGCCGAAGAAGTCTAGGACTAAAGCTGTTCAGCTGCTTGACCAACAGGCTGTGAAGAGGATGAGAGCCTTTCCCCATGATGTTCGGCAGCTTGATAAGCACGCTCCTCTCTACCACTTGCTAAGGGTTGCAGTGGAGTCCCCAGCACAGAGCCAGCCTTCCTGATCAGTTTGTTGGTCTCTCTGGCTCTGATGCTGCTGCCCCAGCACACAGCAGCGAGTGAAGTCTGCTCTGTCCCTTCCTGTACACAGCTTCTGTGTTGCATTTCCAGTCCAGTATGTTGTCAAGGTGGACACCCATGTATTTGTACCCCTCTACCACCTCCACTTCCTCTCCCAAAATGGAAACGGTGTTAAAACTGTCTCTGTTCCTCCTAAAGTCCACAACCATCTCCTTTGTCTTGGTTACATTTAAGGTCAGGTGGTTGTTCCCACACCATTCCACAAACCGGTCCACCAATCTCTTTGTCACCACTGATATACCCAACAACAGCTGAGTCATCTGAGAACTTCTGCAGATGACAGGACTCAGTGTTGTTCTGACAGTCAGAGATGTACATGGTGAAGAGGAAAGGTGAGAGGACAGTCCCCTCTGGTGCTCCTGTGTTACGGATCACCTGCTCAGACTCACATCCTCTCAGTTGTATGGACTGTGGCCTGTCTGTCAGGTAGTCAGTAATCCAGGAGGCTGTGGAGGAGTCCACCTGCATCTTCTCTCTCAGCATCACAGGCTGGATTTTACTGAAAGCGAAAGGGAAATAAGAGAACTAATAATTATAATAATAAGAGAAATTAAAAAAACATGATTCTTACTGTGCTGCCTGCTTTGTCAAAGTGAGAGAGAGAGAGAGAGAGAGAGAGAGAGAGAGAGAGAGAGAGAGAGGTGGAGCAGCCAACCTGGTGGTGATAAGCAAACTGTAGTGGATCCAAAGATGTTTCCACCTCAGGCCTTAAGTGAGTCAGTACCAGTCTCTCCAGGACTTTCATGACATGTGAAGTCAGAGTGACTGGTCTATAATCATTAAGAGAAGCTGGAGATGTACATTTAGACAGTGGCACATGACATGATGTTTTCCAAAGCCTCAGCACCTGCTCCTGTCTCAGGCTGTGGTTGAGGAGGTGCTGGAGGATCCCACAGAGCTGATCCGCACAGGCCTCTGGACTCTGGGAATGACTCCATCAGGTCCTGAAGCCTTATTGTGATTCAGCTTCTCCAGCTGCCTCTTCACCTGGCCGCTGGTACAGGCAGCAGCCAGTATAAAACTCATTCAGATTGTAGGCTGTTTAGGCTTAATTGGACTTTCCAGATGACTTGTCCCATTCAGCTGCGCCAACACAATGGTAATGTGACGTGATAAAATTGCACTGGTTGAAGAAAAAAACGTGCCTTTATTGTGGTAGCATCTAACATTTAATAATTTAATTAAATGATTTTTTTTATTGTAGTATGAGACTCTACAGCAATAGAAGCTGTACCAAAGATAAAGTGATAAAAATCACAATCACTCATGCTGTGGGAATGCTATGGTTAAGTCTTGGTTATGCTTTGTGGATAGGGATTCATGAAAGATAATGATTTGTGTTCAAATAAGTGCTTTGTCAATGTTAGAGGTTATAACCAGCGACTATCACTTTAATAAATAACACAAATAGTGGTCTGTCATGTTAAAATCTGATGTTTTCTTGATCCATCCGTTTACCCCGACTTCTTCTGTTCATGACCTGACAACTGGATGTTGATAAAACGGTGTCGGTTGTCATAAGTTGCTTGAATAAATGACCCATGGAGATGTTTTTTTTATCTATCTAGGTCAACAGAACTGTAATATGCTCCAATGAATGTTAAAAATTTGTGGTTTTATTTCGTTTTCCGCACTAATGGATAGTTGGCTGCAGACTTCAGAATACAAACCAATGCAACAAATAGCATATCTCAGTTATGCCATGGTATGCCATTCGTCATTTTTTAATATCACTTGGAATTTTGTGTTTTTATGCTTCTGTGAAAATGCCAACTAACTTCTGTACTCTGAACTTTTCCGAGTACTTTTCTGTTTCCGGTTCTGTTTTCTATGTCACTAAGCAATCGTGCTAGTTGCTTCAAGGCTATGTCTCTGCATCTGTTTTCTCTGTCTACCAACATTTCCAGTGGATAAACCCAAAGGATTGTTTAACTTGTTATAAATTCTTGTTACACTGATACACACATAATTCCATTCCTTATCTCAAACCCTCTCACACACCACATGGGTGGTGCATGAGGGAATATCGGTTCCTCCCACTTTTAGCAGCTAGGCCATAGTTACATAAACTCAGTGCATCCAATGTGTTGTACGCTTTGAGCTGTGTGCTCTGTGATGAACAGAGCTAAAAACATTTTGCCCCCTTGTCCCCTGCTTATCTGCCCATAAAGAATGTGGACATAAATAATCATGACCAGCTGCTATGACATCACTGGGGTCGAGATGTTAATGGCTTCAGCCCAAAGAGCGCCATGTTGTTGTGAAGCAAATGCACTCTTGTGGTTAATCTCTTCCCACACTTTTTTATGCCACAGTTAACAAAATGGAAGCTGCTGACAATAATAGTTAATTTACATTCATTTGTTTCACAATACTCAATCTCCATGCTAAGTGAAGCTTATTGCTTTGCAGACAACTCACAGTGTACTTAAAGCAGACATAAGTGTGGTACCAATCATCCCATCTAACTCTCAGCATGAAAGCATAATTTAAAAGTTTACTCATACAACAAAACAGAGCAGTTAGAAGTCAATTCTCCCATTCAACAAACAACTTCTTTATGAGACAAGAAAATACAGCTGCATTGCTATGTCATATATCATCATCCCTCTTTTACCTTCATTTCTTCAAGGTCCTCCTCGTAACTGATTTACAAGTCTGTGCTTAGCTGGAAGTATCTGCAACCATGTGGATCACACATGTGGATCGCACATGTGGATCTGACTTCCGTAATTCGTCTGTCTGTCTGACTTACGAAAAAATCGAAACCATCTTCTGGCGGCATGTCTCACTTTTTTTCTGATTTTTCTCAGCGTCATTAAATGGGTTCATTTACTCCATTTGACAAGTATCTAGTCAAGACAAATCATTCAAACATTAATATGCCCATATAGAAACCACATCACTGTTTTCAAGATTTTGTCCTAAGAATTCTAGCCTCCCCTTTGAGTTTGTACCACCTTGTAGCTTTTTTGTCTTAATCATTCAGTGCAAAAACAAAGTTCATGAATGTATGCAACCTTTGTGGACAAATACACTATTCCCACATAAACTTGAGAATTATTTAAAAGCAAACAAGACACATGCTCCTTCCCCTCACTGTGCTTCAGGCTAAATGATATTACTCTGTTGCTTCTTCTCCTGCCTATATACATTGTGTTGTCTTTCCAAAGTCCTTCCCCTTTGACTTTCTGGGAGGGTTGAACTGACCAAACAGCAAGCACGGCTGTTGGAGGAGAGATGAGTATCTGAGCTGTTGTGAGAGAGGACACAGCTGTGGGAAGTGGGTGGAGATGAGCAGTGGTTACTGCTGACAGACTTCTGTAGGACTTTATTTTTTTCAGATGGTACTTTGTGTGTGACGTGTTCCCCATTTGTTCCTGTGCTTATTTTTTCAGTTTTCATTATTGATCTTTCAAGTGTAGAGAGGTGTTTTGGATGAGAGTCATCTTGATCTTTGGATACTCATCTGTAGTGGTAAGACATGCCTTAAATACTTCATTTCAACAGCAACCTTTTTTTAACCAAAAAATGTTTATGATCCCTCAGATTTACATAGGGAAGATGATTGATGAAAAAAATGGAAATAATGATGATGAAGATCACATTTTAAATGTATCATTTAGAAAAGAAAGTTGTAGAGGAACTCAAACATTTGGAATGAGGCATTAGTTTACATAGTGGGGACTTTGGCTATAATATTTGCACATTAGACTAGGTTTAAAATATTATAAGAGTGTTTTGTAATAAATCAAGTTATTTTAATGAGTCTGATTTGTCAGAGCTCCCAGTAGAAATTGCATTTTACTAACTTATAAGGTTAAGTTTCATTTTGTTGCTGTGTATTTGCAAAGGCACCCCAGTTTAGTTAAGTTCTCATCTCCATCATTCATCATTATGTCTCTTGTAAAAGCGCATATTTTATTTTGTGTCATGCCTTAATTTGATGAGAGACTTTCTATAACATACCACTGAGAGGAATTTACTGTACTTCAGTTAATTGATGATTGACTGTGGTCAAACACAGACTTGTTGTGACTATAATGTAATTATAGAACCATGTTTCTCCAATGACTTAGCATTTGAACTGCGCCAAGTCACACTCAGTTCAGGAACACATAATTTTCAGCACTCACCATTCTTCATACCAACATGTGCAACTCATTAATGTGAATAGGAAACACTTAAACTGCATTAGTGAAGCAGTGAGATTTTTAACATGACTTACTGATTGTGGATTTTAAGAGGCACTTATGGTTGATGGCACTTTTAAAAGGTTTTCAGAGGCACACAAGCGCTGGCATCAAGCATCATCTGTCTCATGCTGATATTCTCTAAGAAATAACAGGACCTGGTAATAACGTAGTTAGCTTTTAGCGAAAGATGAAAATGTTATCTTCAAAAGTGAAAGAAACTGCTGTCATGGCTACTGGGCATTATGAATCATGTATTTACTAAATTCTTCCATTTGAACAACACCCTCTAAAGAAAACATATCAGTTCTGCATATCCATATCCCTAAATGGGCACATTGGCATTTTTTTATTTCGTAGCTCATTTATCTATATATATTTATTTATCATCAGTTTTTTTGGAAAGTGATGATCGAGCATGCATGTAATTTATTGCCTTCTAGCTGTGCGACAAGCGTGCTAACCACTACTCCGCCGTGCCAGACTACAAGTTAGTGTTTATTTTGAATACATTTTCAAATAACTGTTTTGCAATGACATCCTTCAATGATCTACATTTTCTTGCTTGTTTTTGTTCAGATTATATTGTGTGATATAGTGTGGACTTATTTGAATAAGTTTCAATTTTGGACAATATGGAAATTGTCCAAAAGTGACAGAATCTTATCTCAAACAGTTATTTTATTGAATAATTTCTTTATGTTTATCATTAATTGGGGTTGCCACAGCAGATTATAGTCCACTCATAGATTTGGCACAGCTTTTTAGGCCAGTTTTCCTTCCTCATGTGACCCTCCCTAATTTTGCACTTGGCCTGGGACTGGCCTCTACAGTGCACTAGCGTTTGCAACCTCTGTGCCTTTGACTTCTGCAGGAATCAGAGGATCGTCCAGGGACAGGAGTCGGGTCACAAACTGCCAACCCTGTAGTTGATGGGCAACCACCCTGCTAACTGAGTCACTGAAACCCCCATTTTATCTCCTGTTCAGTAGCTACTGGACTTCCTCGAAGCTATTTGATCTCTGAAGATGTTTCACCTCTCACTCAAAAGGCTTCATACCTTCACCAATCTGCCTAATGTTTATCTCGACTTTGCTTTATTTACATAGAGTACATTCCAGTTATAACAAGCCACATATTCAGAACAGATCACTAAAGACAACATCATAGACTAATTATGACACAGTGTTTATTTCCTGGCAGTGTTTCTCTCAGTACTGTTCACAAAACTACATTTCCTGCCAAGATATGCCAGCTTCTCTTCTCTATTTCCGTCTCTGTGTGACTCTCTCCACTTCTGTCCCATGCCATCCCTGTCTGCATGTGTTTGTATGGATGTTATATACAGAAGGTTTTTACTTTATATGGTATAGGGTCATGCCACATAAAAATGAACTACCAGTACCCCAAGTTCCTTTGAATTAAACAGATATGTTTAGGATAATTGTGTTTTGTTAGATCTTATTGTTTAAGCTCTAGCATTTTTTATAGGCAACAGTGCTATTGTACCCATCAAACAAATTATCCTTAACAAGAAATAGAAACATTTAGTTTTTAATCTTGAGACTGCATTGGACTGCCAATCTATAGGGCCTGATTTTTTCAGTGCATTGGTTTTTGAGTCTATCCTCACATTAATCTAAATAGGAATAATTCTGTATAGAAAATGAATGGTTAAATAGAAACCAATTTTCAGCACCAGAAGATCTGCAACATGCTCAGCCTGAATAAAGAATTTGAAAAGGATCGCTTAGTATTGTTAAGCAAATATGTGCTGCTTCATATACCTGCATTCATAACCTTACTATAGCTGGATAGTTTATGGTTTTTTTTCCCTTTTGTTCATGCCATTTGTTTTATCTGTTTCATTGCATATTTAATATTTTAGGTCTCAGGTGAAATTTCTTATTAAAAAGAATGTCTTCAAATTAAAATTTTCTTCTTCTTTTTTGAGGTTGAAGAGCAAAATGAGTTTCCTTTGACTGGTGTCTTTCCATCTTTGAGTCTGAAATATATTAATCTGCACCCACTGAGCACCATGAATGCGTCAGCCAGCAACAACACCCCACTCTGCTACTCCATCAACAGTCCTCCATTCAAGTACAACCACACCATTGCCTCAGTCAAGTATTCAGCCATCTTCAGCACCTTGGGTCTCACCTCCAATCTTATTGCTTTAATAGTTCTCCTGAAGTCGTTCCAGCGGACACACAGCCGCTCACGTTCTTTCTTTCTGATCTTCCTGGGTGGCCTGGTGGTCACTGACTTCATGGGTCTTCTGGTTACAGGTTCCATCGTGGTTTCCTTCTATGTTACACACTTTGATTGGCGCGAATTAGACCCCAACTGCCACTTTTGCAACTTCATGGGCATGTCCATGGTCTTCTATGGACTGTGTCCACTGTTGCTTGGTGCTGCTATGGCCATGGAGCGCTTCATAGGTATCAACCGTCCATTTGCACACTCCTCCAGCATGCCCAAGAGTCGAACAATCTCCATGGTGCTGACGGTGTGGTTGATCGCTGGCTGCATTGCATTGCTGCCCCTATCAGGGATTGGGAGTTACCATATACAGATGCCTGGCTCCTGGTGTTTTTTCAACATCAGCCATGAAGGAAATGATCTCGCCTTCTCCCTGCTCTTCTCTCTGGTTGGATTGACATGTATCTCTGTGTCATTTTTGTTAAACTCGGTGAGTGTGGTGACCCTGATCAAAGTGTGCTGTGGACACCACAGGAACCAACGACGTCGGGACCATGAGGTGGAGATGATGGTTCAGCTTATTTTGATAATGGCCATTGCTTCTATCTGCTGGTGCCCCCTCCTGGTGAGTTTACTCTGTGTGTTCATGTAATCCTGTATGTTTAGACCTTTATTAATTGCAAATGATAAAGCCATAATTGAAAGCAAATGCGTGCTTAGGCAGTATACTGTAAAAGCAATGTAAAAGTTTCTAAATCAAAATTTCTGGTTCCCTGAGTGGCATTATTCATTGATGAAGGTTTGAAGAACTTAATTACTCTGATCATGTGTAGCCCAAAAAAAGGAGTTCACCTCAGAACCTCACAAAACTCTGTAGTGTCCAAAAGTCTGAAATGGCATGTGAACCTCTGGCAGCATACTTCTGAGCTTTATGCGTCACATATACCAGCCAGCTACAAAAAGCAATTTGTGTGTCTGTGGATTAGGACGTAGAGTGGTCGTCCGCCAATCGTGGAGTTGGTGGTTTGATTCCTGGCTCTTCTTGTCATATGTTGCTGTTGACATTAAATTTCTTTGATTAACCAACTGTCTACCAGAAAGATATCCACAAAAGCATTTTATCACCTCCATATGTCTCTTTGTTACTTTGCATTATGGTGTCCACAAATTTATGGCTTTATCAATTATACCTTACCTTACAGTGGAATTGCTGATAATATGGCCATTTATTAAGTCATTTATTATTAAACATTAGTATACAGTCTCTAGGTACATCATCATTTTTTTAAATTAAGATTTTTCAGGAGTAATAAAATACACAATGTAGTAATGACAGTAGTCAGTCAACACCATAAAGGCACATATTAAATATTAAAAAGCAGAATTAAAAGGGCATTTTTCCTTAACCTTACAGCTGTTTAGAACTCATGTGGAATAAAGCCAAGAACTTTGTTGTATTTGTTTTATATGCAGGCACATACTTTGTTGGACCTATTTTTAGGGATGTTACTACATTCCAAAACCCCAGGAATTTTAATATTAACTATTTGAACAAGCTCCAATTTCTATCGATGACATTATTTTTACCATCTCTCCTTCAAATCAACTGAATAAAAAAACTGATTGATAGAGAAAATAGTCTTTTGATAACGTTGTATAAAACCTGCTGACCTTTATGTAAAGACATCATAATATATAGAGTGTGTGGCAGAACACCAATTCTAAACACAGAGACTTTAAACAAATCTTATCAGAGTAAGAAATAGGAGGGTCAAAGTCCTGACAAGACCACATATTTCTTTGCAATCCAGTCTAACTTCAGTTTGTGACGCCCTGCACAGATATATGTTCTGATGAGTGCGATGACTGCTACCGATGTAGAAGATGAACTTGTTTTGTTCTACATAAGAATGGTCACCTGCAATCAGATATTTGATCCCTGGATATACATCATATGTCAAGTATCCCAACTAAGGCGAGTAAAAAGTAAAAAAAAAAATCAGAAAGTCTGTAACTATAGCACAGCTTCCCCATAGTAACTCACCCCATCATACTGTAACCTTGGCCGGCTGCATAAGCATGTCCTAGATGTGATCTATACATCACAGTTTACTCAACGCCTTGAAGCTGCTAATTCATCCGGGTTCATCCAGCCATCTGGGTTCTGCCACTGCTGTGTACACTCTGTTCCATTCCCATTCCGTTAATAAACATTTCACTGAAATAGTTTCAGCCACTTGTCATGTTTATTGTTGTTGTGCCTGCTTTCATTCTCTGAAACTAACACACATGGTTTCTCATCAAAAACCAGATAATTTAACATTCTGCAGATAGCAGGTTTATTTTGTTACACAAACATTTCTTAAGAACAGAGCTGGAGTAATCCTGAGTTGAACATCAATAAAATTGTTCAGTATAATGCTCCTGAAAAATGCAATCTGACCAAAGTAAAAGTTATCTACATTATATTTAGTCCTAGTTGGTGCACAGGGCATAAAATAGCCTTGTTTCTAGAGAACAGGACCACCATGACATTGTGATAGTTGGATACCCTGGAAAACTACAATCCTATTTTTATTTCTGGAGCAATTCTGCCTCTGGGAAATGTTTGTCAAATTATAGATATAGTTTGAACTTCATTTGTTTATTAATTTATTTGACACTTGTTGCTCTAAAAAATTATTTAAAATTTTGTTGAATGTATACATCAATGTGTGTCTATGTGCATTTACAATATTAACCAATTTTACCATCTCCACCCCCACCTTTGCTTCTTTGCTTAATATCTCTCTTGCAACTGTTAACTTTCCTTCCTATAATCCACTGATTTCATCACCTTGTGTTACGGCTTTTTCTTCCTCGCTGTGTTTATCCCTCCATCTTACCCTCCACCACCAGGTCTTTATTGCAGAAACTGTGCTGTCCGGACCCAAAGTCCCAATCAAATACCTACTGCTATGGTTACGCTTCGCCACCTGGAACCAGATCCTGGATCCATGGGTATACATCTTGTTCCGCAGAGCAGTACTTAGAAGAATCTTCCCCCGCCTCAACTGGTCTCAGAATTCCATCATGACATTGTACCCATCTTTCAGTCACACCATCCGCAGATTCACACGCTCTTCCCTCGGGACCACAGACTCAGATAAAACAGAAGAGACAGGGAAATCTAATGTAACATCCCCATCTACCTTAAAGCCACCATCTCCTTCTTTGTAATTCTTGGATTTGAGTTTTTGATCAAGCAGATCAAGTGGCATCATTAGGGCTTCAGTATGTGTTTAGCCCTTTTCCCTCTGCTGTTTTCATGTCAGCTGTGACCAGAACAAGAAGCAGAATTGCAGTTAATCAGAAGAGACAAAACTTTTTTTGTCTTATTGCATACTACTAAAGTATGTTACTTTTTTCAGTTTTAGCCATGACATTTCAATTCAGAGCAAAGTATAAACCTTAAACCTTTAACCTTGTGTTAATAGAGGAATCTGTGATCAATCAATCAATTAACTGTTTTTATTGTGCTGCTTCATTGTGATGGGGCATAATGCCTAATAAGCATGTGCTGCCACATGATCTCACAATACACCAAAAAATTAGTATTAACTGTAATTTAAAGGCCCATGATAATTAGTTTTTATGTATTGTCATCTTTGTGAAAGTATTTATAGTAAGTGTTTTACATATTTTACCCTGGCATGTTTCAAGTAAGAGTAGTACAGTAAATTCCAAGACTATCAAACACTGAAAATTAACTTTGGCTGATCTTATAGAGACACTTAAAAGTGAAGATGTTTAGACCATGTTGGCCTCTGACAATTATACTGCTTTGTTGTGACAGGGAATTACATGCTTTACAGATTTGTGTGAAAAAGCCTAAGAACATTTTTTGCCTGAGTGGGGTTTTTTTTGTTGATTATGTTTTAATGCCTTAAATTAACTTGTTGCCAACTTTTTCAGGTGTTTTCAAGGTTCTGAGATACCCATGTTTTAGGTTTATACGTTGTTAGTGAATGTAAATGAATAAGTGCTGCTCAAATCAATGATACATTTAATCAGGAAAATGTGGTTAGAAAGTGTTTTAAATAAGCAATTAACATTATTCGAGATATACTGTATATGTAAGTTCTAGACCCAGAGTTACTATGGGTTTTCTTTTCAGTGTAAAAGTGTAATCATCTTTGCTGATCAAATAAGATGAGTACAGAATCTTAACATTGGCTCATAATTTCAGATTCCTCTTCTCTTTTCTCGTCTTTTTTCTGGGTCTCAGTCCAAAACCTCTTATTTATCCATCCAAAATCTCTCTGCCTCCTAGCGATGTCTAACTAAAACCACAGGGGCTACGCTGGGACTGTTGGATAATTTAATTTTTGAAAACTGGTCAGTGTCATGGAAACTACATCTAACTGTTTTAGTTAATCAGTTAGATTTAGTTGAAAATGCATTTTTGTGATTTGTTTTACTATTTCGCTCACAGCTATTTTTACACATCCTGCACATGAATTGTTTAAAACATTGTGTTATCACTCCTTTCAGACTGTCTTTCTATTTCTGAACTGAACCAATCACTAATAATGGCTGAGATATGTATTGTTTTAATTATTAGCAGTATCATCTGATGAAAACATTGTGTATGTGATGTGCTTTAAAGAAACAGCACGCAACTGTATATAAATGAAAGATTTGTAAAATGCAGAAGATTAAAAGTCTTTTGGAGAGGGCTATTCTCTTAAATGCACACAGACTTGACAACTATGATTTCAACTGACATATGATTTCAACTATTATACGTACAATTAGAATTTCTTTGTAAATAAAATGTGCCATACATTATCAGGTCTTCATACAGAGATGCATTCATATACAAAACTTCTCCATTGGATAAATATTGATGTATCTGAAATGTTGTAGTGTTTGCATACTTGTATGTATGGTTGTTTAATATGTTTTTCACATTATTCAATGAGCCAAAAAATATATAACTGTCAAAAACAAGGATGTAGATGATTAGTTCTTTCTTTTCTCAACAGTAAATACAGTACGATGAGAGATACATGTAGAAAGACCAGCACAGCACAACTTACAACAGAGACCCTGAAATACAAATACAGTGACAAAACTGGTCTAGTATATTTACATTTTCTCTTTGAAACAAATACATGATATGATGTTACTTTTAATATCAGTGACCACAAATACCTTCATTTTTCAGGCAAAATAAATACAAGCAACTTCAAAAAAATGGTTCACATGAACACAAATTAACAGTTTTCTATTCTTAATAATATTAGATTCCCCCTTGACGTCCATCCTCAGATGATTACATTTTTAGATAACAGATATGTTTAACAAGTTCATCCTCAGATTAGTCACTTAATTAGTGGCTTGAAAATATTTAAATTATAATAATTAATTAAAATGTTTGTTAATTTATGTTGTTTCAGAAAGTGTCCTAACAGTAACAAACTGCTTGCAAACACTAATGCAGATTTCTAACTTGTATCAGTTACTGTTAAATATTTTGTTAGGACTGCAGTATATACCTTTGTTCCTATCTTGTTTTTCCCAGTGTTTTTTCATTAGAGGAAACATGTTTACTGTAGCTTATCTGACTTCCCGGAATCCTTAGATGGCTGACTGATACCACTGTTTTACAGGCACGTTTCCCAGCACATGGTTTGTCATTTCCTTTTAGACAGTGATCTAAATGTCTGGGGTGGAGCCCTTATAACATATGGGATTTCAGTATAAATGCATTTAAAAGCTATACTGCAACTGTATATTGTAAAGTTTTGTCAAAAGTAAAAAAAACTCTAAGTATCTGATTTACTAAGTTCCCAAATAGCAAGTACTAAATTGACTATGAACTGTTTGATTGACAGCAGGAGCAAACATGGTGGAGGCACCCATATTTAAGTGAATTCAGTTTAGTATGTTTCACTGGTGTCTGTCATGGAGAGTTTAGAGAATGACAAAACATATTTAGACTTACCTAATTTCTCCTATGCCAACTCCTCGCACCTTGTACACATTAAAACAGCTGCCTTCATGCTCCTCAATGTATTTTGTGCACGAAACACCTCAGTTTGCATTTATTTATTAAGGCAAATGCACAAAATCAACAAAATGCACTAATTTGCTCATTTGAAGTGCATACCCTTAGCAGATCAGTTTGCACCGTTTTTTACAAGTGGTAGCAAGTTTGCACACTTCTGTACAAGCAAGCCTTCAGTAAATCAGGACCAAAGAGTGATGATCTGCTTATGGCAGATTGTCATTTACTTGTTAATGCTGAGAAGGCAACAGTAAAGGCTTCTACACAATTGTTTTTTTTATGTTGGATATACTAGAGAATAGAGCTCTCAACTTTATTTTGTCTATACAACGTATTTCTATATTTGCCCATTCTTTACATCTACAATTGCCCCCCATACATCAAATAAAAACACATCAGGAAAAGCAAAATCCCCCAGGACACAGTCCAAGGCCTCTGCAAAGTCGTCAGGATTCTTCTTGTCTTTGCCTGCTTCAACAATGGTGGTTGCTATAGAGATGCAAATGTAACATTTTTAGTTAACTCACACTTTTAAATAACTAAAGTCAAATGCAGTTTTGGTTGTTTTCCTTCCTCACACAACAGGTCTCAAAGATTAATTTTGACATCTTGTCTAAAATTGGCCAGTTGCTTTAGCCCCCTTCATAGTTTTAGTTGTAATTCAAATGTAGCCTCATGATATGATGCAAAAAACTAAACTAAAAAAAATACAAAATGCAGCCCTGTTTGCCTAGGATTTCTCAAGAAATGTCTACAGATAATAACAAATTGTTTAGTTCCCATGAGTCTGGGGTACAACGATTATGAACCTCGTATGGCTTGAATATATTTTGGTTTGACACCCAAGTATAGTGGATAATGGATGTGTAGTGCTGAAGTGCTGAAAAAGACAGACACTACTTATTTTCCATTGTATGTTAAAGAAACACAATCCCAAACTTAATACACTGTCAGATTATATAAATCTGATCCCATTCACATATGAATATTTTCAGTATATACACTACCAGTCAAAGGTTTGGACGCACACAGGAAATACCATGTTTTCATAAAAAGACATTAATGTCATCAGCTGTATTATCGTTGCAAGAGGGTTTCTAACAATCACCTCTCTTTTTAAATGAATACATTTGCACTAGCAAACATAACGTTCTTGAAGACAGTGCTGTTTGCTAATGATAGGGCAGTACATTTATTACTATTAATATAATAATATTAAAAACAGTTGTTTCCAGGAACTGTACAATAGTCATTTACATATAATATCAATCTGTAACCTGTGTTTCTGATCAATTTGACGTAAAATATGCTTTTCTTTCCTTTCTATGTGTGTCCAAACGTTTGACTGGTAGTGTACAAAATTTTCATAAAATACATGATACAAGAGAGATTCAATTCAGTAAATTAATGTAAATCCAAATCACAACAAAATTAATATTAAGGCACTTTACAATGTAAGGATTAAGACCTCATAGAATTTATCAATATAGCTATAAATAATATAGAAAACCCAACAGTCCCACTTAAGGAAGCACTAGGCTAGAATGGAGAGTAAAAACTCTCTTTGACAAGTTAAACCTCCAACAGAATCAGGCTCGGGGGGGATTTGTAGAATTTTAAAATGACAAGAAAACGTTATTACTCCTCATGTGCTTTTAAATTTTTTTATTTTCAAAAATTTCTTGACCAATTAATCAGCTTTCAAATCACAACTAAGCAATCAATCAGCATTAAACTTTACTTGTGGAACTCCAATTAACACGGCTAGAGGAACTTGATTGAGAGGGGCTACTCTTAAATTCATGATCATAGTGAGATCATGTGAGACTGTTGTGAGGGCTCTATATGCTAGGCTTTGAGGTCATCATCTAATTAAAACTCATGCAGATATGCATATCTAGGGTGTACCCCACCCAGTCTCTAGCACTAAACCCTTAGTAAGTGGTTAGGATAATACATGGATGGACCAAAATCAAGATTTGGAGTGATCCTCTCAGATCAAAGATCTCAACCCTATTGAGAATATGTGGCAGGAGCTTATGGTTAATGTCCATCCTTGAAAACCACACACTTTAGAGAATCTGGGACAATTTGTTATGGAGGAACAGTCTCAGGATTCCTCAAGAGACCTTTGACCATCTTGTTGAGAACTTCCATAAGTGGTTGTTGTCAGTTGAGAGTCAGAAAGTTTACACTGTTGACTATTAACTGTCAGGGCCTTTTGACCTTCACTGTGTCTAGGTCCAAGAATGGTTCAGTCCCATTGGTGGTATGTAGCTTAATGTTATATGGTACAATCTGACCAACAACAGGCATTTGTTAGCAACTTTCTGTTGACTGTCTAAACAAACTCTCTATGAGAATAATTCACACACTTTCAAGTATTTTTCCTATCAAGTTTTTACTTTTTTCTAGCAGCCACACATGTTTTTGTAGAATAATTTCCAAGCAAACAACAGGATGAAGACAAGTCATGAATCCCTTTTTACATATGGTCATTGGCCTTGGAAGTCTGGGAAAGGGCAAAGTATATAATTCCAAAGTCATCTTCATCTTGTGAAAGGGCTATGATATTAGTGGGGGGTGGGGGGTGAAGTAAAGTTTTCATCTTATTATGTTTTTCTTTCTGCTAACACTGTTTTTATTGAGTGTAGACGTTCATTCTTACAAGCTTCTTCTGAAGTGTTCAATGTGTTTTTATATTCTTACTCATTAGGTCTATTTTGGTCAGTTGAGTATGAAGTGGAATGCACATCAACATCTCTATTATAACTAATTAAACTCCTTTAGCTGAGATAGAAAACGAGATATGGATGAAAGTTCTGGGAAATGCTAGCTGGCTGACCAGGGGAGATACTATATTTGTCAACTGTGGGGATGTGGGGGTTGTCCAGGGCTTTACAAAAAATTACTTACTATCTGAAGCTAAATTTAAAGTCAGTATTATGTAAATCTAGTGGATAGAGCAATAATAGTAATATATTGTATACAGATAAAAACACCCACAACAGCTTTCTAGAGACACACTTCATTATCAAATATTATTTGTCATAAAGAGGATTTCAATTCATCTGAGGATCTAAACTGACTGGTCTATCCCAGATTAACAGAAAAGCACTGAGGCAGGTCAAGGTGATGTCTATATTAAGTATATACGGATGTTCTTACCTAGCTCCAGGTCCCTGATACCCATATAGCTCTCTAGCAGATCGTCCACCTTCTTGATTGCACGTTCTTCAAACTCATTCTGGAAAATACGAAATGTTTCTGGATATTAGAATTTCACTTGACTTAAATAAGTGACCTGAGGCTCAACCAGTTGTTAACTTCCCCATGACAGTTACCAAAGCAATGCTGAAGTTACTTTAGGACTGGTCTAAGACTGTCTTTGAATGGCCCAGCCAAAGCTTAGACTTAATTCACAGACTCTTCCCATTCAATCTGATGGACCTGGAGTTAATCAGTCAGGAGGAATGGGATAAAGCATGCATGGCGAAGTTTGAGAAGCTTGTAGAAACTCACCTAAGAAAATTTGATGATGTAAATGCTGCCATGGAAACTTTCCAAAGAAACTGTGTATTACGTAGTTTTTTTAGATAACAAAATCATACTGATCTTTAAACCCGTTTTGCTGGTTATTAACTGTTTGGTTGTGGAATGTTCTATATTTATCAGTTCTTGGAAACCAGAAAACATTTTCACCCTTCAAACTTTTTTCTAATACTAGTGGTCTGTGGGTTCACGTTACAAATAAGTGTATTGTAAAACATCCTGCAATGAAATAAAGGAAATAAGAAACACGTTGTTTAGAGAGGTCACTTCCCAAAGCCATTGTTTAATAAGGAATAACGGACAGGGTGTGACTGTGTGTGTGATTTTAGTTTGTGTCTGATTGGAGTTAAGTTGGGTTAGTTGGTTCAGTTCATTACTGTCCTGCAGGGGGCAGTACGATTTTAGTGACTTTGTGCATTTGGCATGTCAAACAACCACAAAACAAGGGATGATTTGAAAATTACCATTCTGACATTAAAAAAATCTCTGACATGTAAGTCAACTTTGTGCTATGTATATATGTCACCACATTTGAGAACATTGTGAAGTTAAATCAGTAATTTTCTAGCAGAACATGTGAAACTTACCACTTCCTGAACTGTAGCTGCGCCCTTTGAGCGAAGACGGAGCGTCTCCCTCCCATTCACCATCTTTCCTTCATTAGATTTTGGCGCTCTGGTCCTCATTCCAATCATATCTAATCACACACAACAGCAAGAAAAATATTAATAATTTGTTCTCAAGATATTGGTATTTCCTGTAAAAAAAAAAGCCTTTTCCATACATCTATTTTACACGGGAACATTTCTAGCTTTTTGGGGGCCCTATGCAATCTCTGTGGCAATGCATGACAGTAGGTTCTCTAAACTGAAATTAAAAACAACAAAGAAAAAAATCAAGTGGAACCAATATACTATAGAAAATAATAAAGGTAAAAATCATGAGAAACGATTAAAATCAGATCCATTGTTTCAAACTTTTTGTGTTATGAGATTTAACAATTTGTTTTATTAAGTAATAAACCTAATTATGTAAAGAGCAGTAGTGTCCAAGCTTTTTTTGAACACGGATAGATTTGATGATGTGAAAATTCCTGTGGGAACTGTCAATTATGTTATAATTATGACAATATTTTGTTATTATGTCAGTGAAGTCACACAGGAATGATCAAATGAAACAAAAAAAAATAGCCTGTTTGCAAACTCGGAACTCCCGCGTGCCAGAGCATTTTCTCATTAATGGAGCTATCAAAGACAATGTGTGGCAATGAATATGTCTGGTATAGAGCAAATCAAAGTTAATACTCTGGCGGAGGTGTTTCTTAAGTGATATTAAAAACATTTCCCAATGATTTAAAGACATTTTTTTAAACATTACAAAGAAAATAAAATCTGAGAAATATTTAAATTACATTTAGTTTTACTGCAATATTTTCAGACAAAAGCAGTAGCTTTCGACACTATTAGGTGGCCAAGAGTGTCAGTAGTAGGGGCCGTATGTATCTGCATAGTCCACATAGCGCAAGAAACGGTACTGATTATACATTGTATACTGTATTTTTGTAAAAGGCATTTAACAATTACCAAAATAATACTAAATACTTAATATTAGCTTGTTCTGATATGTACTCACAAAACTAATTTAGTGTCTGGTTGATTATTATGTTGATTATGGTGACACAGAAAACAAAAAGCGTTGTGGAGTCAGTAATGTTTATATGATTTCATTAGCATTTTCTTTGATGAGTTGGCTTCCAAAGAAAAGACTCATGGAAGTCTGTTCTGTCTGTTGCCATTTGACTTTGTTTTGTTAACAGCTGCTGACTGTGAATCAGTGGCTGACATCTACAGGAATTTATTACCATGTCATCACTGGTGATGGCAGCCAGTTGGTCCACTACTTTGATGTAGAAATTATTCATTTTTTACAAATAAGATACAGTATATGTGAGAGTCAGGGCTTTAATTTTGGAGCAGATAAATCTATCTCAGACTATGTACCACAGGCTTTTAAGGTAGCTGTAGTAAAACCTGCTGAGAAAAACATGCTGAGAATAGATAGATAGATAGATGATGATGATAGATGTTATGTGGTTTGATAATAAGCACAATTTACTTTAGTAAAACATTTTCATTTAAAGGTTTATAATTTATTTATTTTTATTTAATTCTTTTTTTAAATCTTTCTGTTGTGTTTGACATTTCATTCTTGATCTTAAACAGCAGTTCACACAACAAACTTATAAGTACGTGTGATCATAACAGTTTCATGAAGCTGAGCAAGGTAAGTCAAAAGGTCAACAAAAGAAAAAGTAAGTGGAACTTGAGTTGAGATTGTTTTGTCAGTTATTTTGCTGTTTCTCAGCACTTGTGTGGCAACAATATTCTACTAGATACTCATTATTAACAGGATGTCAGCCCTTTGACCGTGGCTTTGGTTTCCTGTCTGATAAGCAAGAGAGCTGGGTTCTAGCCAAGACCCAGAACTTTGCTCTTAACTTTCCATGTTCTGAATGCAATAAATGAGTAACCAAATGAGAAAAGGAAGCATGATGACCTTGTGGTGAAAAAAGATCCTAAAAAACTAAAACATGTCCATAAAAAAGTTAATGGGTTCAAAAAGCTTACATATTTGTTTGGTATAACAACAGATTTTGACTTGACCATCAACCAATTGTCAACTGGTATTTAACTAAACTTCATCAGATGATCTCATTGTAATGAGAATGAATGTACTGCCTCATCTAAACTACTGTACCTATCAGTGACTTAGTTTTGTGCAAGGTATTTCTTTACTATAATTTGAAGACCAATGTGAGTTTAATATTCAAGTCAGAAGAGATTTTAACCACTTGTTACAGGCAGCGTAAACACTGAATTAATACTAAGACATGAAATGCTAGGAACATTCACTGCAGTAGAGTTTAACATTTTGTGAATGTATTATTTATATTTAACACATTTTAGAGACAATCTAATATATTAAGTAGAATTTAATTATATTAGGAAAAACTAAGAGAAAAAAAGATTCATTATCAAATGTCCTTAGCTTGACACTCTTGCATCTTGCCTATCGTCAAGAGTCCACAGCTGGACCCAGTTCTGGATTGTTAAAAAAATTATCCCTAAAACTACACAGTCTTCATCTGGTTTAAGACTCTTGCATGTCAGAGACTTGTTATGGAAAGAGCATTTAATGTGACACAAGATCCTTTTGGCTTAACAGTCACCGCTACCATTCATAAATGTTCAGTGAGACAGATTGATATGTGCCTCAGTTATTTTTTTTATTCTGACTGGGATCATGTCATTGTAAAATCTACAGCTCCAACCATGGTTCTGGAAAAAATGTCTCAGCAGTTGTGTTGCTTAAATATCAGCAGGTCACTGTTTAATGATAAATCCACGTTGCACAATTAGCAGATATCACTGTCAGTACACATTTGTCTCCATTCCGCCCTTCCTTCTACGTAAGTTTCCCCTTGGACCCATTTTGCATCTCCATACAGCCGACAAAGGCCCACTACAGATCCTCGCCCCCTCTGCAATGAGCCATCAGCTTAGCAATGGCCACAGTTGAATAACTTCTGTATGCTCAGGAGGGCCCAGGGCTCTCTAAACTGTTTCTGTATCCACTTCCTGTGAGAACAACTGAGGACAACGGATAATTGGGAATCAGTTGTTGGTCCTACAACTTCCATGGGCAAAACCACAATAAATAATAAATCCTGGAGGAGCTTTTGAGCTTCTGACACTAATGATATTTATATAATCATGTCTCTTTGATCTTAACAAACATCTTTGAGTCAGAGGTCCGTGTTTATGATTTCTAGTCTCCATCTGTTTTGCACACAACTTTAAATCTCACACAGCACAAAACATTTTTTCACTCACCAAAAGCTTTCTTGGGCTCAACAAGGCGAAGAGTGAAGGGTATACCTCTGCGTTGCTCTTTTAGCATCTTGGCCACCTCATAGTGTCGACATCCTACAATGCTCTGGTCATTGATGGCCTCGATGTGGTCACCAATGCAGACAGTTTTCAACCGATCTATGGTGCTGCCTTCTTTTATTCTCTGAAATAACAAACTCACAAGCATTGATGCCCAGTTTGGAGTCTCCTAAAACTTTAGGTGACAGGAGTACCCTGTCAAAACAGTAGATAATTGTTCTTGGGAATAGAAAAATCAAAGATACAAAAGATTTATAGTTTAAAAATAGTTTACATTTTTAAACTGACATTTTTGGCTGATCAAACGAAGACACAAAAGCTGCTTTATGTTTATTATGGAATATAATGATTATATATATTAATATAATATTAATATAGTATATTTACTGTATGTTTACTGTTCTTCAGTGCATTCTGCTTTAAGACTCATTCACCTTAATGAAAGCATATCCAGCACCATTGTCCGTGATGGTGAGGCCCAGCGCATCTTCTGTCTTTGTTACCTCCACCTCTTTGGTTTCTCCTCTAACATGAGCAAAAATGAAGTCTTCCAGTCCAATCTGTCCACCCAGTAGCTTCTGCATGTCTACTTTATGAGAGTTGAGGGTGCAGAACAAGATCTGATGCAAAGAAAATGGACATAAAAGTTCAATGTTAAGATCATTAACTTCAAAATCCAATACTATTCACACACATGCAAAAGTATAACGTGAGGAAATCAAACAATATAACAAGACTGACACATTAAACTTTGTATGTAGCTTTTTGGTATTATATGAGTTGATTAGCCACATAATGCAATAACAGTAATTCCTCACATATTAAAATATCATGTAATTAAAGATGACTATATGCTTATTGATGTGAGAAGTAAGTGTTTCAGTGTTTGTTATGTTTTTTCTGTATGAAAGTAATTAACTTTCTTCTTACTATTACAAAGCAATTGGGAGCCATCATAATTTATTTAACTGTGCAGTATAGAGATTAAACAGCAGGGGGCAGTAAAGCCAAACAATTTAGTTTTGCTATTGTGGCCATTTTGTTGTAAACCCTAACTGTGATAGTCTTTTTATATTTCAGACTTGATGTTTAAGAAAAAATAAGTCATGCTACCTACCTAGCTAGCTAATTAGACAGTTGTCCCTTCTTTTAATGGTTTTTTTTAAAGTGGCTGAATTAGGAGTCCCAAAATTATGATAAGTAGGTGATAGTAGTATACTATGAAGATTAAGACTTTTTTTTTTAACAAAATAAATAAAAGTAATTAGGATTTGCAGGGCTGATCATAGTAATCCTAGTAAACAGTCTATCAAAGTGTGGGAAACATGTAAAAAACATTTTTGAAACAGAATAGTTCAGAACTAACCATTCTACATTAAGCGTATATTTAATTATATTAAAAATAACTTTTTGCTGAATCTTCCAAGTCATATTCTGAAACCAGAAGTTAAAGTTTAACTTTATAATCCATAACGGAAATTCAAGATAACCTGAACAAACTGTTATCTCTATTGGAGCAGTTCCTGTTAGTTATTGCTTTTAGCTATTCTCATGGCAGGTGGGAACAGCCTGACTGTAGTCCAACGTCTTTTCTGGCTGTAACCTTACACGGCTTCTTGTGAGTCTACAGCAGATCAAGGAAACTGCTGTACTTCTCACTATCACTAAGTGCCTAATAGTCTGACCATAGTTCAAGGTCTTGTATCTACAGAATATATAGGTTGTTAAACAAACTATTGTTCAAATAACTTAACAATTATGAAATTAAACTATTGGTATTTTCATAATTTCCTGATTTAGTTAAGAAAACAAATTCTGAGAAAACTAGCTATAAATGTATCACTCCTTTATTTTGCTTCATATGCAATAATAATATCAGACAATATCAGATTTGTTTCTAAAAAAAGAAAGCATAGCCTATTTTGAAACATTTCCAAAATTTTCTTCAGTTTACAGACAGACTACAATCCTTATTGCTTACTATTAATATGGTAGAGACAATCTAATCCAACTGGAGTGTCTGACAGTTACATACAATATACAGTGAATTTCACACAAACTGCACACAACACTTTGATAGCCATTGACCTTGCTGCCCTGTTGATAATCTAACAATAGCAGATGATTTCTCTGTGACACTCTTAAGTCACTGAGAGCGCTACTGACAGCTAAGTCACATTGTATATGTGTGAATGTGACATCAAAATGGATAAAAGGGATAAAGGAAAGGTTTAAAGGCACTGATTGATGTACTGTAATTGAATTCATTTGACATTCTTCCTACAATAGACATTCACTGTTTAGCATATGTGTATGACACTTGCAAAACAAAAGGAAAGAAGCCAACCTGTAAGACATAATCATGTCTGGTGTGGTTATGTGATAAGATCATCAAGGTTACATTGTGTGGAATGTACATCAGACCATGTCTATATCACTATATCATCCAGCTGTTTATGTCCAACAGGTAGCAATACACAGATAGGAAAGCCTTCATGGTGGCCTTCATAACACTACTGATAAGTATTTCATAAAACCAATGTCAAATATTTATCATTTTATGACTGAGTATGTTACTATAATTTAAAGGAGAATGCTGCAGCAGCTTAATGCTTTTTATAGTTTATCATGTCACTGTAATATCAGACTGCACATACCGCCTATAGTATTTAAATATACAAAACTCAGTGATTTTTCATGTTTCTCATGTTTTCTATGGTAAATTTACCATAGTTTAGTTCAGTAAAGCAATTTCTGCAGGGAACACTGAAGAGCTTGTGGCCTTTTGTTGTTAAGTCTTTCACAAGCTTTGATTGCAGTGTGGTTTGGTCACGCCTGACCTCCCAAAGCCTTAGTAAGTAGACATCTTCTCAAGGATTGTGACCTTGTGAGGTTAAACACATTTTTCACACACTACAGCTATGAATTAACTGTGTAGTCCCATAATGTTGTATAATTATTTTGGAAATACATTAATGGTGAAATACCATGAAAACACCATTAATGTCTCCTTACATATAACATTCAGTGATATATACTAAAAGCATTATCAACTAATGTCTTTTAATATCCTATGTGACTCTGGAAGAACTTTGTCAAGCCCAAGAAAATAACACAAATGATGTAATGAAGGTATTATGTAGAATTAGACTTGGATGATACAACATTATAAAACTGAGTTTGAAAGGTTTGTCCATTTATAAGGCTCAAACAGTTTAATGATTTACTAATATTTACAATGTGAGAAGTACAGGTTCCAATATTTGAACCTATAAACTCATATGGATTATGAGTCACTGCTCATTTTAAAATATAACTTTTATTTGATCATCGGATCAATTGCCTTTGTATTTGTATTAGCTTTCACTTCCATTACTGTATCTCGTGGCATGCAGTATGTGTGCTGTTTACTCACTACATTATCAGGTTAATTGTTTCCCATATTGATCCTGGTCAAGGCACAGATGAGTGTAAAGTCTGGCAGACTAGCTAGGCCAAATGATCTTTAATAGTGCATCATGGAAAAAGACTAGAATGGAAACCTGACACGTATTTGCAGCTGGCCTGCCAGACAAGAAATGCAAGAAGGGAACACAAACACTTTTTTAATCTTGATCATTTTCAGCAAAACGGGAAATGCCACTAAATGGCCTGATTGTGTTTACTAACTTTGTTAGCTGTAAACCTTTTTTTACCTCTGAAGGGGAGATGTTGAACACTTCTGCGATCTTGGCATACAGCTCCTTGACATTGGTGAATCCATGGATGCGGCCTGTGGGACTCCCATGAGCCAGCTGGGTGTGGAAGATAAGCTTAGGTCTTGGGTATTCAGGTGGCCCTGGAGGTGGTGGTGAAGGAGGAGGAAGTGGAGGCGCTGTGGGCTCTATGCACCCATGACTCTGGTTCTGGGCCTTCTTTTCTTCCATGTCCTCGGTCCCTGCAGCCTTGGAATCCTGCGGGCTCATAGCCTCCCCGTTCTGCATTAGGCCCAGCTTAGGTGTGGACCTCCTCTGTAGTCCTTGTGGTACACTGCTCTGGCAGAGAGAGAAACACTCTCTTACCGCTGGCTTAGCCAACCAACCACCAAACTGTTCAGGGCTATGAGTTGAAGACCACAGATGAATTAGTGATGAGAGCAGCCAGGTAACAGTAGCTGAAAGAGGCCAGCCAGACCCTACCAGGTAGAAATCCAACACCCTTTGAGTTGAGGATTGTATGTGTTACACCTGAGCCTCTGCCTGCTCAGGCATAGAGAACACAAACAATACACATCAGGTAAAGGTTGTTTCATAAGCATGATATGGTTTAGACTCTAATTCCCCATATAAGTCTGACTGTGAGACGTGTTGCACACATGATACTGTAAACATCCCTCAGAAGTGTGAAAATTTCTGCAATGACTTCCAGTGGAATGAGTTTAAGGAGGCCACATACAATGTCTCTGTGTTAGAGGTAATATGATATCGTAGGGAGTAACGTGTCCCCCTTCGCTGGTGTCACTGAATGCAACAGGCTGTTGCTGCCGTGAATCCTTGGTGATGCACTGACCTTTCTGACCCCACAAACAGCCCACAAATACACAAGGCAGGGAAGTAAGCAGAGGTTTAAGTCACACAGGCAGTTGGTACTTTTTTATGCTGGAAAGGTTTTTTAAATGTCAGTTCTCTTCCTTACTTTACTAAAACATACATACATCACTGGAAAACCCTTATATCCTCATATGTATTTGAGAAAATAAACCCTACACCCATGTGTAAATACAGCAAAACAAATGTTTACCAGTAAATAATTCTATATTGTAAACTACAAACAATTTTGGGTAATGATGGAGTATCTTGATGTGACTCTTTTCCCACTTTGTGATACTTGTGCAAATCAGGGGATTTTTATGTCAGGACATGAAAGGATATGTAGATATGGTTCAGCTTGGAAATTCCCCCAAAAATAAAATTTAAAAATACTTCCTGGGAATGAATCACTTTCATTGTAATTCCATGGCATTTTCTGTAGAAATATGATCTTCCCCAAACATGGATGATTTGACTATCAATCTGATTTAAATGCCTGAAGTTTAACATCTTTGCTTTTTGGGTGAAATTCACAACAGAGTAAAAATAAATAATAATAATAACAACAACAATGGCATATTTTTTGTTCAAGGACACCTCAACATGTAGCCTGTAACCTAACTAAGTCTTTATTTCTGACATGTATGATATCTACTGTAATATAGATGCCATATCTGTAATACACTTTTTTGGAAAGTAGAATATAGTTTTTATAGTATTTATATTACATGTAAATATAATCTTATGATATATCTGTATCTATCACATTATTATATTATATAGGTACACAGCCTTAAAATGCCCTTTATTATTATTCTGCTTCATAAGCATTTCTATACACCTGTGCTGTATGTTTGTGCTGCAGTTCTCTGCGTCATAGTCTAGTTTTCTAGGCCAAGGTGCTGCAGTCCTTCCTAACTTGGAATATTTACTCCAGCACCTGATAATAAGGATCATTCCGGTGCAACATACCTTTAAAACATCACTCCACCCAATAAAGGACATGTTACTTGTTTTTCTTGCCTATGATCATGTACATCTACATTGTTAAAACAAACTGATTTTTGAGTTATGTAACAGGCTGGTTGTGGTTTCCCAGATGTGTAACTTGCACAAAAACATAATTTTTTTAAAAACTGTCACTCGATTTGCTCAACAGCATTTCTGAAAAGTTCAATATTTCACAGCTGCTGGTTCATTATACTGTAAGTTAAGTGAAGATTTCCATGTCATCTCAGTAAGGAAGATCTATAGGGTCTTTTTAGCTACATTTGGATGACTAGTAAGACTTTACTTTACTTTACTTTGCTTGGCAGACGCTTTTATCCAAAGCGACTTACATGGAGCTAGTGATGAGTGTCTGGCTCAGGGACACACCTGGTAGGGGACGGGCTAGGATTTGAACCTGCGACCTTCTGCATCCCAGTCTGACGCTTAACCCATTGAGCTACCAGGCCACACACATAAATAAAGTCCAATTGAGTCAACCTCTAGGTGATCTGTAGCTTTTGAATCTATAGGAATTTGCGTGTGCAAAGCTGAAACTTTCTGTTAGCAGTTCAGCAACTACAACAATCACACACACGTGATTCAATATGTCTGTAAAGATTCTCAGTCATCCAGGTGAAGTTGTCTGAAGGTAGAACTTTTTCAATCTGATTGAAAAACTTTTTCAGTCTGTTTGAAAAAGTTCTGTAGATGCAGAAGGAAACGTCTAAAGATCTAAAGATTAACCAATGTGTGTATTTTATTTCGTTTTATATCTCATATCAGTTAAGTTTTGATGAAATGTCTTTAGTGTTAAATGTAGATTTCATGTCTCATATTAACTTGATTTTGAAGCCTTAGTCCCATTTGCAATCATTTCACAATGATATTGTATTGTCTTTTATGATCCCCTGGATACCCTGGGCTTAATCTAATTATCTGAAACTAACTGACACACTATCAAGTTGCTATTTTGTGATGACTAGTCCTTGGGTAATACCCCATTTGCCCAATTAACACTGCAGCTTCCTCCCTGATAAATCAACACAGAAAAGTGTCATTACCTACACCTACAACTACATCATGTACTTTTTTATGAAGCGTGATTTCCTCCATTCTATCTGCTGTTTCCTGGCAGAGGAGGTGGAAGGGAAGACCAGGGCTGGCTTGTGTAGGCCGGATTGTGTGAGGGTGGTGTGTTTGCTGTGTCATGCAGCCATACACTGCCTCCTCTGTTCCTGGTGTCGTGGTGGTGCCTGGGCTGTCTGGTGGGGAAGAAAAGGCTTTCATTGCTGCGATTTGTGAGCACTTCTCTAAACTGACGATAATGATTGGTTTTCTTTTTTTAAATGCGTTCAAGGTCTTTATCAGCAGAACAGTGAAACACTCTATTCATGAGAGAGCTGTGTTGAAATCAGAGGTAACTCACCATTTGTCATGATTATGATGACATTAGTGACATCATTCTCACAAATAACAATAACTGATACTTTATTGATCCCTTTGGGGAGATTTTTGTGGACAGGCCAAGGGTTCAAGGTTCAGTTTCTTTTCCACTTGAACATGTGGTCAGGATAATGTGCTAAAATAAATATAAATAAATACACAGACACTGATTGGACTAAGAAACACAGATTTTTAGTATACAAAAACCGAATATCTTTGTCCATGATTCATGGACTAGCTATATAGCTACAGAAGATGCTGCAAAATACTGTAACACAATTTGCTCAATACACCACCCCTCAAGAACATATTCCATTTTTTATACATATACAAGTTAGTCACATGTCACGCACTAATCACCCCGTGTGACGACAATGTGACTTAGATGCTGTAAAAAAAGCTGTAAAGCTGTAAGCTGTAAACGCTGGCCTTATGACCTTGGTCTGCTGATTGTACAGTATGTGACTTGTGTATGTGCCATTTGTTTCTGCAGTTGCTCTGTATTTTTCTCCAGTGAGGGGGAAGGGCCCTTTATTAGTTGGGGTAAAATAAATGTGTTTCATGCTGTGGTGTTAGGAAACAGCCACCAACTGAGCAATTGACTTGCCTTTTGAATAACAGCCTCTGCTTCCCTTATAATAATGGGAATGCATTCTTAGCGATTTCCCAGCTTATTATGATTCATGAGATTATGGTAATTTAATATTATTCAGGTAAACATGTATGCTTTTTCTGTTATATCATTGATATTAAGGTGTGGTATTATATAGAGAGTATATGTTTACATTTATATGTTTAGGAATTAGCGCCCCACCCTGCAGAGACAATACAATTATTTTCTCTGTCATATCAAGTACAATGTGATCTGATACTTGAAAAAAAAATAACCCTAAACGTGCATCACCTACAAGTATCCACTGACTTCTCGTCTTCTATGTTGCCCAGTCCACGCCTGAAATGTTAACATCAAATGTAAATAATTGTTTAAAAGGACCACACTAGCACAATAATGTACAGGCCGGATACAAGAGGGGGACTACCCAACTACCATAAAAGGTAATGGGCGGTAGATGCAAACCAACTACCCAGTTCTGATTGGCGAAGAGGTCTGATAAGACCATTTCTCCCAACTCGTCGGCGACGCTGATTGGTCAGCTCACTTGGTCCGATTTAAGCTCATTATCTTAATCAGCCGTCGATGAAGTAAGGGGTGGGGGGAAAAAAAAGCAGAAGTCCAAACGAGAGCTGTGGAGGTTGGCGTGGAGCGTCGTTTCTACAGGAACCGACCACCACTGGCTGAGGAAAGAATGCTTGAAAACAAGAGAGAGAGATTGAAAACCTTTCTCAGAAAGATCGACGAGAAGGCCATCGTCAGAATCAAGCATTTCATGAAGGAGAGGTGAGCGGAGTGAATGTGGCAAGCTAAACCGCTATCTGCCGGTGAGCATCATCAACAGGGTGGATGCTAACAGTTAGCATTTGCTGACAACAGTCTTTCCGATTAGAGTGGATTGATTTGTCTCTTGTCAGTAGTTTAATTAACACAGGAACCGAGA
The DNA here is from genome assembly GCA_034779795.1 of Ctenopoma multispine. Taxonomy (NCBI): domain Eukaryota; kingdom Metazoa; phylum Chordata; class Actinopteri; order Anabantiformes; family Anabantidae; genus Ctenopoma; species Ctenopoma multispine. The sequence continues at coordinate 15,467,953 of JAUYWH010000020.1, read as the reverse complement.
GTATCGTCTTTAAAATGTGTTTTAAATGAAATGTATGTAGTATGAGGAAAAAAACATTCAGTGAGTGGGTAGGTATTGCTAGCAGGCACAGCCACTAGCCTGACAGAAGATGTTGGCATTTCACTTAATTACCTTTCGAATTAACTAACGTTACAGAGACACAGCCGGGTACACTCACTGATAACTTAAGAAAGTATCAAAATTGTTTGTATTTGTTTAAATACCCTGTCTGTTGGGAACTTCTTGAGGTACTCAATGGGGCGTTATCACATTAGAACAACGATCATTTGAGAACTGTGTTTTAGCATAAGCTTAAAATTACGTCGTTAGCTTAGTCACTGATTGAGCTAGTGGACACCGAGGCACCTGACACTGCTTATATGTTTAAAGGTTACACTGGAGGAAATGTTTTGATGTGGTAAATATAACTTCTTGTTAGATGAATGTTGGCCTTTCGTAGATGAGGATTATCAAGTCAGTGTATGTTCTGCTTTAATGCTTTTCTGTGTGTACAGACACAGGTCAGAGGGTTTCATTTGTGAATTAATTGCTTGTTTATGTTCTCATTGTCATTTCCAAGAACACAGTGATTGATCCACATTAGCCCAATAAGCCTGCTCTTATGTGTTTTGTTTATGTCCGGTACCTGGCAACATGAATAAATGGCATTACATGAGGAAGAGGGGCAAAAAGGATATCCAGTCCAGATTTGGTCGGTTGTTAATCTCACCCTTGCCTTCAGTGTAGAAATCGTGACCTCATCCACTGGCCTGTTGTATGTGGGTCAGATTGGCGTCACTGTTTGTTGTTAATGTTGCAGAGACAACTACACTGACTCTTTTCAAGCCGCATGCATATATTGTGTTTCCTTCTACCTCAAACACCCCATGGGAAACACATACACACACATTTGTCAAACATGGCACTTAGCAAGTCTGTTTTCTTAGAAAATATTATATTTAGCTCCTATGAGTCAAACACAGGTGGTACATGGTGTTATAAATGCTCCCTGTATCGCTTTGTTATTTTCCTCATACACAGAGCTTTGCCTTTCACTGTCCTCCCCATAGATAGCTATTTGGTGGAGTACAAGAGTCCTGCTAATCAGTCATGGCTTGCTGGTTATCAGCGCATAGCTACGGTGTTTCTGTCATATGGTATGTGGGGTGACTATCGCTCTCCACAACATGCATATATAGTAGTGTTCTTGCTGAGTGTCAGCCCATATAAATGCAACAGCCAGTCAGAGCCATCTGTCCCAACTGTCGTTTTAAGTGTTTCATCTTTATATAATTATGTTGCTAAATAAATGCAAGAAACGTGACAAACTAGTTGAAGGTAATTTATTTGCTACTTGACTTAACATCTGCTTGCAAGGTTATTGTGAGTTGCTTTGCACACAGAATTGCATGGGTCACAGTCAGAAAATATGAATTTTGCAGTTTTAAGTCATGTAGGACTGTGTATAGCTGTGATGCTTGGTGAAATGAAGGAGCCTGGAATAGGCTGGGTGGGGCTGTTTTGCAGGCGCCCTGTTGGCTCCAGGAAGATGCTCCTAGGATAGAGCTCTCTTGCTGCTGTGGCCAGTGAAGATCATGTTGATCTAAATTAATAGATGTGCTATAAGCACTGAGGGTAAAGTTAGGGGTTGAAAATCACTTCTGTGGGTCTATTTATCATTAAATTACGTGTTGCATACTAACGTGATGGTCAGAGTTTAAATTATGTGTTGCTTCTGTCAAGCTGGTGCTAATGACCACTACTCTGCCCTTTTCACAGAGCCAAGAAAAATGCTGTTCTTCTTAGCTGTTTCACCCTTTAATACTCTCAGTAGCCTGGTGAATTCCACCTAAAGTAGTTGCTACAAGTCAGTCTAATTTCAGACGCCTTTGGCTTTATACAGGGTTGTGTAAATGCATTGGTTAAATCTTGTTTGTCTCAAAGCTTGGCAACAGAAAAGTCGGAACACTGTCTTGGGATAAAGATAAGGTGCTTCAGGCTCCAGGAATATTTGCAGAAAAAGATAGAAATGGCTAAACATAAAATGCAGTCTATTCATCTTAGAAAAAGTTTTTAGCCTCAGGAGAGTTTATTTTTTGCCTACCACAGCACTTCACTTTATTTCTGCTATCTATACAATGCATTAGACATTTTTTCACAGGAAGAACGCAGTGGATTTTTAAAAACTTTGTCAGCTCAGTAAACTGGTAGACGTCATTTATTCAGACCAGTAATGTCTAATTTAAGTAACTGAAGTATACTGATCTAAAAACGTTGGAACGTTGTCTGATGTGCAGAATGTTCTCTCAGCAGGCAGCTGGTTGTCAATGTCGCGTGTTGATTATTTTATTAACACTTTGTCCTCTATGATACATTGATTCATCGTCCCACTCTGTACTTAATGTTCAAGATATATTGAATTAGAATTTAACAATGCACATTACTTTAAGTCACAAACTGGTTTTCAGGAAACCAAGAGACTTAGTGGACTACGTATGATGGCTTTGGACATGACTTCAATTAGACAATGTTTTTTCTGAAGAGCTGAGAATGGAAGGGTTTTAGAGATTAAACTAAGGTTTTTATTTATTTTGGGTGGCCTATTTTACATTCAGAAATTTCAAAGTCAGACGCAACGCCTGGTCATTGATTGTATTCTGAGGTTCCTAGCACTGTGGAAGTGGAGGGGGATGTTGTGTGCACAGGGCCACATGACTTCATGCACACAGACCCACTCTCAGTTTTACTTGGCATGCACACGAAACTATAATGTCCGCTGTTTCGCTTTTCTGTCCTTCCTGTTCTGTTCAACCCTCACACATGTGCAAACACATACTTCTTTCCGGTCCAGCTCAAAATAATATTTAGAGCGGTCTATTTGTAGGCTAATATATTTATACGTTTGTGTATTTTGATCTCTTGTGTGTCTCTTGCTTTGGAATCAACTGTTTTTGATTGGATGACAGGCAATCAGCAGTTCATGACAAATATGCAGCTCTCCAGGAGATGGTGCTCTCACACTGTGTTGTTCTGCTGGTTCACAGCTGATTTTAAAAGTCATCAATGTAATACTCACGTGTGAACATGGGGCTCATGTTGTGACACTGGTTGTGAGAAAGCTTTGACATAAGCATTCTATATAGAAGAGATCTTGTCTTCAGTGCGCTGCACGGCAGGTCAGATGACATATGACAGACATCTGCAGCAGGACTCCTGGGATCAGACTGATCACAAATGAAAGTATCATAACTGTATACCCTGAGGAGTTCTTTTCTCCAACTGGAACGTCCTGTGCTGGAGAAATCAACCCCTGTCTCTTTCGGTTGTGTTGTGGTTTAATTTAAACACAGTCAGGCCAGTGTCAGCGTTCCACTCTGCAACAAACAAGAATTCTGTCCTTGCACAGTAAAATATATTGCATGAAATTGTCTGAAGCTAGTTGTAAAATTTCATGCTTTCATCAACACTTTGGGTATGCATGTAGTCGTTAAGGGACAAATATTAATATGGCTATCGTGATAAGCGCCCTTGCACCTCCTCAGAAGCATTGTGAGTCTTATCAGTAGATAAAATGGAGAGTCACAAACACCCTTGCTCATAGAAAAGCTCACAGTATGTAGACACGCTATGCATGTTGAATGTGTTGTGTAATGCCTATATATAAATGCCACCTATCACTTGACAGCATTATGATGCAGATACATGTTTATATTATATTTAGTTAATTATCTATACCCAAAATACAAATACATTTAATCCTTAAATATCAAGAAAGACATAGGGATGTGATGACCCTCATTGGTCATCCTGCAGCACAACACCAAGAGCTTTACAGGGGGAAAGGGCAGACGGTGTTGGCAGTCGATTATGGGTGACAGTAGACCTGGATGATTAAGATTCTGCACAGATATTGGCAGTAGAGGAATGCAGTGATATATGGTGACTAAATTAGGAATGATGTCAAGCCTGCAGCTGGACTTTGTCTTGTTGAGTTTACATGACAGTGAGATCATAGGTATAGGAATAGTCTATTGATGAGCAGGGGATCTGATCAGACATTTATCAATGAAACAAGGATTTACTTCATTTACAGTACGCATTCATCTATTGTCTGTTTTATGTTCTGAGCTTTTCTGCTTCTTCCTTTCAAACACAAATACTCTAGTCTGTGTGTGATGGCCCCATTTATGTCCTCCACAAAGCCTGTGAGCTAACTATTGTCATGTGCATTGCAAAGGCTACTTTTAAAACCATTTCCCCTTTGTCATTCAGAACAAGCTATTGAGTGTCGTTGTAAGGCCATTTAAACTTAGAATAACCTGGTAATGCCCACCACCCCCATTTTTATCGTCTACCTCCTACTGTTAACGGTTTCCACAACAACACAGGCTCAGACTGCCTGAAAAGGGACACAGCTTGAGACTGCATTTTGGTATTGAAAACCAACTACTCTACTACTTTGCTCTTCTCATGCTGCTCTTTCTCATTCCTTCTCCTGCTGTGTACGTCTGTCTCTGACATTGTCTTCATGTTGATCCCTTTGGTGCTTTAAAATGTTGCTGTAAAACAGACCTTTACACCTTGTCGCTGAGGTTCCAAGTGCAAAAGGACCGTCATTCGGCTTTCTTAACCAGTGGTGACTACACACTTTCGGAGAGGAGAATCAAAAAAATTGGTTGGTCATGGAAAAAGGGACATTGTTGAACAAACAGGATGCTGAAGTTGATTGTCATTGCGGTGAAGATTTGGAAAGGTAAGGAAAGCAAATGTGAAGATTTTCTCTTACACTGTCTACAAAGGCAGAGCGGACTGTGACTTCTGATTACATAAAGCCTGTTGTTTGAGCTTTGTTTTCTCTGCAATTTTTTCACCAACTTATGGAGCAGAATATGAAGTTTGTGTAACATTTATAAAATAGGAATTGTATTACAGTTATGTGGATACCAGACTTTTATCACTAAATCCAGGAAAACATGCCACTACAGCAGTGGAATCAGTGGTATGTGAGCTCATGACGATTGAGATTCTTTGGAGTGTGATTTATCTGGCCTCTTAAGATAGTAAAAGAACAAATTCAGATAGAGAAATGGCTCAAACGGTAGCATGTACTTAACAGGCATAGTAATCACGTGAGGGAGCAGTTTGTGTCATTGTCCCCCTCACACCCACATGGAGACAAACTGTACTCTGGCGTGAGTCCAGATAATGATGCCCCTGTAACCTCATGCATGTCAAGTTAATCCGCTGCTGAAGAGAATTTGATATGCCTATGGTTGTCTTGAAATGTCATCGTGGTAAAACTAGGCTAAAAATTGATTTTTGTCAGGTGGGTATGTTATAATGCTTCAGAGCAACAAGGAAGTAAGCCAGAGGTCAAGGCCTTTATGTACGTGATACAGCCGTCTCAGGTAGGCTGCCTCCTGCTTTGTAAAATTTAAGTGTATTTGCCAACACCTTTTTTATGCAGCGCATAGGTCATTTCAGAATGTTTTTGGTCTTCCTTTTTTATGCTGTAACCACTTATTTACAGTACTAATTTAATGCTAAAGTCAGTTTTCTGCTGAACATTATTTGTCGAGTACAGTTTCAGCAATGGCACTATTTAATGCCATTTTATTCACTGCAAGACTGTATGTGTATTGACATAAACTGAAGAGACAAGATGTTGGGACAGATGGTAGGACAGATAATGGTTGTCTGGAGTCCTATTGTCAAAGCAATGCAGCATCACAGTCACCAAGGAAATTAGTCTGTGTAAAATCCCTTTGAGTGTTTAATTCTGTTTAAAATGTATTTGTGACTTACAGAGCCTTTCATATTGAAACAACTGGGGTGTCCCAGTGGCTTCCAGAGGTTTATAGGAAGCAACTTCAACATGGCCTTGTTATTTGTTACGGTTAGCCCTAAGTAAAGAGAGGAAGTTGTTGGGTAAGTCAAACAATTGAGAGCATTTACGTGCCATCTATATTGACCTGTGGCTATAACCCGTGGTCTTCTGGAAACAGCAAACATGATCATACAAACATCTGGTCTACAAACATCTAGCTACTATTATGACACTGTTCTTGTGTTGTCTTAGTTAAAACACCACAAAGTTCATTAGCTGTTTATGTTACTTACAAGTATTTATATTTTAGCATTGATATTAAGAGGACATTCAGCCTTCCTGATGAGGTTTGTGTAGTATAGAAACAAGCGTACAGCTACACTAAGCAAACTACAGTGGGATTTACATAAGATGCTTAATAATTTGACATTCAAAAACAGGCTTAAGCTCTCATGACACTTAAGAATGTAAATAGCTTTTACTACACAAACAGGAAAATCTCTCTGAAACGTTCCTTAAAGCTCTTTTTGTAATGATAGGTTTCATTTTCTGGCCACACAAGACTGTGGCATCGAGCTGAAGCTGCATTTCAGTTTTCTTTTTCTCTCTGACTTTTACCCAAGAAATTAATCAATTATGACACAGGGTTACCGATCATGCAAAATTGCACAAACTTCACCAGGAATTGTTTCACAAAAGGTGTAATTTTGTCACCCTGTAAGTAATATTTATTTTAAAAGAAGAGTCTAAAGAGACACTTTATGAAATGTCAGCTTCTTTGTAAAGAAGTTGTTACATACTGAGCCAGTCCAAGTTTTGTTGTGTTGTTTTTGCATTTCATTGGTTGTATGTATTGCCTGAAGGGAGACATGGATAATGCACCAGCACCACTCCTACGTGGAGTTAGATGGGCCAGTCTAAGCGACTTTCTTATTTACTTTCTTACTCTCACACAGAGCTGTTTTTAGAAAAAACCTGGCCATGCTGTGATTTGCCAGAACAAATACTAACAAGACAAGATTTTGATGTGAGTTAGATTTTCAGTGGAAGATTTCATGGGATGGGTTTTGTTTTCTTAAACATGCTGGTGCTTGTGCACCTCTGCTGGCTATGTGTATGTTGCTTTTTTTCATGCTTGTTTGACTCTGGAGGAGTGGTTGAGTTTGACGTCACTACTACGGAGTGTCACACCACTCTCAACACAGTCTCTTCCTCTTAAATGAGCACATTCAAATAGCAAGATTTCTTCTGGCAGAATGTGGTGAAAGACTGTAGGGTAGCTAATATGAGCCATCTTGGACCTTTACAGCATTAAGAGGACTTTTAAAACATCATTCTCTGGCATATTATTTAGATTTTTGTATTATTATTTTTGTACTTTTCAGCTTTAATGGCTTGAGGCCATTGTCTATAGCTTATAGTGAGGAGAACAGTTGAGTTTCTTTTTCTAAAAGATAAGGAAATGCCTACTGTCAGTAGGTATATGAGCTTCCGTTCATCAAAGCGATTGAAATTTACCAGGTAAGGTGATCTTTGTTGTTGACTTCAGTATTTTCCTTAAGTTTAACTTGTGTCTGTTTTTGCCAGAGATGGTTTTTGCTCAGTTTGTGATCTCACATTTGTCTGGGAACATCATTTTCAACTAATTGTCCTAGTTTAGTTTGTGGCATTAGATTTTAGCAGACTCTGTAGTCTTGTAATGAATTTGTTGCTTGTTTGTCCAATGGTCAAGGACGTGGCCCTTGGTGGAGCACATAGACTGTCGGAAATCTGTAACTTTACTTTTACAAGAGATTTTTTATACTTCATTGAAACTGCATATTTGCTAAGGCTTGTTGGTTTTAGGGCATGCACCTATGATGATCAGCTTGTAAAGCATCGGGAGGTTTATTTGAACAGTCAGTGCTGAAGGAACATATATCAATAAAACTTGGGATTTGGAAAAGGTTAACAGTTTCAAGCACATTATAAAGCTGTAACAGCTAAAAACCTTGAGTCAAAAAAACAAAACTCCACAACCATTTTTGTAGCAGTGGAGTGATTTAGTCAATAAATAAGAGCTTTAAACAATGATGAACTAACTTAATCCTAAACTCAAATCTATGTGAAATATGATGGGCTCTTTATACTATTATAGTTATAGCTGGTGTTATGTTCAACATTAGCCAGTTTGTGTATCTTATCCATGGTTGCGTTTTGGCTCAATGTGAAATGCCTGCAGTGGAATCATGTATTATAATCTTGCTGCAAGTGTGTTGTTGTATCCTTGAGGTAACTTAATGAAGGAGCACATGACGAAGGGTCTGAATAAGTATAGTTAGCATGTTGCTAAATTTGTGCTTCTTTTTTCCCCTTTCCCAGCAACTACCCAGTAGATGGCAGCGGTGTCGGGTTGCCAGCCAAAGTGAAGAAAAGCAGGAGCAGCTTAAGCAATGGCAGCATCAAAAAGTTGGAGGCCAGGAAAGCCTTGAGCCTGGAGGCAGCCCAGCTCGAGATCCAACAACAGCACAAAACTCTCACCAGACAAGTAGCCACCAGGTTGGTAGCTGAGCAAATTCCCAGTGTTTTAAATAGAATTAAATAATATCATTGACAAAGAGTTTCTGAAATGGATCATGGATCTAGTGTATATTCTGACAGGCTAAGAGGTGGTTTTACTTTCATACTTCAGTTTTTGAATCACAAAATGTAAGCAATGAATCTTACAGATTCTTAAAGTCTTATTATTTATATATAGAGATACACTGTATATGTGAATTTTTTGAAGAACACGAAAGACTTAATGTAGTGTAGGCTCTCAGCTGTTCTGAACATGCATCACAAGACCCGACTTGACCCAACTCTCAGCTGTTGTTCAGTCATGATACACACATGACTGCATAGCTGTTGTAAACTTAGTCTTCTCACATGATTCGAATGTTGAGAGATTTGTGATATTTGGTGCCTTTCTTACTTACTTTGTAAAAGTGTTATCTCAGTTACTTTTAGAATATCTTTATCAGATATTTAAACCTACTTTGAGGTATAGGTAATTTATACATCAAGCAACTTAGTTTCCATCCACAGCTGACCTGTTGTTTCAGTTTCCTCAGACCTTTATTTTAAACACATTATTGAAGCTCTATCCATTTTTAACATCTGTAGTGGTTTTCTTTGAAAACTCAGAGGCGGTAAGATTCTATGGTGACGTATGTCTGTGAAGATTCTCAGTCATCCAGGTAAAGTTGTCTGACGATTGAGTCATGGCAACTGGACTTCTTTCTTCCAAGTAGAGACGTTTCGTTCTGCATCCACAGAACTTTATCAATCT
>JAUYWH010000020.1:15440202-15458716 GCA_034779795.1 Ctenopoma multispine | reverse complement strand
GGATGCAGAACGAAACGTCTCTACTTGGAAGAAAGAAGTCCAGTTGCCATGACTCAATCTTCAGACAACTTTACATGAGAATTCACATTTCCTAGTAGAATCAAAAGTGTATTTTTACTGTATATAGACATCTCCTTATATTAAGTCAGTCCTGCTGAACCATTGACTTCTTTTAAACAGACTGTGTGTTTTGTTTCTGTAGGTCACAGACATTTGATGATGAAAACGGAGGCTTTGAGAAGACAGAACGGACAGGCCCACAAAGCGTGAGTCCACTAAAATGTTTGAGTTAAAACATTTGAAGAAATGAATTATTGTATTTCTCAAACCTAAAGACATTTAAATATCCCAAACGCATTATTTGTCATTCAAGTGTACTGATTGTGATTTAGATTTCATGTAACAATTTTGTCTTCTTTACAGAGTTTCATGAAGCACAACAAAACATTCCACAGATTGTTTCCAGACATTCCTGAGAGTGAAGACTTGATACATGGTAAGTAAATGGGGGGGAAAAACATTTAAGGGAGAAAAAGAGAGAGAGGGGGGTCTGTGATGGATAATGAACGAATACATATAAAACTAAGTGGATGTGCTGTCCTCCTTTTCTAGCATACATCTGTGCCCTGCAGAAGGAAGTGCCCTACCATGGTCGACTGTACATCACAGACACCCATGCCTGTTTCTACTCCTCAGTTCTACTCAAGGACACTAAGGTAAACACTAAGCACATCAGCTTTTGCCCCTTGTTCTGTATTGGAATAAAGTTTTTATGTGACTGGTTTCAAATTTGACCTTTTCTGTGGCTGTGTTTCTTTTACAGGTAGTGATTCCAGTTTCCTGCATTCACAGAGTGAAGAAGCAGAACACCGCTTTGCTGGTGCCCAATGCTTTGTCAGTCCGCACTACAGAAGGCGAAAAGGTAAGTCTCTGACCTCCATTCTTAGACAGCTTTTAATTTACTCTTGATAAGGCCATACAGTAACTAGAGGCTTTCAAAGTTGAAATTAAACCTTGCTTAACCATTCTGAACCATTTTTGATTTATTTTAAACAATAACTGTATTTTGTGGTTCAAGTATGTCAGCAGGGCAGATCGCTAATACTCGTGCCTCTTTTTGTTAACTATTGTTCAGTACCTGTTTGTCTCGCTGCGGAACAGAGAATCATGCTACCAGCTGCTGCGTTCAGTCTGTCCGCAGCTCGAGGTGAGTGGTTCAGTTCTGATAATACAATACGCTAACGTGTGAAAGTTCTGCAGTTGATGAAAATGTGTTAAAACTGTAAGAGAAACTGTATTTCACACCTGCACATTATATTTAGTAATTAGTGTTGATACAACTGTCTTGAATTACAGAGCATAAAAGTACATTGTTTCAAGTTCGTAGCCACGGTTGTGAAAGTATTGCAACGCTGTGTACATTTTCCTGTTAGAAATTTCCAATACAGGAAAACCCAACTTTGTAAATGAGAATTGGCAGCAACACTGTTGCATGTCTTTAATTCATTGGTTTCCCAAATGATCCACTTCAACTGACAATTTAAACATGTTTAAAATGCTGAAACCTTGCTGAAATATAATTTGGGATCTAAATATCTTTCTTACAGGATGGCAGCAAAAATAGTAGCCCTCTGTTCTCCTCAACTGAGCACAGCTTTGATAAGAGCAAACTTGTGGTAAGAGACCATATTTGTTTTGAAAATCTAATATGACTATATTGTTTATACATTATATATTTAGACATCATTGTCACACAGCCCAGCATTTTTAAAGGGAAGTGAGATATATCCATATTTGCCTATTACAACAAAAAAGAATGTCCCACTTGACTAAGCAACTTGTGTTTGATGTTGGTTGATGACATTCATTTGTTCCATCACAACAGAACTCCAGCCAGTCCAGTCTGGACGATAGCTTAGACCAGTTTGATGGCTCTGAGTCTCAGTCTTTTCAGGACCAGCCTCTGCATAGACCACGCAGAGGTAAGACGTTACCACAAATTCTTAATCCTTACATTATGTTTACATGCTTAGCATCTCCTCTATCAGACATAGTCATGTATGATAGAGAAAATATTTTAAGTACACTATGATTTATTGTTTATTAATGTAAATTTAATGCAACTAGTTTTGGTGAATGGTGTGTTCTAACTATAAAAAGTTTAAGGTTTAACAATAGGCTAACAGGCACTGATTTCTTTTCCCCAATTCTTTGTTCTGCAGAGGAAGTGCCCGACAGAAACAGCTTCACTTCTAGGAATTTGCACGTGCAGCAGAGTGATAGTTCATCTTCAGACGACCTGTCTGTGTCAGGTAAGACGCGTGCGCATGTGCTGATAACCAGTTACCAGCTAAAACACTCTGAAAAGTAGACAGCTTCATGATTACACTTATGGCTTCATGTTTCCCACAATTCCCCACAATTCTCTGCAGTTGCCCCCAATATATGCACAATACTGTAGATACATAACATATTATAATAAAGGGTGTATATAACGTGTTTTTTCCTGATTCAGGTGGATCGTGGGTTTCAAATGTAACAGAAAAGGCCAAGTCCCTGCTGGTTCAGAGAGAGGCCAGCACCCTCAACACTCTGCTCTTCATTTACTTGATTTTGTAAGTAACTACTACTTTCTACTCTCATTCCTCTTCCATTTTCTCCTGTCTGCCTCCCTTTTCTCTTTTAGTCCAACACATTATCTGCCAAATCAGTTTTTCATTCTCGGTTACATGTCTTAAAGGAAGTAGCTGAAGAATTTCAGAAACCTGTCCTGGTAGTTACACACGATCATGTAAAGGGATCCAAATCCAAGAAAACTAGTTTGAAAACCAGTTTTTGGACACTAACATAAGAAATTTATTATTTTCTGTTAAACTGTATTTTTAACTCGTTAAGTCAGACATTTTCCTGCCTGCTAACAACAACTAGATCAACAATGCTGTCTAATTTCTTTCCACAGTTGATTAAAAAGGACAGGGAGAACAATAAATGTAATTTCTTTTGGGGTTTTTTTCTTATACAGGGTTGTGCTGTTGCTGCTGTCTTCAGGCTACATTGGTTTGCGTATTGTCGCCCTGGAGGAACAGCTGACATCACTAGGGGCACTGCCTGAGTTTACTTTAGAGAGTGGGTAAGAAGTCTTTCTCTTGTAATTTTTTATATTCACAAACTTCTTTCTCTGAATGTGATATTGCCTCATACAGTATCTGAAGCAGCAAAAGTGCTGTCTCACAACTAGACTATGCCATAAAAAGGAGAGTTTTAGGCAGGAGACTTTTACCCCCTATTTTCACAAGACAATAAAAATATAAATGTTGTGGTGTGTGTACATATATATATCTGTACCTTCAGAAACAGAAGTGTCTCAGTCAAAAACAATGCAAAGGTACCTGAGGAACGGTGCATTTCATTAACATAAACCAATGGTCATCACTCAGTGCGTTTACATGCACTTTGATAACCAGGTTACAGTCCGCTTTCTCGAGTAAGCTGATTTCTTAACTGTCTTGAAAAACCAGGTTTCATATTTCATATTTGGGGTAAGGGATTAGAGCAACCTGATTTCCCTTGATAGATTTCGGTCAGGTATATGCATAACCATGTTTTTAATCGGCTTTACACAAGAGTGCGCTGGGTGAAAAGGAAGAACATTACACAGAATGATGTTGCCTCATTTTTTTGCCTCATTAAAACTGAAACCAATACACAACAACACAGGGAACAAAAGCTGTTGAGTTGAATAGAGGTTTATAAAGTTTCATTTTCATTTATGTTATAGTTCAGTGTGTTTGCGAAATATAGTTACCTATATTTATATATGTATACCATATGTATACCTATATTATACTATAGTTATAGTATAATAGTTACCTACATTGATATGTCTCTTAAAATCTACTGTTTACTCTGTTGTGTAATTGGCTTTGTTCTCTTTCAAGGAAATGTGAAATGAATTCCTGTAATAGGTGTAGCCTCACTGCCAAGTAACTAAATACTTCAGTATAGTTTGGTGTGTATTTAATTTGCTGTTAATCTGCAGCTCTAACCTCTTCTTTTCTTTTCATAGGTACCACCAAGACACATAACACTCAGTGACTGAAGGAGAGATTGGTTGACTTATGATTGGAGGATCATTTTGCCTCTTCCCAGCTGTACCATGTGGGAGAACTAATGTACTCTGTGCTCCCAACACCGCTAGTGCTGTTGGTTCAAGGAAGAGAAGCCGACTTGTGCAATTTCAGAGACAACGGGCTAAACTTGAAGGGCTAAACTTCCTCCCAGTGCAGTAAACAATAGAACATGCCACGACTTGGTTATGCAGAGCCAAAATACATGTCTGTCGTTCAAACCAAAGCCAAACGGCTCTAACTTGGCAAGGTGCCACGCTAGCCAAGTTTACAGGCATTTTCCTGAAAAACTGTTCCACGTCTGAACTTATGTATGTTGCCATTGTTCTTCATACTTTCTCTTCTCCTTGAGCATGCATCTGAACAGGGCTAGACCACTCACCATTAGCCTCCTGCTGTGCTTGTTATTGCACCTCAGCACTGGAGATATAGTGCTAGCCAAAGATGCACACTGTGCACATCTTTTGCATGAGTGCCCGGATGTGACTTTTAATCTCTTTCATACCCAGTATACAGAAATCATTCTCTCTTTGAATTCAGTAATTTTGGGTACTTGTTTAAATGGTTATCGAAAAAAATTTGCTGTTTTTAAGTTCTTGAAAACATTTTGCCTTCCATCCAGAAGGCATCATCAGCTCTGACTGAGTTTTCTGGAAGTGACAAGTGTAGTTGCTACTGAACAGCGTTTTTTTTTGGGACAGCCATGACCTGGACGACTGAGAATCAGACATTGTTTGAATGGTTCTTATCTTCATAATCAGCTGTGGGTTGACACGATGATGGCTGAAATGTCAAATTGAAATCAGCCGAGGAGGCTTGATACACTCCTGATGGTCTTGTGCTTTCTCTCTTTCTCCAATCAGCAATGATTGCAGCGTTACTTTCCTCGTCTTTGGCATGATTTAAACCTGTTTAATGATCAATGCTCAGAGGTTATTTTCCCTCCAGTCTCAGCTGGATAAATGCATTATCAATGCACAAATATTTAGTACAATAGGAAATGAGATTATTTGAAAGGTGTCTATGTTTTTGTGTATAGCTTTTCGATAATTTTGGTCTTCAAAAGTATGTCTGGTTCAGATGTCTGATGTTCTGTCTACCAGGAAAAAATGACCACATTGTGTTAAAGTACAAATCTCTGACAGGACTCTGGGAGACCTAGTGGCATTTCCAGCATTTTCAGGTTATTTAAAGTAGCACAGATAATGTAATTCTACTGTTCATGCATGTGTCTGGAATCTTGACACTTGACTGATAATGTATATGCATTCTCACTTTTGTCACACAAAGAGGAAAATTTACAATCCTGCTTGCTGTATGGTCCAAGTTTTCAACAGCAGAACAAGTGGTCCCAAAAAAAAATTTCCATATGGAACAAATTATGCATGGCAAAATGTAATTTATCTTTTGTGTTGTTTTTAAATGAAGCTTGATATTTGGGGGGAGGCAATTGCTTAAAAGAAAAATGATAAAAGAAATGGCTCATGCGAGCAAGCGCACTTTAAAAAAAATGTGTTGTGACTGTTGCAATCCATGACAGCGTTTGTGGATTGAGAAGAAATGGCAAATCTGGATTTCTGTGGTATCTGATGGTGCTAAGACCTTTTTAAAATTGTTTTTCACTCAGGGGTGGTGGGCACTACCTTCCACACGGTTTTAGGTTTTCACCTTTTCTTTCGAAGTACAGTACTCATGATGATGTCCACATTCTGTACATTTTGGCTTTGGAAGTTCCTCAGATTTGTTTTTTTTTTTTTTTAGAAATAAGACATCTTCCATTGACGTTCACTTTACTAAATGACTTACTAATTGACATCTGTTTTTTTTCTTTTCTTTCTTTCCTTCCTACAACTAACCTATCAGTGCATATCTGCATTTCAACATCACACATGTTGTGGAATGTGTTCTTTAATAGGTGTAGTGACTGGTTTTACTTTTGCTGCATCCTTCATTATTAGTCACATTCATAATGGTTACGTTTTTGTCAACATGCCATATACAGTACTGTCAGTTCTTCTAATACCCCACCAGGGGGCAGCACACATTCACTGTCCTCGAATGGACTCGGTGTAAGAATTTCAATGATGAGGGCAGTAAATGTGTTGCTTTGCACTATTCAAAGTGTTGTAAATAATTTTGTAATGTGAAAGTCCTTAATTCTACTATGTTCCTATATATTTATTTGCATTCTGTGTAATTCAGAGTAGTCTCTGTGAGATGGCTTTGCTATTGTTCAAAATAAATCAAAGGTTGCGAAGTAAATAAATTGCTGTGTATTTGACTGGTTGTACTCAAGACTTCAGATGAATGGAAAATGAACATGGTCTACTAAAGTCTGATAGTGGTCAAACATTCACAAAAATCCTACTTCAGGCGGGGGGTGGGGAACCCATGCTCTTTGACGACCTATTGTCCTTATCCACTGCTGATTTACTGAAAGCAACTAATTCAAGTAATCTGTAGGGTAGGGATAGTTGGCAAACAAGGACTGTGGCCCTTGGTCCCCTGTGTGCCTACAGTCATACTGCTCAGCTTTTTAGCATTGCACTTACGCTGTAGTTCAGTATCAACTGGAATCAGGAAGTTTTTCTATACAGGATTAACGAACAGATAAGCAGATTTCACAGGCAGAGTGTTCAGCAAGTTATCTGGTTTCACTTAATCTAACAGGAAGCATAACTAAGATGAACTTTTGTGGCTTAAGACCTCCATCTAGTGGAGAATCTCTTCCATACGGACTCCACCATAAATAAAATCTTCATTCAGAGAAAAAAATAAAGTAGTAATATGAGGTAATGTTTCTTATTGTTCATTGTGTCTTCTATATCTAAAGACAATATAAATATTCAGGAATAGAAACTCATCACTGGCCCAATGAAATGTTTTCTATTGTTCTAAATTGTCATGTTCCCCAGTATAATGGTGAAGTTACGATAATAAAAAACACAAAGGTTTATGATTTCTATTTATTCTATTCCAGAGACTCAAAAAGCAACAGCAAACGTCTTTCGCACGAGTCTTGAAGCTAATCGATGCATTTCTTGTGTTCAGCTGTCTGGGTTATTTGAAGGAGCAGGTTCTGTGGTGGTCCTCTGGTACGCACACAGCTGAAACACACCTAAATAAAAATGTCTTTGTTACAAGTTTTCAAGTAGGATAAAATAAATATAATTCTTATTTGTACAGTTTTGAGAAAACAAAAAAGATTTAAATTAAATGTGACGATCAAATCTCACATAACAAAGCATTTGTAAATTAGTCTTAAACCTTGATCTTGCCCACATGGCAGTACAGTGGTGTAAGTGAAAGAAGCTTAGGTGGTCACCTTGTCTGAAGTCACTTTGCCTCTGCACAGAATTTTTGAAACTGGATTTCTCATAGAAACACATTCCACAGTGTCTACCACAGCTTACCTCAAATTTGTGTTCACTTGTTTCTCTAATGATTTTGTTACTGAATAAATGAAAATTTGCAGTAATTAAATATGAATTATATTAAAAATACATTGAATACCTGCTGCAAAAGCCAGAATGACGGCCACCCAGCCAATGATGTAAGACCAAGAAAAGCGCCAGTCCAAGAAGCGTTTGCCAAAGAAAGTGACAGTCACACCGGTGTAAATTGCCAAAGCCAGCAGAGCAAGGAAACCTGAAAACAAATAGGGGGAAACAAGTACAGCTATAAGAAGAAAGTGATCTTCCTGTTTTTCATATGTAGTTACAGTGAATCAGTATCATTTAGTAATGTAAATGTATGTTATTTGTTCACTTCTTAGGTCAAATCATGTCAACATATTATCAGGTAATGGCTTCAGTTGTGAGCTACAAGTTTTTACCTGAACCCTGGGTATCCACTGACCCAAAGCCACAGTGAACAAACATACAAGATAAATGTATAACACAATCTCTTTTCCCCAAACACCAATTCACCTTGACCCACTTTGTTACCTGACAGGACCAGGGCGATGCCACCTGTGCGGACCCTTCTGTTCTTTGTGCCATTAGTGAAGGCGCTCAGGCCGAGCACCACACCAGCGAAACAGCTCAACACTGCCAGCAACATGAAGGCCCGCGTAGCATCCCAGAAGGCTGGACGCAGAAAGGTCAGGGACACGCAGAGCATTAGTGGTGCCCCACATTTACCAGTGTCATACTCACAGTACAGAAGTCTAGAGTTAACAGTTTGGACTTTTTTTTTATTCACAGTTGGAAAAGTTTTCATACACTCATTGGCCATCTTTAAATTTAGCCATGTTTAAAATGGACAGATTTAACGATGTGAATGACAGGAAATAATAAGCCTCTTTCATAGCGGCATTCATAGAATCATGGAACTTGTATCCTACTTCTCAAGTACTCACCTACAGTTATGGTGTGGGCATGGCATTTGTGGTTAATGCAGAACCTCCAAAGCCCCTGATTGGCTGAGCTCCCCGAGTATCTATACTGCATCCAGAAATCAGTTGCTGTAGAAACGATGAGAAGCACGAGGGCGGCCACACCGCACAGTGTGCCTCCTCCCGCTAAAGTGTACAGCATCGTGGAGAAGCCAGGGGAAGCACTGTCCTCCAAAAAACATTCAGCAACTGGTCAGGGTAGAAAAAGTTAATTATTCAGAGCTCATAGTCATTTGCATGGCTTCCATGCAATGGATTAAAAACCTTTACAGGGTTATTTATATAACTGTTCATTAGCAACCTGTTTTAGAAGTGTTCTGTTCACAGTTACCACAGATGTATCACAAATGCTGGAGTAAAACTGAATGCCACTATGTCCATTTGGAGAGTGTACTGGAAGCATTTTAAACATGAACTCCATTATACATCATGTCTGTTAAAGGTCAGTTTTGCATCAGAGTACATTTACATCTTTGTATCCATTCATCTGCTCACCAGAAACTTCACTTACTTCATAACAAGCTATAACCTACAATAACTTCTTAAATGAGCTTCAGGTCTAAATCAGCATTAAAATCAAAACATACAAAAAAAAAATGATCAGAATGTTTATGCTGCTAAAAGCTTTAAAACAAGACGACCATTGCTAAAAGAAAGCATTGCTCAATCTTTCAAAACCATTAAAAACATAAACTTGACTCCATAGACTCCAAAAATCTTTCTATCAACACATTACACTCAGAAAGCATTTGTTATACAAAAGGCACACAAGTATCCGAGTCACTCTTCAAAACGCTGTCAGATTGGTCATAACCATTATTGAACTTGACCCAAACCTCTGTGTGACAATGAGTTTGCCTATCCGGCAGTTCAGAGCCATTGTTCACCACTAATGCCCTTCCTTGTTTCACAAACCGATCAAAAACAGCTGAACTGTCAGCAGTTACTCTGTCACCCAGCCAGAAAAACAGTGATTTCATACACTGATTTCAACACCTGCTCTACTCACTGCAAGCACTCAAAAAAAAAAAAAAAAACAGAATCTGAAGGCACATCCAACTTAGACCCATAGATCTGAATCCCCAAATATGTCTGACAATATTGCTGAACGACTACTTTGTAACAGTCACATCCCAAATAAGAGAAGCACAGATCTCCACATCGTCTCTTTGTAGCTCAAGTTGCTCTTCAAAAAAAAGCAGTTTTTTGTTGATTTTCCTTAAAATCTCAAAGAAAGTAGTATATTCCTGCCAGCATAGTAAATACAGGATCTGTGTAATTCCAAGTTTTTTTTCGGATACCTCTTGGTTGGCTGGTGGCTCTCCAGGGTTACTGGCTTTAACAGTGTGCGTATCCTTTTTAAGCCCTGTGCCCCTGGCTCCCATTGTCCCCCTCACAAAAGAGCGAATGATCGAGTGCAGCATGTGAGTGATGGTAAATCCCCCTCTTGCTCTCCTCCCTGTGGTTACCTCCATCCCTCTATCACCCCATCTCTCTAACCTCTTGCTCTTGGTCCATCTCTTTGTCTCTGGCATGACTTTTTGTCTTCTTAAACATAGCTGATCAGACCTGGCACCTACAGTTAGTGCGTCATGAGATTCTTTTTTGTCAAAAGCCATAACCATGTTCCATCTCCCACACTTTAAACCGGACGGTTATGTCCATATGCAGGATGGGCACTGGCAGTTCTCCTTTGCATTGGCAACATAGGCCTAGAGCAGAGAGTTGAGCATTTGTACACACTGCCTGTGTCTACCTGTGTGTTCACAAAGAGGCATGTGTGGCAAACATTAAAGACCAAGAAATATAAAGCACATTCATTTCTCGTTTTCATCATTCTTCCTTTGGCAAAACACAAACACAATGCCTGAAAACACTGACGAGCAGAGCACAGTTATTGAACTTTGTATTTTTATTCCATTCCATAACTTAGAGCTTTTAAATGTAAATTAAACATATCGTTATTTATTCAAAAGCAAGAACAACACTTAAGGTTAGACAGACATTATTTTATTATTTCAACAGTTTCAACCCCACTAACCTGTGGCTCCTCCATTTTTACACATTTGCGTGCAGACTTGGTTTAAAACCACCCAAGTGGATAATGACATTGGTTCTGTCACTGTGAACCACAGATCATGTAAAATATAATAGCATGTATTTATTCCCCTCCCCTGAGTCAGGTTTCTGCGTCTGCGGCATTCAGTAAAGTGAAGACAAAAGATCAGATCCTTGTTTTTAAAAGTTTATGTTCCTGGATTTGTTATTTCAATCTGTGCAGTTTAGCAGCATTACTATCTTTAAAGTGCATCGTACCATTGTCTTTAGGCTGCCAACATTTTCTCTCATTTGTTTCATTATTCTGTACAGAGATACACGTTGTTACCCTCAGACTGCTTGGTTAAATTATATTCCATTTTACACTACATAAACATTCTCTATCATTGTTAAAAATGTTTTGGATAAAATAACTTTTTAATATGATACAGGTTGATCATAATTTCCAGTCACACATTCACCTTTCACATCTGCCTTGAACTTTTTTACATTACATTACAACCAACTGTGCCTAGAACGTAAACCTACACATTATATGCATTTATGTCAGAATTCCCCAAAACAAAAAACTTGGTTTAAAACTTTAAACTAATAATTTATTCATTTTTTGTTGCAATATATCAATTTAGGTTATCTAGAACTCATCATAGAAATCAACTTTTTAATTTGACACATTTATAAATTACTCTGTGAATAATAATAATAATAATTCCAAATGTGAATAATTTTAATATTTGTGTCAAGTGCAAATTATTCAGTTTTTCAATTAACAGACTTTGGGAATTAATTCAAAGATGCACAAATGCCAGTGTGTGACCATTTGTTACAGTGCAGTTACATGACAATAATTTCTACATGACAAGGTGCATGAAGAAATATGATAAAGCTGCAAATAAATAAATCTCTCAATAAATATTATTCAAAAAGCTCTGCAAATATTATAAAAAGGCACATTATGATATGCATAACCAAACATGGCTTCTTTACACAACATACAGGTTCCTGTAGAAACTAAACAGCAGTGCTTTAATGTGTCATTTTTATAAAGCTTTATATGTCCTGTGGCACAAAATGTTGCATCTCTTCTAAACCGACCTTCATATGTTTTCCCAACAAGTCTGACTTAAATATGAAGTTTGGCATTTTGAGAAAAGAAGTAAACTAACTTGAAAGTGTGCTTGCTTGTGAGCTTCCTCAAGCCTACTACAGGCAGTGTTACTCATCTGTATATTCTTTTAATCATTTTAATCAATGATACAAACATGCTCGCTAAAATATCCTTGTCTCTTCTTTTTATGCAATTTGCTAAATGTAATTTTTTATATTTAACTTTAATACGCTAAAATCACATTGTCAAATACACATATGTATTTCTTGAATGCCACGTTTGCTTGCACACACTGGCACATATTTACAAAGACAATTTTTATTGTACACACACCAACACAGAACATACACACAATTAAACATATAAACAACTTGATGCTCATGGTAATTATGTACACAAACATCCCAAGCTGGCATGTATGTGGACTCTTTGTTTTCGTGATTGCTGCTGCAGTTGTTGTTTACCAGGGCTTTGTGGATTCTCAGGAGCCTGGTGCCCAGAGGACAACAGTTCGATCTGCAGATGAAGAGAGGAAGGTCCGGTCATGGGGGTGCCACCTACACTGGATCACCTTGTCCCAGTGCTCCCCTGCCACTGTTTGAGGGAGGGGCTTTGTTAAGTCACCTGGGGTACAAGAAAGAAAAAAAAAACTGTCACATTGCAATATTCGATATTGGCTTTTTTTTTTACCGATATCTGATATGCTGATATTGTCTAACTCTTAATTTCCGATACTGATATAAACCGATACCAATATATGCGCCCCCCCCCCTAAACTAAATCATTTTAGGTAACTAACATCACATATTTCCTATCATGTATACTTACTGTAAACATTATTGCAAGGTGTGCCAAACAAAAATATCTCATAAACATTACCTCGCATTTGTCATATTTTGACATTTGGAGAGAGAGAAGTAGCTGAAGAGTTTGATGTATAATATGTGCATGGTATGTAAAAGTTGTGTCATTAAAAGTGTAAAAACCGATAGCAATATTTTCCAATATTACATTTTAATGCTGATATCGGCCGATAATATCGGACATCCCTAATTGCAGTCAATGGCTGGATGAAAGGAGAGGTTGTTACATGGAGAAATACCTTCTCTTTGTAAAACTGAAACTAACACAGAGTCGTTCGTAAAAGTTTAAAAATACTACTACAAACACTACAATACTACTAAATATTATGCATATTTTGAAACCCCTTATCTACAGAGTGAGTATTGCATGTATTTGTTTCTCTCCTGGTGACAGTGGTGCTACCTTGCAGGTCACTGATGATGATTTTGTTGTCATAGGAGCCAGTCAGAAGGTGATGGGCACCAGGTGAGAAGCGCACTGAGCGAATGTCACTGCTGTGGGGGCGGTATGTCTGGACTATGCGCCCTCCTCTGATGTCGTACAACATGCAGGTACTGTCCTCCTGACCGGTGGCCAGCAGGCGGCCGCTGGGATCCACTGACACTGACGCAACAGCACTTCCTGTGTAGGACAGAGTAGTGACAAGTGACAGGTTTGCTCCCTGTGTCGAATTTTGGTTTTAAAATAATGAACTAGCATTGGTAATGAGATATAGTATTTTTTTTACATTTTAGCCATTGTCTAATGAATTAATGTGTTTATTTGAATTGTAAAAAAAATTGTTTATGTTGATGAAGAGTGGATGCATATTTGTAATCCTTATATTACAAAAGAATCAAGGGTTGTGATTTGTTTTATTTGTACTACTCTAATGTTACCATACTTATTTAATCTAAGTTAGTGATTCTTTTTTTAACATACATAGTTGTTAGGTTCATTGTTGTGGTCACAACACTGCAAATTCATGGTGGGACTGATTTGTTTTATTTGGGGACAGTAACTTTGCTTTGACTGAGACTGATCCAGTCAAAGTGTCTTATGGAAAGTAGATTAATTTACCAGCAGCTGTGTTCAGATATATTTATGAAAAACTGATGCCTAAATGTGGGTTAAATGTAATACCTCCGGTAGTTCCGGTTATGTTATAGCGTGCTGTTGAATCTAGTAAGACTCCTGTGACTCACCTGAGCCATGCAGTGTTGTTCCCACCACCCTGACACAGCTGGGCACCCGCAGATCCCAGAAACGGACTGTTTTGTCCTGTGAGCCAGAGGCAATCATCCATCCTCCCCATGTGTAGAGAGTCAGAATATGACCTGGTCAAACAAAAACAGTTAAGTCTTTAATACATGAAACATTTTTACCGTGTTGTACAGAGATTTGTTTGTAAGCCCTATTTAAGGGGTTTTATTGTAACTTTATTACTGTAATGCTCCAAAGAGCTAAGAAATAATATAGAAAAAAATACTACTCTATGAACCATAGGTTTATAAAAGATCTGTGTAGATGATCTGACACATTTCTAAATAATTTCAAACCCCTACAGGTCCCTGAAGACTTTCTTTTACTTTCTTTCACGCACCAGTGTGCCCACTCAGGGCGTGGAGACCTTGTCCTCTCTGACAATTAGTTGTATAGATGTTGCAGTCTCCAGCCCCGGCACTGATCAAAATAGATCCGCCACTCTCAGGACCCTCCATGAAGGCCAGGTCCCTGATGGTACCATCGTGCATGCTGAACTCCAGGTCTGGGCCTGAGACAGAGGCAGAAGTTGACTTCTGGAAGTCTGCCCTCAATTATTGTGCTTGTATGTTACTGGAGCTGTGATCTGTAGAACTCAAACACATAAATGCCGCCTACCTGTGGCGTTGCAGCTGTCTGCGTTGAAAGGCAGGACTTTGACAAATTTGTCATTGGAGCCAGTGGCCAGCAGTTGCCCACAGTGGCTCCAGGCTACACAGTAGATTGAACCTTTGTGGTGTTTATTCCTCCTGAAGCGGACTATCGGCTGTTTGACTGCACCACAACCACTTAAAAAGCCAAGAAAATACAACAGAGACAGATTCAGAATTATACAAGTAGGAAAGTGTTTTAAAATGCAATGTAAAGGTGCCACCGCGACTTTCACTGTTTTCCATACTTAAACAGACTTTAATAATGCTTTGTGTGTCATCAGCTGCTAACAGAATGCAATAACAGAAATATATCATGTTGTAAGAATGTGTCATGGTTTGAAATTGTATTGTATTGTGTCTTTATGTTTAGAGATTTCAGTTAGATTTTTGAATGATCAGCTTTTTGTCATTTTTTAAAAATCATTTTGGCATATTATCTGTAGAATTTCTATTTTCTCCATGTATATCAAATGTTTAAAAGCTTGAAGGTGGTCTGAATTCTTTTCAAAATGACTGTGGATGTGAACAGCACCTACCTGATGCTCAGGGTTTCTGGGTAGGCACACACTCTCAGGGTTTTTGAGTTGGAGCCGACAGCGTAGAGTGCTCCTGAGGGATGGAAGGCCACTGCACGCACTGCCTGTGTGTCCTCAAGCTGGCTCACTTTAACAAACTGTGTTTTGGACTTCCCCGACTGTTCAAGAAGACCAGAAACAGTATGCATAGAAATACGATGATCTGTCATTGCAAATATTTTACCTAAACTCAGATCAAATGTGTAAAAAAATGAACTCTAAGAATGTAATGGGTAGCAGCACACAAACTAAGGTCTTCACTAGATTGATGATTTGCTGTACCTCGTGTGTGTTACGTGTCACAGAGCGGCCAGAATCTTCCTGAGCTGTGGGACAAGATGCTCTGTTCCTCTCAGTGCTGATATTGACATCACACAAAGAAATACACAAATTCATTATTAGCTAGCATCTACCTTTCTGAACATCTAAAAATATAGTGCATGACAACTCTTGTGGGACTTCTTTTTGAGTAACTGAGTGTAATCCTATCAAAATTCGAGCCAAATATGAAACAGCATTAGACTAATCTTATGATGCTGATATTGATATTCTTACCTCTGACTGGTAGGAACTGGAGACTCACTGAGAGAAGGCAAACCGTGGCTCTCGGCCCTTAATGGGGTGCTGCTGCTCACCCCACCTGGCTTGTCCCTCTGGGACACCGTCTCCGGTGTGTGGTGGATGTTGGCAGTCCTGGGACTAGAGGTGCTGTTGTTCCCCGTCAGTCCATTCCACTGTGTCATTATCTCATCTCCTCTGTGGTCAATACCCACATTCATCTCTTCCAACTTCTGAATGGATCTAGACAAAGACAATACCTTATGTTATATATGACATAACCTTATAGCACTCAGGTTATGTCATATTTTCTAAACCAATGATGTTGAATATTTTATTGTGGCTTCCTCACCTGCTGAGGAAGGTCTCAGTGAGATTGTGTTGGGCTTCATCCTGCAGCTTCACCCCTCCCTCCAGCAGCATCTGCTGGTAAAGCTGCTTTTGCTGCTGCTTCTGCTCCAGATGTTGCTGCACGCGGAGCCGCTGCCTGTAATACTCCTGTATGTGCTCTGTAGAGTCACGACGCTGGACAAACACACATGTACACAATAAACCAACATGGGGAAAGTCTTGTTTTTGCAGACGGAGTGATCTCTGAAATAATATTCTGACATGATCTGTTTTACATAAACAGTGTCTGTAATCCTGTTTATTTATTATTGCTTTTTTAGTATTGTCTCTTCAAAGCATGATAATGCTCATTCCTACTACACATAAACCAGATTATAATGGACTAACTGTCTTCCAAGAGCCACTACTGACAGCTCTTAAACTCCCAGGGTCTTGTCCTCCATCATCCATGCCATAAAAAAGTTTTCAAGGACCTCATCTTATCCAAAGTAGTTGTAGTATATTCTCTCTCTCTCTTTCTCTCTCTCTCTCACATACACACACACACACAAAACGATCCAATCTCAAGCTCCTCCAAATGGGACCTAGGATGCATAAAGATGAGTGATTATGGAAGCAGCAGTCCATCCCAGGTTTGACTGCACATCAAATCAGATTATCTGCCGTTAGTGTCCATGACCTCACTCCCTTCACTGGGACATGGGCAGCAGGGTGACTGTGTCCCTTTGACAGTTGTGGTTGAGAATTGGGTAAAGATTTATGAGGCAGTGGTGGTATGGGGACAAGGCAGTTCAGGGTTTCAGGGGAAATCTATTCTAAATCTCTTAAATGTGGATTAATGACAGACACACTAAAAAATAGACAGATTGAAAATCTTACTATGACTCGAGTGACCAGACAGACAACCCTGGCTATTTCTTTTTACAATCTTCATGAGGCATTAAAAACCAATTCAGCCTGAGCAGTCAAAGGTGATGCCATGCAGTCATCAATATGTGGAACATGTTTGTGCTCATCATTGGTCTATGTATGTTCTATAATGTCCATACCAACACCGCACATGCGACTTATAGACTGCAGGTTATATTACCTCATTTATTTCTGTGCTGCACGGTGGCCCACCATCTTTTCCAGGGGTCAGGGGTGTGCGTGTGGTGTTGGGACCATCCAGTTCTTGTGGGTGCTTCCTATGTAAATTGACAACCAACATTTTTAAAACGGAGGTTAAGTAAGAAGGAAAACAATATAATGCAATTTAAAAAATCAAAAACACAGCACTTTAATAAAATGTCTTTAGATTAGTTTTAACTTAATGAATACAACAGTTATATTTTTTTTGCATGTTTGTTTTATTTTAATCATGTTAATTATTAATTGCATGAAAAATTGTAATGGACGACAAACAGTTAATGGTGTTCTTGCTTTGTACTTTTGCATATTAACTTCATCCAGCAGGTGGAGGTAGAGAGAACCTTGCAAATTCCAACAGTCTGACCAACAACCACTTTGTTTACAGTGGTTCTTTCTTTTGAGACTCTCTCCACTTTTTACTCAGCAGTGCAGCACTTCATTTGCATTAACCCAGTAAAGCAAATCTGTCAACTCACTTCAGAACAATTTAATAGAATTTAAACATCTCGCTGGAGTGTTATTTAAGGTTCCTTATTACAAATATAAGGTCAACAATTTGTGTTTGAGTTTTCTTGTCATATTTGCTTTCTGTGGCTGCTACCCAGCAGAGAAACTGGCTGCCAAGAAAGAGAGAGGGGTGACATGACTGAGGCTATGAGATAACTATGAACACCAGGGTTGCAGCAATGTCCAACTAAGCCATAAAGATCCTAGTAAAACTTTTGAGAAGAGAAAACCTGTGCTAAGGCTGCCTTCTTTCAGCCACGTAACTTAGCTAAAATCTAACTTTCTCTGTTAGAGTCCAAACGTGATGCTAAACTGAACTGAACCCTTACCTCTCAGGTGAATCATCCTGCTGATGCACATTATTCTCCACCAGGCTCCGACTGAGTGCAGACTTCATGTTTGTCTCCATGCCTCTCTTGTCCTGAGCTGCCAGGCCGTAAGACAGGCCATCTAGAGCTGGATTGAGAGATCTGGACATGTAGGTGTCGGCTGAATGAGGCCTCTCACGGAAGGGTGAGGTAGGACAGGGGGACAGGCGGTTGATTAATGGAGTGAGGAGGTCAGCATGGCCGGCCTTGCTGGGCTTCACCAGCCTGTCCACGTGGATGTTGAGAGTCTTCTGCTGGAAGGCGCAAGAGAAGGCACCCGGGGAGAGGTTCTGCAGCCAGGACAGCAACGACAAATCCAGTTCATCACAGCCATTCCCACTGAGCAAATCCACACCAAGCAACACCTCACCCTCTGTGATCTCCTCACCAGTGGCTTTACTCTAGAAAACAAAAAGGCTTTGTTAGAAAGGTGCAAATCACGCCTGCCACATTTTAGAACCTGACATTCAAATTGGATCCAAAGGATGATTTACATTACATTACAGTTTTTTTCAATCGTTTACACGCAATTTTGACAACGGGACTCCGTCTCCTAGATGCCGCACACAATTAACC
>JAUYWH010000020.1:15414691-15440102 GCA_034779795.1 Ctenopoma multispine | reverse complement strand
TGTGTGTAATGTTGTGCGGATCAGCAGAGTTGTTTTGCTCCTTGGAGCAGAGTTTTACTAACTGTGTGTTAATTTTTAATTTAGCGTGTAAACGATTGAAAAAAACTGTAAATGTTAAGAATTACAATTAATTAACACCTCATTAGATTATCCCTGCATGAGAATGGGTTTTAAATAATGTTTCAGTATCTCTAAAGATTTTGACAGATACAGGTGGAATTGTTATTGCAACATCAGCTATTTGTTTAGGCGTCATATTACCTGACAGAACTCAACACAACACTCATATAGGATGCCTTTAATGAGCAGCTGGAAGAGGCGGTTCCCACTCGCCCTGAAGCCCGCCTCACTCAGCTTCCTGTCTGCGGGAATGAACTCAGCTACCATAGCACAGGCCTCCTCGAAGCAATGGACACGTGCAGTGCTTGGATTCCAGTCTTTGAACTCTGCGTGGTGGGTGAGGCGGGGTAGGGTGAGGAGAAGACACAGTTTGCTGTAGTCCTCCTTGGATGGACAGAACTCTTCCAGATTGTGGAGGCACTTGACTGCCTCCTGCATGGTGAGCTCCAGCTATAGATGGTTTTAAAAAAAGCAAAGATGGTTTGTCAGTATCTGATTATGATTATGCTTCGACCCATCTATGTGAAAGAACTCTAATTAAAAAGAATTATAATTAATATGATCATATTACTAATATGCATATTAGTTTTAAATATGTATACATACGTTCTGAGGGTCTTCAGCGGCAGACATTGCATTGTTCACACACAGAGCCTCGAGAAACTTTTGCTTCAGTACGATGTAGCGAAACCTGAAAACACAAATCTCAGTATTAAAGCAATATAAGCAATAACACAGGAATTGATACAAGTGGTTCAAGTGATATTTCCTGGATTTCTCAGTTATTTCATTTTGAAAACGGGGTTTAAAAATCTTCTACATGTGTGTTGAGAATTTGATGGTCAGTAAAACACTTGAAGGCCTTTACTTATGTCACATGACCTAATTTTGCTTCTAAGGCTGACAGCCTCCTGGTTTACTTGCTAATCCAGCTTAATCACCAGTGAAGCAGAACATCATCAAACCATACTCTAAATGCTGTACTTGACAATACTGTGAAATAAGAAATATGAGACTACTCAAGACCAATTTTAGCTTTAATTTCACTTGGGCCTTACTCTTGGGCTACTTGTTTCTACATGTGAAAGCCAGTGTCAGTAAACGTTTGATGGAACGTGTAGTAGTTAGATTTAGGACATGAAGTTAAACCCCCTACATTATTTCTCTCACCTTTTCTTGTCAAACTTGTCCATCCCTTCTAGAGGTTGAATAAATTGCATCACCTCCTCCCATTCCCCATCTAGAATGAGTTGCCTATTGAAAGCAGGAAACAAACTATTTAAGACACTGTTACCATCATACTGGTGCAGTCACAACACAGGTATCAAGTCTGTCAAAAATAACATCACACGAGAAAACTAAACTGTTGTAACATGCACCTGTGGAGACTTCCAGATTCCAGAGCTTTACTAGTGTCAAACCTGCCCATTCAGAACACTCTTGTCTTCTATAAATCACGTGAGTCTGCTGTACTGTCATACCTAAGGAAGAGCATATCATCAGAGTACAGCCCATTAATGACACCGCTCTCCTTCTCCAAGGCTAGCATGCTGATATGCAGCTTCCTGGAGTTGAGGAAGTCCAGGACCAGCTTGATCACCTCTGGCTCCTTGATGTTGATCATCTCCTCTGCCGTCATGTTCACAGGTGTGTGGTGGCCTCTTGTAGCCGGCTGGAATACACAGAGAGAGGGGATATGACGTAGCCAAGTTGTTGTCTAATCCTACTCCTACTTTGCTTGTTGACCAAAAATAATTTTTCGCAATCTTTAATGGTTTTCCTTTACTTTTTTTAATGCAACACTTAAATATGAAGCATTATCTGTTGCTATGTGGATAGATGCAAGGGGTTCCCACACAGTCCAACAGTTTAAGATCAACCCTAATCATGCAAACACTGACAAATGCTTATTCAGACTTTTACTACACACTGGTGTCTGGTTGGTTTTCACCCTAAGGAGCAAACACTAAACTTCCCAGAGACTTCTATGTTGTCTAGTTGCTCCATCACAACACCAACCTGATGTGTTAAATGTCCTTCATCAGTTACAATTGCATAAAAGCGTGTTTGTCCCAGTAGTATGGTTTAAGCATGTCTGCGGATTTAATATTTAAAGCATCATTATTTGATTAAACTGCTGTGACCACAGCAGTGCTCATATGACTTGCAGTTTCTATAAATGCAAATATATCATGCTATTGGTTTTTCCAGCCTCACCTAATAGTTCAATATGATGCATAGTTTTGCAATTAAATAATAAAGCATACAGATCTTCAGTGTCGGCCCAACACTGAAACTATAGGTATCTGTGAGGTGACATGAAGAGATCTTCACTGTGTGTGATGAGAACGCAGTGATGCCTCTGGGTGTCTGTGACACCGCCCTGTTCCTCCCAGCACACGGAATCATCATCCAGCTCTGGTTCTGGATGTGACAGAGGCTCCGCGGCCCAAACCTGGCAGCCTGAGCACTTCACATAGGCGCAGGCGACACGACGCCACGTAGCGCACACTTACACACACACACGCACACACACACACACACACACACACACAGCCGCTCACTGCAAGCATGCAAAGCACAAACAAACAAACGTTGTGTCGGTTTTCTTTCGCTGTAACGCAAGGTGTCAACACGCCAACGTAAAAAAAAAAAAAATCCCGCAACCTCCTCACCTGTCAGTGCGCAGCGACAACACGCCGCATTAAAGCCACCCGGCGATGTCCGCAGTCTTTAAACGTAACACCACGGACGCACAATAGGACGCGAATGTTTACATCACCATCAGCGTTTCCAGAGACTTCCGCCTCACCTGATTCCTTGTACACAGCTGACGGTTGCCATGCGTACGCAGCCGCAAACCACCGATCAACTGTAGTGATGACGCCCTGCGGTCACACGCAAAAGAAAAACAAAACAAAAACGAACTACTTAATATGAAATTAAAAAGGTCTGCAGTTTATATTATAATACTGCTGGTGGATATACAACAACTACAAGAATTATTTATTAATTTATGATAATAAAAATATCCAGTTTACTCTTAAAACAGACTTAAAAAACCTTTTGTATACTTAATATTATCTTGTATATTTGTCTTACACAAATATTAACTGACTCCACTAATGTAATCGGATTTTAACTAATTAATTATCCACTCTGAGTGGAGATATGGCAAAAGGTCCTAAGGAGGGACTAGAAAACTTGACTTAACACTTACCGTCTAATATTTTCTAGAAATATTCTCCTAGTGTGAAGGCTTCTGTGATTCAGACTGATTTCAGACAAAAATGTTATAAATATCTACTTTTTACCTCTTTGCATCCTGCCTTGTTGGTTTGTTTGTTCCTTTATTAATTACACATTTTCACAGTCGACACGACATGAATGCTGAGGCCATGCTTAGTTTTATTAATGCTGAAAATAAAAAAAAAACTAAAAAACTAAAGTGAAACTACATGTTCAGCAATATGTTGAATGACAGCACAGCGTCTGACAAACTAAACAGTCATTATTGTGAATAGGTATGAGCTCACATGGACACACTGTACAGTATCATTACAGTTTAAATAATCTTTTACCTTATTGGCTTTAACAGCCAAAAAGCGAATGGACAGAGGTTTCTGAGGACAGATTCGTCTGATAAACAACAGATAAACACTCCTTCACTCTGGTGCACTCACGGTGCTCTCTTTTAGTCGTAATATTAACCCCTGCTGAAAACAAAGCACCATCTTAGCAGATTTATTTTATGTTGATTTGTCGTTTCGGTGGCAAAAAGAACATAATAATGACACCAATGAAACCCAGTGGCGAGTCTCTTACCCGTATGCAGCAACATGGATCTGCACTACTCTGCCTTGCATTATTGTGTGAAATTTACTCACCTAATATTAGAAAAAGCTGAATCTAATATAATTACTGGCCTATTTAGAACATTCACTTTAGATGTTTAGCAAA
This sequence comes from Ctenopoma multispine, assembly GCA_034779795.1. Taxonomy (NCBI): domain Eukaryota; kingdom Metazoa; phylum Chordata; class Actinopteri; order Anabantiformes; family Anabantidae; genus Ctenopoma; species Ctenopoma multispine. Next base: position 15,436,022 of record JAUYWH010000020.1, on the reverse strand, counting down.
AATTGCACAGACACTGAAAGATCACAATAATTTAGCAATAGTGTGGCAATTTCTATGAATCAGGCAGCAACTTACTAAATCGTGTTTACTAATCAGAAGTCTAAACTTGGTTCTGTATATCCACACATCTGTTTATTACATTATAGTGCATGGAAAAGCAAAAGTGCCTCATAGTTTCTCAAGTGCAGCCGGTATTAATTTGATTAGTTCACATGTGAATTTTTAAATTTAGTCAGGAAAGTACCAGTACAAGAATTTTATTTTTCATCACAAGACAAATACTTTTTTGGGTGAGAGTGTGATTGTACAATATCTTAATTTAACAAAGAAATAATACTGAGCTGTTTTATTTGTTCACAAACCTGCTGTGAACCAGCAGCAAATGGATCTACAACACTGGTTCTCAAGCTTTTTGGGCAATGCCTTGTTGTAAAACTCGACTGCAAGTGCAAACAAACCACTGGGTTTACTCAAGGGATGATTTTTATTCTCACTGTCAGGCAGTTTACTGAATATCGGGGTTGCAGCAACTCTGCGTATCATAAAAAAAGGATCACACAATTACATTATAGCTCAGATACTCTGCAGGTGTCCTGACCCACAGGTTGAAAACCAGTGATCTTGATTAACGTCATGCAGTCTTTCCAAATCACTTCCTCAAAATGGTTTCTAAAAAAGCTGAAACTGCTTGGCTTTGTTGAGCTGAAAACACATGTACTGTGTGGCTAACACTAGCTGTATGTAATTCATTTTTTGGCCCTTTGTAGTTCATCGTTCAAACTATTTTACCCACACAATGAAAAAAAGGGGTCTTACAAATGCTAAACAAGCCGCCGTATATATACGTAGCTTTACAATCACCTCAATGCACTCACACGCTGAAACAAAACATACATAAGGCCTCACATCCACAGGATAATGCAAACAAAAAATCCATCTGCACATTAATTAAAAACATTCAGTGCTTCAGTGTACCGAGTAAAATGTCATTCATACTGTCTGTTTTTTTCGATGGCACATAGGAACAACACTCACACATGCCTTCAAACATGACAATCTCATAAAACACAGAGGTGATGAGCATTTACATCATTCTTCAACAGTGGCATACATTCCAGTTGTTCATAGTCTATGAGTCCTATGAGTAGGAAAAACTAGGACAGGAATGCAATGACAGGATTAACGTAAAATGGACAATTATGCATTCATCTAACTGCGATTGCAGGTGTTTGAATCGTCATGGATATGTACAGTGAAGTACAAATGGTTATGTTCCATTTGAGGAGGAAACGGTGACGCTTGTGGTACCAAGTTCCATTAGGACTGGGCAGGCACTACTTTTTTAGGGGTAGCTGGCTTCTTGGTTTGCCATAGGTGGTTGTGGATTGTCACTGCATCCACGCTGGCCGACATGGTCTTAGCTGGTATCTGACTAAACTGCTTCTTGTCTGAGTTGTACTTGTACAGGCCGTCGATCATCTTGCGTGTGATGCTCTTAGGACCGAAGCCTGCCAGCTTGTTGATTTCTTCTGTCTCGGGGCAGTAAGTGTAGAGAGAGCGGAACTGGCAGCCAGCATCACGGAACAAAACCAAGAAGTTGTTGGCCTCTGATTTCTCTATTTCCTGAAAATAGGATGGAGAAAAACTGTTTAGACACACTGTGCTAAATTAAATTAACAGTTTTCAAGTGTGGAATCTTAAGAATAATTTTTGCAGTAGATGAAGCCAATTAATATTAGAGGGATATGTATTAGCCCACACAATATTACCATAAATCAGCTACTGTCAATCACAATCTGTCCATATTGTCCTTACACACTTTCCTTCAAAAGATGCTTCTTTTTACATAAAAAATATTGTTTTGCCTCTAGGAAACAATAGGATAAGTGACAACGGTCCTATGTCTGATTAGAGACCATAATGTTGAGGATTTGTGAAATGCATCATCAATAAAGCCTTTGGACACACTGACCTCTACAGTGTATGAAATAATATTTTAAAAAGTTCTATTACCTCCAGTATCTTGTTCTTTTGCCCCTCATTGACCTTGCCAGCGAGGCAGCAGTGGGCTAAAGCATTCTGGATAATGTGCTTGTTAGATTTAGCACTAGGCTCCTTGTACAGCTTTGGTCCTTAAATGAGAACAGAAAGAGAGACAGAGAACAGCAGGATGAGACTGTTGTCATGACAACCATGGCATTTATGTCAAAGAAAAGACTTCCTGCTCTATCTGTGCTCTCTTTTGATAAATCATGTATGAAGATTTCCACTGGTAACAGTCGTTGGTGAATATGAGCTAGAAATGCATCATTCGGATCACAAATAATTCAGCACACAGACGGCGGACAATTTTCAATTACAGACACTGTGAAAGGACCCTAATCCATCAATCCATCAACCGAGCATTTAGTATCTTTCTTGTGAAATTCTGATCATTTTAACATTTGCATGAAAATAAATATTCTATTGAAGAAATGTGCTGCTCTGTCTAACCAGTGTACTCTGTGTTAGATGTAACAGAGGAGGTTGTGGATCCATTTTCCCAGTCCTTTTCCCCATTCCTGCTGCCGGAGCGACTCGGGGACAAGAAGCCATCTGCAGAATCTGGCCTAAAATACACACACAAATATACTATGAGTATTAGGTCAAGTTTCTGCAGGGATGCTGTTCCTGAACACTAAATAAATAAACTCTAGGCAGGGGAGAAAGGTACAGCACTAACAAACATTTGACTGTTTTCCTTGTGTCATACACTCATTCTCTTTACATCATACTTGCATATATTTATCCCAGCTTGAGCTTGGAATTTAGTTAGTTACAGTAAATAGTAAAGCAGCAAAGCTTGCAAGCTCAAGCAGTGATGGTGGTGACATGACGGTGCATCGAAAATCCATAAAATAAGTCAATTAATTATAGCAGCACTTGGCATTTACTTGCTCTTTTTGTGGACTGCAATAGCATTATGTGGCTCCGCTACACATCAGCATCCTCATAAAGTGGTGAATTACATATATACTGAGTGAACTTTGGGTTTATGATGTATTTTAAAATAATATATTATTCTACCTCTCTAATTATGTGAAAATGAATAAGCAGGGCAATTGGACAGTAAGAGCAACTAAAGCCAAACCTATAGCTCTAATGTGCTTTTTTGTGAATGTAAACTCTCCATGTTAACAAGTCATTTTAGTTTGCTTTATTTCTAAATAAGGCCAAATCTTTGAAGAGGATTTAACAGTCAAATGTGGATTGAATATACCTCGGCAGGTTTCATGAACAGCTAAGGTGTGTTCTAGTGGTAGATTTTAAGATATAATATAGCGTTTAATGACTTGATAAAATGGATGTTTTATGCAGGGCACAGTATGTGCTATGGAACTGGACTGTGATGTACAGTGGCTCTGAAAAAGTGTAACAATATTCTTTGATTTTTTTTTTATCAGGTGTAAAAAAAAACAAAAAACTTTGCAGGAGTGTAAAGTGGTAAAGAAAGCTCAGCAGAGGGGACAGTGGAAAACATACGCTGTGAAGGTGCTGCTACTTAAAATGCTGCAATAAACAAGTCTTGTGAAGTTAACCATAAGAATCTTTCCAAAAGGGAGAGGAGATGCAATTTGCTGTTTTTTCCTGGACGTGGTCACTCAATCCCTAATAAAACCCAGTGTGGGGACAGGGTTTCGGTGTCAGGATTGGACTGAGGACAACATGAAACACCTTAAGGTTTAACTGCCACTAACCTTCTCCTTCTCAGTTTAGGAGAGCTCAGAAAGTAGAAGAGACTGCCAGAGGCTAAACTAGCACTTCTGACATGTGTTAAACAGCAGGAAAGAAAGTAGTAGAAAAAGAAGGCAGGAAGAATACAGAAGAAATGTTAGACCTGAGGACTGAAGTTACCCTGGACAGCTTGACGTTAAAAAACAAAAGAGGTTAGCAAACTGTTAGTACTGTACATGTGGTAAAAATTCACTGTAACAACAACATTTGTAACAACAAGTGAAAACTAAACAACCCTATAATCATCTAATTGTCAAGTGGGAACGTATGTGACCATATAACAAACGTACTACTCTGACATTTTAACCAGCACTTAGACTCAGTATATTAAAAACATCTCACCTTGGTGCTCTCTTGTCAGAGTGAACGCTGTCGCTGTCTCCCAGGTTGAGGGAAGCCAGAGACAAGCTGGAGACTGAAAAGAAACGTTGGCGTGAACCTGGATGTGAGACAACAAGATGTGGCACAGCACGACTTGATTACACCGACACCACAAATGACAACATCACCAGACTGCTGACTGTGATTTGTGCCAACTTTGATGCAGCGCATTGGCGCCTAAGTGCTATGACACTTGCACACCCAGTCATACTTAAATTTATATCAACACATCTTACAATAAGTGTATATGAATAAAATGTTAATTATATATAAAACAGACACACACAAGTGCTTCAGCTTGTAAAATCTCTACTGTAAATAGTATTAAATAACTGTCAATAATCAATGTAATTATCACACTTCACTTAGACGAAAGCTTAAATTGACCATATTAGATAGTATATATGTTTTTGTGTTTCACTCTATAAAAGGAAATGGTAATTAAGGACAAATGTGAAAAACAGACAACATTTTCTGGTAGTGGCAGTAAAACACAGATTTGACAGATGGCACGATCTTGACCTCTCTTAATGGGGTTGTTTCCATGGTTACCTGTGGCAGCTCTGACAGGGGTTTTTGGGGAATCTATGCTGTCACGATGGATGGACTTTGGCCGGCCCCGCTTCTGCTTGGCCCCACTGGCAGGCCGAGGTTTAATGATAGTGTCCATGTCCTCCATCAGTTTAAGCTGCTTCCTCCTGAGATATTCCTGCTTGATGAACTCCCTCCTGGCCTTGTCCTCCTCCTTCCTGATACGCTCCTCCTCTGCTTTTAACCTGTACAGATGGATGGATGAGAGGCTAAACATTTATTTCATTTATAACTCATCAATATACATTTTTGCTCTAGCAAACCAAAGCAAAGACGTTTGGACTTTTTACAGATGTGCCAACATACCGAGCTTCTTCCTTCTTTTGCTCCAGCTCCGCTTCCAGGTGCATCTTCCTCTGTTGGCTCTCCTTTTCCCTCCTCAACCTCTTCTCCAGCAATGCCGCTCTCTTCTGGGCCATGTTCTCCTCAGCTTTTCCATCCTCCTGAGTCAAGAAGGAAACAACACATGATGCAAATGCTATTCCAAGCATAATAATATTAATACTATACAATATATTATTGTTCACTGCAGTTCAGTAAAGTAAAACTGTCCTGCTATAGCTTGAGACTTATAGTGTGATATAAAATTATTTTATTCATCTTTCATTCATCTAAGAAGATATATTGGATGTGATAATCTAAAACCTGAGCTGTTATTGTGAAAGGTCAGCTCTCTTTTGTGCAATTAAATGAGACAGAAAAGCTGGCAGAGGAAATAAAATAAGAGAAGCCTGAATGGGTAAATTGCTCTGTAATTGTTTCTAGGCACTTAAATGTTTATTATTTGTTTTTTTTCTTATCATTCTGTTTTTTATCCAGATTCAATTTTACTATGAAGATACAACTGCAGTGTTTTGAGGATATTTGTGACCATATCTCACTGTATATAAGAGAAGAGAGCAGGAGGCTCATCACAAAATGGTCTGTCAGATGAAACATCTTATAAAGACTATGAATTATAAATATAAACCCTAGCACAATAAAAACATCAAATTCAAATACAGTTGTTTAGGCTGCTAATTTTGTCTAGATTTTATTTTAATGTGAGCATCCTTTGCTAATTCCTCAGTATCCAGCCTCACAATCTATTCAATTTAACACTTCTCTAACCCCACAGCTGTGCCTGAATTATTCACAACAGCCCCAGTTTTCTGACCTACATCAAAGCCCAGACTGCAGTTAGCAAGCCATCTTACAACCCATAAATGGGAAGCTGATGCTGTTCTTAGCCAGAGTGGTTCCTAAACCATTCATCATCTTGTGTTAAAAACAACCGAGTTTCCTGATTTAAAAAAAAATACACCTAGGTTCAAATGTATAATTTAGTTTTTTCTAGAACTGCACCACTACATTTCTCCAGATTTGCTGCATGGTTGCAACCAATACTCTAAATGAAATGTTTTCAATGATTTATGCTGCTGGCTTTATGTTTCATGCTTTTATGACAGGCATTCTTATTGTCTGTGACCACTGGGAACAAATAATGTAAGTAAAGAAACATTTGATTCAGCTCTATTAAGTGACTACATGGCAGTAATACATACTGTATTTGGGTTTAAATATTATTCTTGTAATATGTTAACAAAAGAAAATTCTCTGAAACAACCACCTACTTTGAAAAAGAAACCACGGCACATCTTCTGTTCCTCATCCTGGTCTTCTACATTACTCTGCTGCGTATCCAAAACATCATCGAGCGTCAAGTTCTCCAGTGGCTGCATGACTGACAAGGGAACCTCAATCAAACTGCTCTTTGCTTGGCCTGAGGCTTCTGGGTGTGGAGGGATCTCTGTAGGTGTTACTGTGAAGGTTTCTACCACAGCATTTGCTAGAATCTCAGGAAATGATGACTCTATGGCAGGTCTGACATCTACAAATGCCTTCTTTACTTGTAATTTCTGGTTATTTGTTTCTATGTCGGTGATCTTGGACTGCCTGTCATTAGCTGTTTTCTGGGTTTTCGCATTTAAATCTACTTCGGTTTGTTCTCTTATTTTCTGCAATTTGGGGGAGGTGGGGGTTGAGATGGCTGCACATATATTGCCGAGCTCTCTCTCTGGGGAAAGGATTGAACCAGTCTCCTTGTTTTTATCTTCATCTGGAGGTAGCGTCTCTGGATCAGTAGTTGCTGGTTTCTCCCCCATGTAAACAAAGGAACTTGCCAAAGGCTGGCAGGGAGAAAATCGCCGTAGCCTTGGGATACTATCAACAGATTGTGGGGCTGTTAGGACTCGATTGTAGGGAGCCAGCTTAAGTTCACTGGGACGAGTAGCGCGGGGATTACGTGAGTGGAAAGAGGCAGATTTGCGTTTTATACTGGTTGGAGAGCGGTGTGTGGAATGAGGGGAGTCAGCAGGAGAAGAGGGTCCTGAGGATCGAGTAACAGCCCCGGGTCGACTGTGTTTTTGTGGCGAGGGGTTTGTATGTGGAGGAGGAATGACCCACGCCTGTTGATGTTGTTGCTCCCTCATGGCCATGATCACTTCCTGCTGCTGCGATAATCTTTGCATCTCACTCTGAAGGAAGGCTAAGGAATGGTTGAGTTTCTCAATAGAACGTGTGTACTCTGTGAGATCCACTTCAGTTAGCTGAGCATGGCTTTGTCCACCCTCCTCTCCTGCACCAGCTGACTTTGTCCAGCAGAAGCCTGTACTGCTTTGCTCTGCACCATCAGGTGTGTCTGCTTTGCTCCTACCAAATTTAAATGTAGAACTTGTGGTTGCTGGTTTGCTTTCTCCCTCAACTTTCCCTCCTTCCTCTCCAGTAGCAGCCCCATCTCCTTTTCTCTTTACCACATTGAGAAATGCGGAATGACCCATCTTTTGCCGATGCCTTGTAAAAGCAGCCTCCACTTTTTTCTTCTGTGCTTCAATAGCTTTTCGTTTCTCCTCTAGCCTCATTCTTAGCTGTACCATCTCTGTAGCCATGACTTGAGCAGGGTCATTGGGTGGAAGTTGAACAGGTGAGGGTGATGCTTGAGCGGTAAGGGGTGGTGTGGTTTGTTGATGGATGGGGCTGTGCTCAGGGGTTGGGGCCCAAGAGACAGATAATGGGAGGCCAAATTCAGAGCCTTCAGGGGTGGTCTTGAGGGAGCTGCTGCTGCCCCTTCCTGAATCTGGGGCTGATGGATTGAGTTTCTTCATTTTCTGTTCGGCAAAGCTTGTCATCTTCATCGATAAGGGGGATTTACTCTGACTATTTGGGCAAGGGCTTGGTGTGTCCATTTCCAGCTCCATGTGCACAGAGTAGTCTTTCAGAGAGGAATCCTCATCCAGCATATCCTCTGTTTGAATATGGATCCCAGTATCCACCTCTGTGGTGTCTGTGGTGCTCAGAGTTCCTTTAGAGTCCAACTCTGACAGTGGCTCCAAGCCACCAATGCCTGCTCCATGGTTCTGACTGTGCAAGAAGAAACCATTGTTGATCCCCTCAACTGGGGTCCTGCTAGAACTGTGGATGATCTGTAGTGCCTCCTCCATGGATGGAGTTTTTGCCATGACACTCCCATGCCCATTGGGGTAAGCTTGCCTAGGAGGCTCCATTCCAGCTAGGCTGTCTGGGCAGCCCTCCTCCTCAATGCCAACGCTCTGACCATTCACTGGCTGGAAGGAGAGGTTACGCTTCATTCCACGGGGCATGTGGTGGACTTTGAAACCAGAGCCATCATCAGTGCTAACAGACCTAACCATACCGCGTGTGGATGAAAGAGGGCCAGGAGCAGAGTCGTCTTTGTCAAAGGGAATATCAAAAGACACACCATAAGGCCCAGACCTTAATAAAAAACAAAAAAACAATGGTTAAATATACAGATCAGTGCTGTCAAGTGATTAAGAAGAATGATCAAATTAATTACATGCTGTGTGATTAATTAATCTAAATTAATCACATATTTCAGTCCAAATGAACTTAGGCAAACAAGTGATCAATAAATAGTTACATTATAAAAGAACAAGCACTATTTGTGTAATAAAGTAACCAAGGGTTTTTGAAATGTTTTAAGTAATAAAAAAATCTAAACTGTAAATAATAAAATAATAGCAAGAAAATTAATATTACAGAGAAACAACATAAGGTGCTATGTTGTTTGATATAAGGAAAAGATGTGAATGAAAGTGTGTGTATTGTTTAGATGATGCACAGATCTTGTTGTACAGTCTTTGATGGGCTGTGGTCCTGTCCAGTCTTTGGCAGATGAGTTTCCCATCTGCCAGATTTCACTATAGAGCGATGTGACCCTTTGCGCCCACCTAGCTCTGACTCTACTGTATGCTGGGAGGTGCAGATGGCCCTCTGACATAGTGATGGTACAGAATATGTAGTGAAATTATTAATGCAGTAATAACTCATTTAAAGCACATTATTAATGCACACACTAGAAAAATAAACTTCGTCAGCACACACGACAGAGGGGCTAGAACCCTGCAGCACTTTCAGCAACTGACCCAGATTAAAGGGCACTATGGAATGCGATTAATTAGGGTTAACTGTTTTAATGTGTTATTTTTTCTGTGACTAAATAATTCAGATAAATACATTTATTTATCTTTAATACAGATAATATTTTACAGATACAATCAAGACTTAATTAATACTCTTATACAATTGTTTTTAATGAGCAGCACATGAACAGGACAGCAATATTACTAACCTTTTCTCTTTGGGCCAGGTTCCAAGGTTGCCATCAACAAAAGACATTGAGGTTGACCTCTTGATCTCTCCTGGACGACACAATTAAGATAAATAAGAATCTAAATTAATTCTGCCTAAAAGTAATTGTGATTTGGTGCTACATAAATGAACTGCTTAGAATTAAAATAATACTATTTTGAAATGTACACCTAACAATACAATTTTGTTATGAAAATAATCACCTGAGTTTCGAGGCTGGGGTCGCAGGGGCAAACTAGAAAATGAAAGACAGAAATAAGACATGTTATACATTGTATATGTATTTTCACCATCATTTATGTCTTTCATTTTACCAGATAAGGGCATTACTATACAGGCTGCTCTTGTGGCTTGCTCACATGTTCTTGGAAATATATTTGGTGTATTCTTTTAACACACAACCATAATTTGGACTAACATACCTGGGTCTTTCAGGACTGGGTGGTCTTTCTGAAAAGCTTCTCTTAGTTGCCTTGGATATGGGGATGGCTGGCAAAGTCTTCAGTGAGGATGAGGACTCTGCTGTGACACATCAGAGAAAAATTATAAAAGTGGATAGCAACATAATACTGTAGTTTTCTCCTAATTACTTTGCTTTGTGGATGTTTCCAATAAAATACAACCTACAATCTCATACTTCTACACATCACACTTATGTTGCTATTACTGCTATACTGTTGTTATGAGCAAAACTGAAGACTTGCCTGTGCCTTCATTGTCCAGTGACCTTGGTTTCACAAAAGATGGTTTGACTGCCTCAAACCACCAAAACAGTTCTGCCATGAACACCAGGTAATTATTCTAAAGAGAAATACAAACAAAAGTAAAAGTATAAAGTCAAACACGTGTCATTCAATAAATCATCTCAAAAATACTTTAAGAGATACACGTCAGTTACGAGGAACAAATCTTCACAATACGGCCTATGATACAATTGCAATTTAGTTATTTCTCCAGCAGGTGTCTCTGTTGACTCCTACAGAGGTGATGAGTATGACCTGTACCTTCATTATAAATATTTCACAAATCTTGATCCATTTTACAGAGACACTTCATGGCTCAGACTACAGTGGGGTAATTTTACAGAGGAATATATATTTTTTTCATTTTCATAAAAATGAGTGAGGTTTACAGAGAATAAAATTTGCCTTTCCTGATTTATTTAACTAACTTTAGTGTTAATGTAACTTCATGGCATTTTGCATGCTGGATCAGCTAGTCATCCACTTATAAAACAATATCAATAGTACCTGTGGTAGTGGAAAAGAACATTTAAGGCATTAACCTAATTTATAAAATATGGGTCAGCTATTTTTTCTGTTCTCAACCACCAGCATGAGGTCCACCACCCAATCAGACTTAGATCGAGGTAAAACATATAGGAGGGAAATTATGCTGATATTTTCTATTCAGCTTTGCTTTCTGACAAAAATATATATTTCTATAGATTTCTTCTAGAAAAACAGTAGAATGCATCAGATTTCTTCTTCAATCAAAAGCAGATTACATTGTATTATTATATCTGTAATTAATTAGACCAAATTAAGATGTTTTTGCAGTGAACATGCAGGCACTCGGTCACAGATGCACACAAACATACAATATGGATACATAAAATAAGTGCAGTGACACAGGAATGATCTTGAGGAAACACGGCCTCTCCCTGCCTTCTGTCCATGGTCTCCCGACAAAGACAATGCTGTGTGGCTCTGCTCTAAGGATAAGTAATTCACTTCACATACAATAATCCTTTAGCTTGACAAGAATGAGCAGAGGCAATTAACGCTTGCCACACTGATCTCTTCTGGGTGCCACTGCAAAATTCTACCTTTGTTTTTACACGTCAATGTGCAGAACTGCAAATGCCTGAAAAGGTGTGTTTACTGTGACAGAATCTGCTGTAGATGTGAGAAGCAGGAGAGCACATGGTTAGCAAAATAATTTAAATTTTCCACCATATTTTTCTTGTTACATTTGCCCTTCTTTGGTCTTTGGGGTAAAATAACTTAATCATAGAATTGCTGACACCAAGCCATATAGCAAAGTGTTGGTTACCTTTAGGTGGTTTCAGCATATGAAGCATTTCTTTGTAATAACAAATGACAAAAACAAAAAAAACAAAGATTCAGAAAAAAAACAAGAAGAGAGATGATCTCCTATCGCCTGTTCTGGTGGCAACAGCCCAACTTGAATTCTGTCTTCCCATCTGTCCAACTGCCTACTACTGACTAACAAGGCGTGAATTTTATCGCTTAGTGTCATCAGTCAGCAGTCTCACACGCGCCCGCACACACACGCGCACACAAATCCTTAACCAACCCTCACACTACCACTGCATTACTGCACTTTATTACTACTACATGGGTTGCCAGGCCGCAGTGTTGCCAGATCTGACTGTGTGGAGATTCAGAGTGGGTCATTCTCATCAAGGAAACAGGAAGCTGATTGGTGATTACCAGAAAAGAGCACGAGGGAGTTGAGGGAGAGGTGGTGGTGTGGGGAGCTAATCCACTCAGCAGGGATGGGCTTAAATAGCCCTCCCTCTGTCCTGAATGTATTACACATCAGTACATTCATACATTTTACAAGGATGTAAAATGTTAATGCACTGGTAATGTACATAACTTGCATGCACAAAAATGTAGACAGCAGGTCACATATACAAACCCTACAAATGATGTTATCCACTGCAGCAAGGTCTATGCAAACACTGGGCATTAATGTCAACAATCAATGGCCTAGGAGCTTGATTAAAGGATCTAGGTCCTGCAGCCAGACAGACAAACAGATTTGCACCAAAGTATAAAACCCACTCTCTTGATTTACTGCCAGGTTTATCAGATTACTCTCTGTTGCCTGCTTAAAAAAACGAAAACAAGTGACAACTAAGCTTATATTACATTTCTAATTGTAGAGCAAGTTATTCCGTTTCTTAAAGGTGGAAACCACAGACATGAAACATTACAACTTCATGCTCAGAGGCAATGAACTGATGAAAGAGTAACAGGACACTAAATAGGACAATCACTACTTGAACCCTTACTTGCCTGTGATCTCAAAACTGCACTTGCTCAATGTGAATTACACTGGGTACATCAGCAAATCACCCATACATAACATACTCCATCATCTTTAAAGTGAACATAGAAATCAGTTTCTACAATTTATTATAGTCCTAAACATAAAAACAAGGGATCAATACCCGTACTACTTGTGTCAGATGGGGGATGGGGGTTATCTACTGATGTCTCATCATATTGAGACAGAACATTTGGACTGAACCCTATTTGCAGTACAAGCTGCTGTGTTTTATGTAGACATTTGCGAGGAAGGGAACAGGGATTTAACTCTGGTAGCTTTAATGTTTAACATTGTACATATTCAGCCACAAAGGAGCACGTTAAATCTGATATGCAGATGCCAGACAGCACTGTTGAGTGTGTGGGCGTGAAGAAATAGTCCTATTGTGCACTTAGTTCCTCTGTATACACTGCGTCTGATCCCTCAGTCTTGCCTTCATGTTTAATCTTAGCAGGTGTCTCCTTTAACAATTAATTGTCAGGTTTTTTTTCTCTCTCCATTGTCATGTTTTGATGTCCTTCAATAATTGTTAAAATACGCTGATTGACTTAGGTTTGTGACCCATCAGATTCTGAGACCCACCGCAGTAAAATAAGGAGCGAAAGGCTGCAATCGTCAGTTTATTGATATCATACCATGATAAACTAAAATGAGTCTTTTTTGCTTCAGCTTTTGCAGCTGTAGGAGAGACGCAGCAGAGGGATGAGGGCAGAGCAGTGAGAAAATATGTGTTGAAAGCCCTGCAGCGCTTCAGCACAGTAGAATGCGCATAGATGTGGTTAAGGTCTTGGGTTAATTATGGTAATATTTATCAGTTTTCTTCAGTGTCATGCTTATTAGAGATTTTGTTAATAACATGATTAGAAAAGGACACATTCTTAAATCTGTCTTTTTGTTACACAACACAGTGTAAAATTGTTACTGAAAAAATTAAAAACACTACATTTTTCTTAATAAACAAACCGTTTTGGTTAAAGGACTCAAAAGGATTCAGATTCAATAAGTAGATTTGAACTAGATTCAGTTTTAATAAAATATCACTAAACCACATCCTTCTCTTTATGTCATGTTAATGAAGCAACATTTATGTATTATGGTCACTTTTTTAATGAGCAATTAATTACTTTTTAACTTTTCCTTGTCTTCAATGATAACATTATTATATACCTCTGTGTTTATCTGTGTGTATGCTTCAGTGATGCATGTGTCTTAAAAGATGCTGTACCTCTTTAACTCTTTCCTCCCTCAATCTCTGCTCTAACTATTTCAAACTCGGTTATCAGTCATCCTCATCTCCTCAATCCTGTTTCCATTTTCTTCCGCATCAACACCTCATTTACTTCCACTCCTCTCTAACGTATCGGCTCAGTCTCTATAATAAGGTCTCCATTAGTATGACAGGCCACGATGTACAGCTACTGAGGATGTGACTTACTGGAAACTGGGACAAGGTCACTGAATCTAACTGGTTCTGTATGCAGTTCAGCCTGCACTGCCGCTCTGAGGCAATAACTCCCTGCTGGGAGTGTTTAAATCCCTCGTGAAATCAGTGATAGCAAAACGCTGCTACAGGCTGCTTCACAAGAGTCAATTATTATTGTCTGATGTTGTGTGTTAAATTGATGCACGGAAACTGTGCTGCTTGGAATGCAAGATGGATGATGTTCTTAGACATGACACTCAGACACCCAGCTCAAATGTACCATTACCATCTGCTTACACTGCTTGTTTTTTCAGGTCGGGTTGTAGAAGCAGAAAATATAATTAGCATTACATTTAATACGTCTAGAAAGTCAATTTAATCACTGCAACTCTGCTGACATATGTCATTTAGGTGACATACAGTATTTTAGGTGTAAAATTCTCCACCGCAGGACGGAAACAGACGCGACTGGACTGTAAACAGCACAAGTGCCTTAAAAGCAGATTTTCAATCAGTTGGGACAGTGATCTGATGTGTGTCCTCTGAGTGACCTGTGTTTGTCATGCCAAGGTGACAGTCATGCAATGTCAGACTCAACCTTAACCCTAACCAGACACATCAACTTTTTAGTGCTTATGCAGCTCTCACGCAAACACAAACACTAGAAGCTGGACTGATCAGGAGCGCGAACACAAACACACCACGGAGGGAGAGTTACACTAAAACAGCAAACAAATACACATAGCACACTGTGACTGCGGTAACCAGTCGGCTTTTTATGTGATGGAATAGTAACAGTGGCTGTTTTGGGATGTAGTGGGAATTGCGTACTTCAGTAACCATTATGGGTAAGTTCCCTGGAAAATATGTGCACAACACACCTACAATGAACTGTTTTAGAGGCACTGTGGATCCTTTAAAGAGTCAGAGAAGGTGGAGCACTCTTAAAGTAAAGTTTGTCAAAATAAACCCCACTATGCTGTTATTTCTGTGGCACAACACTGGTTTAGAAGAAAAGAGGTAGAAGGAAAAATCTGACAGAAGACTGGAGCTGGAAAGCTGTTATGTATGTCTATATGTCTCTTTACCAGATCTGCTGCTGATTTTAAGTAAACTATATACTGCAGATTTTTATTGTAGAAGAAAAAAAAACTGTGTCCAGGCTGTTTCTATGAGGGATCCACTGCAGCAGATACCAAGAAATTAGATTCAACAATCTCATATCAGCCGCAGACGACATCAATACTGCACACACGTGTTCTCACAGTAGCAGCGTGGATGTCAGGAGAGATGTGTAGGAATGAAAGCAAGAGAACTGAGAGAGATGGAAGTGAGCAAGTGAGAGACAGAAAGTTTGATATCAGGAAATAAAAATGAAACAGAAAGAAGGGACATGGCAAACAAGTTTGACAAGAAAAGTGGAGGAGGAAGTAAGGAAAGAATAACAAGGAAGTAAAGAAATGGAAAAGAAGCAATGAGCATGCAAAGACAAAGAAAAAACAAAGAAACACATGTAGACATGTTAGCAGAGCAGGACGAGTGCAGCTCTCCAGGCTTGTGGCTAAGAAAGACATAGCTGAAACTGAATGGTTTTTCCACAGGATGACTCACCACACTGGACTACAGAACAGCTCATTTCTCCTGTTTCTCTTACCCTTTCTCATCGGATACAACAACACCATATGATTTTCTAATTTAGTTTTATAAAAAACTCATGAATAAATGAACACATGTGGTATTTGTATCAGTTTATGGAAATAACTGTTATGTGTCTGTAATATACTAAACTCAGCAACTAAGAAACCACCACCTCTTTTTTTTTTTTTTGCTCAACAACCATTTCTCATACATTTTTTATAATACTACTACTACCACGTACCAATGGTACTGCTCCTTTAGCACACCACTCACTAAACATATGTTAAAGCCACAGTTGTGGCAGTAGCTCTACAGTTTAAAGTATGGCAGCTATTTCTCTGGGACTGTAATGACTATTACAGAATAACTGTGAAAACAATTTCTCTCTTGGTTTATAGAGAGAACCTCTGAACACCAACCAAACAGTATCACAATACTGTACATATGTTAAGTCAGAGCTTTCTGTTGTGTCATTTTGCACATTTCTTGTTTCACATGATCAGACATAATCATCATTGAGTAGTACCCCAATGTACATACTCTTACTCTTAAATTGAAAATAAATTAATATTTAATTAATACTAATTAATTACTAACTTGGTACTTAAAATTATGCATTTGGTACTGAGCCAAACATGAATAAATACAGGTTTTAAATATGAGAGTGAAGTGAAACATGCCACGGGTTGGAGCAGTACCTTGATGGTGGAGGAGGCGTAGAGCATGTCCTCCAGGCTGAAGTGGCAGCAGTTGTTCAAGTTGTCTTTGCAGAAGTCCTGAATGAGCTGGAGGTTGTACATCCGATCGGCTAGTGTCATGTTCTCTTTCAGACACACATCTAGGAGAGCAGAGGGAGCCATCAGGTGTCAGGGTCACAGTGACGTCAGTATGAATTTGATGATTAAAGCGGTTCTGGTTAGAATGGCCACCTCAGTGATTTTTTAATGCGCTGATGTTAAGTACAATGTTGTGTGTCTGTCAGGCTGAAAGATTTCACATTTTAAAGTGCCATTGCGTCTGAATGACTGACCAATCATGACAGTGGACTGAATCTTAACAACCTGTGGGTTGTTACACATTTGACTGATTGACCTTTTGAGTGACCCATTATCACCACACTTCATCAACAAGGTGATGGGATTATATTTGTTTGTGACTGATGTTTGCTCTAATTAATCAACCATTCACAGGAGCTGGACAGAATAAAACTAATCTGTCCAAAGCCACTGAAACCACATTAACTGAAAATAAAATACAAAAAATGAATGAGGATAACAAGTTATTGTTACTATCTGTATCTGAAACATTTGCCTTAACAACTGCTTTTCATTCCAGTTTAAATGAACAGTAAAAAGACATTTTAGTATTTATTTAAGGGCATCATATACTTTTCTGCAAAATCTACACTATCAGACATCCTGCCCAAAACACACAGACACACACGCAGCTCTTCCTTCAGCACAGTGAGTGACACACATGCTGATCCAGCCACCCACCTATCATGCCCATTCCTTACCATCCAGTGGTAGCAGCTGAGGACAGTAAAAGTGCAACAGGGCACCCAGGGCTGAACCGTCTGTGCTGTCTTTCAGCAGGTTGTCCACTGGGGGGATCCAGGGAACTGGCTGAGATGAGGTCTGCTCCTTCCTGTACCGGGCCTGAGTTACATTAAATAAACACGTATAAACCAGAGTGCACTGGGAAACCTACGTCTGCTTTACTGGTCCACATCTGTCCTACTGTTTCTTTTTATTTTACAATATTTAACTACAGCTGTTAGATTAGTTGTGTGTAATGGTGTATCCATCACAAATCAAAACAATTTTTTAAAGTGGCGCACTGCTTAGTCAGACCTCTGAGAGGGACTATGGTAGTGAGCAGGGCAGCTAAATATTTTTTTTTTGCTTTTTTCATTTTTGGCTAATTCCTTGGGGCCTCTTCAGTGATTCCCCAAGGGTGTCTAGTTCCACAGACATTTGATATATTTTCATATTCTTACAGTGCAAAAAGCGATAAAAATACAAATAAAAATGACAAAAAGGGCAAAGTAGAGAAAAGCTGTGTACATCAGTAGAGTCAGAGATTGACACACATTTAACACTACGAATCAAGACAGAAAGAAGGAAGGATGAGGAAGAGACGCTCACTGTGGATACATAGACGAAAGAGTGTGCTGATTAGTTGACTTACAGGGACAAGCTTCATGTACCACTTGGTTGGAGACTGCAGCAGAACAGCAAAAGGGAAAAGAAAAACAGAAACAATAAAAAAAACCCGACAACAACACCAACAGAGAAATACCAGTTAGTGAGATTAGTTAGTAATGCGATTAGTAATACAAGGAAAAACATGACATCAGTGAGACCAAGGGGAAGGAACCTGTGTGTTATTGAAAGTGCAAGAAAAGCAGCCGACACAGTCCAAATAATCATGAAACTGTGTTTAGTGTAATGTGGTATTAAGATTTGAGTGTGTATCTCAGGCTTTTGCAGAACACAGAATAAGTCTTTGGTTTGGTGTTTGGCCCAAACATGAGCTATGCTGAGAGTTTTACTATAATAAAAAACTACACTGCAAATCAGGACAACGAATATTTAGTCAATTCACAGTTGGCGTGAGAGAAGAATCAAAACCTAAATACCCCAACATATCACGTAGGTATGCATAAGGCATTTTCTCATTGTGGCTGTGCAAGCAATGTAAATCTTTTCATTAACTGATGTCAGCTGTAAGTTCACAGTTGCTGAAATAAATGTGGGTAGTCATTCAAAAAACTATTCATGCAGGTTAGATTCCTGTACAGGTCAATGGGCCTATAACAAGCACGCAGCTTTATATGATGTCTCTGAAGATCCACTGTTTGTTACAGTCTCCTGTATGCCCACATTTCTTTTAAGTTCATAGTTGAAAGAAACAATTCTACTGCATAAATGTAACCAAACTCTCACTGTAAGCTGATTCCAGAAATGGAGTGGCTTGCCTCAGCTAATAGCTGATTCCTACACTACCTCCAAACATCAAAGAACCAAATGTAAGTGCCACTCAAAGTGGCTGGCAAGTCCTCAACTTCAAAGGCAAGCCATGACATGTGAGAAAATAGGGACTGAAACCCCCAAAACAAATATCCAAGGCAGCAAGAGGATGAAAGGAATCATGGCTTTCTTGGATTCTCCTGATTTGATTAACGTCACAGTTCTCTGAATGATAATTTGAGTCACCAGCAAGAGCATGACGCAATCAGAGAAAACACCTGATGTAATCTAATCTACAACATGTTAGTGAGTCATTTTTATCTATTTACCGGTGAATGAACTGAATTTGAAACTGATATCGCAGCGTGGATGTGACGTGTTGCAGGACATGAAATGATATCTTCTATGGCTAAATAGCTTACATGTCACAAAATAAAAAGAGCACGGGCAGATCAGATTATAGTGAACTGCTGAAATTATCCATAATCAGAAACAGTCCATAACTGAGCTCATTCTGTTGTTCCGCCACATATGTTAGATGTAATATGTTGTCAATTATATTATCATAATTACATATACTCATCAAACAGAACAAAACGGATCCCTGGAAATCTGACTCGTGTCTTTCAGTATACTGAAAATGACTGATTACATGTAAAACAAACAATTACTAGATTCATTTTACATATAGTGTATGAGCTTGGGGTTTCCTAACATTATCTGTAAATCATGTTTATTGAATCTTCTATGCCATGAGCATGACCACCGTCAACTATTAAGGAGTCAACTTAAACTTACAATGGCGGCACATTCTGAATACACACCACCTAAATAAAGACTGTGTGCATCTGAAGTGATGATCTAAGACTGTGGGTTAAGCAGGGTCAGACAGAATTTAAAAGCTGTTAAGGCCACCAATCAAACCCCTGGAGAGAGGTAGGGCCCTCATCCATCTGCCTCTTACAGGTGACACACTCGCAAACACACACACAGAGAACATGGACTGCACCCGGCCCCAATCATCCTGTGACTCTTTTTGTCCCATCAAAGTTCATCCTCTGAAGCAAGACATGTCCACTTGAGCTGCAGCTCAGCTCGTGAAACTCAAAAGGATTAGTCCCCTCCTCTCTGTTTGGATGTTGCCTGTGCTGCTTCCCCTCTTCCCCTTCACCTAACCTCATTCCCTGGGTACAATACACTAAGTTAAAATAAAAACACTGTTGCCCTGGTGAGTGCCACAGTGTTGTTCTGGGAGGATACGTGTTTCTCTGTGTTTGAGTGAGACAGAGGCTGTCTGTGTGACTCACACTGCAGTCATCCTGCAAAGATAGAAAGGGGGAGGTCTGGGGAGGTGGGGAGTGATGGCAGGATAGAGAGAGCAAAGATGGAGTTGCTAGACATCAGCTAAAAACAGAGCACAACATTTTGCATATGAGAGGACTTTGAGCGAGAAACTTTCTCTCTGTTTCCCTTCTCTTCTCCTGTTTTTTTTGGTTTTCTAAACATTGTTCTCCACAAATTATACAAATTCCTGACATAGTCCTCATCCTGTTTTGAATGATTGTTGTAAATAAAACCCCTATTTTACACACCCCTGAGCGGCTTGTGATAATAAAAGTGTTTTATAGCAGAGGTAAAATTTGGAGATTAACCTTATTTGCTTTACATATATTCTTTATGCCCACAGAGGCAGAAAAGCAAGAGAGGATTAGAGTGTTATCTGGTGGTTTCATTACCACCCAGTAGAAATTCAATTCTTAATTGCAATATTGATGTACACTTTTTACACACACTATAACACAAAAGATGCAACGGTGGAAGCCAACTCATTAGTAAATTTAAATGTCCAAGACGCTGACTGTATTTCTGTCTGTCAACACAGCAAGAGGCTGTTATGCAACTTCTCCTGTTTGAGGCAGCAAGACCTTGAAGTTTAACACCACATTCAGCTACACATATGGCCTGGTTGGTTAAAAGTAAAAAAAAACTGTCCTAACTCAACAACATGCATTGAAAATGGTCCAACACAATTCAATATTTTAAGTGGATTTAGCTCTGAATCATTATTTTGATTTCACGTTGAGCAATTTACTGTAATTTACACTGCAGTCTTCCTTTTAACAGCCATAATATCAATAAAATTAAATACAAATTAAACTGTGAGGGGGGCACATCACATAGAATCTACACAGACACACACAGCATGTGTGTGCAAGTGCATTTTAATTCATCTGAAAGTGCAGAACTACATTATCTAATGACTGTGACTTTCATCGCAGGTCAGATGGGAACAATGTCAGCCACGAGAGAAAGAGACGGTCACTGTGAGGACACAAACACATACTCACATACACACACATCAATCTGCATGAGCCACCCTGAGGTTGAAGGACCAACACAAGTGGATGCGTAAACATCCGTCAAACATCATGAGCAGGCAAGGCACCACAGAAACAGTATCTGTCTCTACAGCTGTCTGTTGTAACTTTTATCATTCAGTTTAAATCAGCTTTTAGTTTTCTTGTTAAACAAGCATAAAAACTCTAATGACGATGTGATGTTACTTTTTTGGATTCAGCTTTCCCAGTTGAATGTGTGTGTGTGGGGGTTCATGTGTATTTGCAGGGATAGCTGAGGCATGCAGTGCTGCGTCTGCACACTGACTATTCAGATCAGCATCAAACACTGTGGAAGACTGCGTAGCCCTGGGACTGGGATGGAATACGCACACACACACACACACACACACACACACACACACACACACACACACACACACACACACACACACACACACTCCAGA
>JAUYWH010000020.1:15341898-15400537 GCA_034779795.1 Ctenopoma multispine | reverse complement strand
CTTACACTGTAAAGTGCCTTGAGATGACTTATGTTGTAAATTGGCGCTATATAAATAAAGTTGAATTGAATTGAATTTATTATATTAAAAGCTAGTTCAAAAAGCTAGTTTACACTTCAACTGGTGGAGTTGATGGTTTGGGAGGGTGACTGAAACATTTTCTTTTTGCGGTTAAATATTTTGTGACTTTTGTGGTCTCTTGAGGCAGCCTCACAGGAAGCATCACTGTGCTGAAGAACTTGAAATGCAAGTATGGATCCCACTCTAGGGTGTAATGACTTTGACTTCTGAGATCAAGTGTTTCAGCTGCATTAAAGTTGTTGAGTTGTACATCAAATATATGACTTATAACGAACATGGGTCTCCAAAGGCTGATGGAGAGGCGGAATTTTTCCATGGCAGTTTTTATGTCCCAAATTTACAAAAGCTGACATTGAGTATTTTCACCTTGGACTTTACGACCGTATAGAGAGTCAGAAGTCATCGCTACATGTAGCATGATGTCTGAGTGAGAGATGCAATAATGTGTAATTCTCAAACTGAAGGAACAGCTGATCTGTTTAAAGTAGATGAACATAAAGCAATGGCAGTGATTCAAAGGTGAAAAGATATAAAAAGAGGAAGGGAAAAATAATGGGAAGGAGAGTATAACATCTGTCCTTCAATGCTGGCCACTGAACAACTCAACTGCAGAGTAAGGGATCCAATGCCTTACTTGGGGGTCTCTAAGTGACTACAAGAGGAGGAAATGCTGCGGCGAGCCAGCCAGTTTGTTAATCATGAGACTGCGTCTCTAACCTTCAGTTTTTGCTTCACCTGAGAAGCTGATTACATCCATAAATCCTGTATTGATTTCTCATATCCTATTTTTTTTATTTTACAGCTACATTTGTTGATTCTGTATTTCCATCTGGGGAAATAAGCAAAAACTATTCATATGTAATACGACTCACTGGTGAATAAAGACCAGTACCAAAGCCTAATTTAGCACTGCACAAAATAAGTACAAATACAAACTGTAGCATCTTGCAAAATACAGTGTGTGATACATTCACCTCAGTGTAGTCTACTGTAAGTAAAATAGATCTTTATTCACAGTCAGTCAGTGCTCTGAGCTGCTTTTTCATTTTTTATGGCCTAATAGAGACTTTTAAACCAAAAGCTGCACACATTCCATCATCACAAGGAAGAAACTTCCATCAGATAAAGTGGGGGTAGAACAACGTCTGTGAAGCAGTCCCCTGGATCTCTTCAGGACTCATAAAACACCCACAGAGACACACACACACACACCCACACACACAAACACACACACAGTGGACTGACATCAGCTCAGTGGTGAGGTAACACTGAAATACAGAGTTCTTTCAGAATTACAGCTCCCCTGTCCACCCCCCAAGGCTTCATGCTGGGGCACACGAATACAAATGGAATCTGTCTAGCTTCAGGTAAGTTTACGCCAGTGCAGCTGGACATGGAAAAGCACTCAACTTTACCTCTCTCTGGCTCTTTTGGAGGTCACCCTAAGTACTGTAAAGTAGAAGGAAAAAGCAGAAGTGTGAGAGAGACTTTTTAAAACATATATTTTAACCTTACTTTTGCCAGAATAGTCCATAGAGTTCAGGGTAGTGGTTTTTAAAAGACTCCTGGTCAATGTTTATGGATCAATTGAGACTGAACCATTTCATTAACCAAATCAATAGTTCAAATCATGTGTTACATGTCTGACCGGTGGTCAGAAATATAAAACCACTCCTTTTCCCTGTTTCTTCTTCAACTCACTTCTCAAATGGAGAGCTGGCATGGCAGCCCTACTGCAGAAACAAAAAATAAATCAAAATGGTCTCGCACACACAATTGCACTCATGCCCATGCACACTTTTGAATGCACAAAATACCAACTGTGAGGTCTGGCATCAGTTGTGGGAATGGAGCTTTTAAGCAGCATACAGTGTGTTATCCCTCTATATGGTCCAAACCCAAACTAGCAATTACACAGAACCCTAGATTTCTATCTGGGGACAGGATCGTGGCTACTAGCCAGTGATGACCTCCCCTTGAGATATGCCTGCACTCCAAACCCTCTGAGCTGAAACTGTTCCAGGTGTGGATAGTGATAAAAGGATATTCCTTTGAGAATACATGCCGGATTTCATTTTCCAGTGATATGCAATACATAATTGCTCATTATTTCTGAAGGTTATGAATTCTCTTACACTTTGTCCAAATAAGCCTGATTTTTTCTTCTTCACACTATATCCACACTATATGAAATCTCATTAATGCACCCTAAAACTGGATTTGTAGTATAGGATCTCAGAAAGGAAAAAAGGTAATTACTATTGTTATCTTTGGTGTGATGAAAGTCAAGGTATTCAGGTAATGACTCCACTATTGTCATACTATTGTGCACCTTTACTTTACTGTACTTATTGAAGCATGTCACAATCACAAAACATATGCTGTAATAGTAACAATAACGTCAGATTAAACTATTATTATTATTATCTATGAAAAAAATAAGAATGACTCTTCCCAGAAAATGTGATACCTATATTCACATGGCAAAATCTTAAGCACCATACATTTATTATACTGTAGATTAACTGCTATCAGAGCCTCACAATCTTTACATTTGAATTGTCAGGGGGAATATTTCCAGACCTGTACAGCAGAAATTATTTATAATGGAGATCTTGCTCTATTCAAAGGAGAAACAGATTTTCTCTAATAGTATTATGGGTTTCCGTTGCTATAACACCAGATTAGAAGATATATCGCTTAATAATGACATTGTTCAGAATCTGAACAGAATCTTTTCACTGGATACACTTTACTGCATGTTGTTGAATTTGAGATACTTAATGTGTAAGTGTTGTTAGGTAGTTGTTGTCAGGAATACAATAGTGAAATTTCATATGTGGGTGGGTAACGTCTTCAGGCCAAGCCAGCATGCACCAGAACCTGACCTGCAATCCTTCCTCTCCAGCCGTGCCACAGGGTAAAGCAAGGTCGGTCTTTCTTTAAGAAATTGATCCATTTTTGGATTATTTTTAGTCTGGACTATCACTTGGGATCAATTTGCCTACAAAACCCAACCAGGAGCTGTTTCTTCTCCCAGGCTCTCAGGGGTGAACAAGGTCCTTAAATCAGATACATTTTAAAATAAAGACAGCTTACAGGCCCCAAGACAACTATGCTCCTCCTGTGTTAAGGTTTGCAAGAAAAGAACAATGCCTACAGTTGTTTCCTATCTTTAACACTCACACACTAAACTCTAAAACACAGTCTAACTCCAAACACAGTTGCTCAGGACTCAGATGATCACCTCACATCCCCTAATATGCTTGCTGCCTACCCATCCATACTGTCCTGCCACTGCCACTGAGCATAGCATACTGGCTGTGACTTCGCTGACGCCTACAAGGACACAAAGGGCTTGGATGGGCTTCTCTTCCACCCTACTGCTTCAGCATGTCTTTGTTCATAAGATCAAGTGGAAAAGAAAAAGGACAGAGGAAGCCAGTTTCACGTCGATAAGATTTTTTTCTGTCTCTCTGTACTTATGTACATCTTTGTGTGTGTGATGCAGTGACACAGAGATGCTGTCTACCTGCATGTGTGGAGCCATCATTTGAGTATTTTCTGCCTCAGAGCTCAGCAGTGCCTCATCACTATTATAACCCCCACTACACACACACACACCACATAGCTGCATATACGACATATGCAAGCATAAGCACCCCCACTCTTGTACCCACCTACACACACATGCACATCACCCTGCCTACTGGAGTGTAACCATGGAAACGGAGCCTGCCCAATAGTGGTTGTGATGAAGGCAGCAGAAGAGAAGGAGACTTGTAGAAAGAAGTGTATTGATATCTGCTTATCCATTGCTACATGTGAGCTGATGAATCACACGGTGAGACTGAGAGACAACGAGAAACAAACGAGACCTTTAACGTATGGAGGGGGACATTTAATTTTGACAAGTATTAATAACAATGGTAACTCATGAATAATCAGTTGCAAGAGGGAATAGTTGCTCTGTTGATTGTTTCTGTACAGTATGTAGTGTATTCTGTTTTGTTGCACAGCTTGTGTGTCAGTCCTGTGTTTTATTATGTCAGGATCAGTTAACCATGTCATATTCTGTTTTGACACGGTCCTCCAGATTAGACTAGCCCAAATTAACAGGTAAATGTCAATAGTTCAAATAACTTGCTACACACATATTCTGTTTGAGTCCAACAACTGCATTTAAGGTAGTGTATATAGTTGTCAGACAACTGAGCAGAAAGCCAGAATTAAAGCTTCTACTACACTGTACTTTGTGAGTACAATGCATAAATAAACTTTCATTCATTCTAAAGATGCACTGGTTCAGCAATAAATCTAGAAATAAATTTAGATTGTGTTTGGTTTCTGACACGCAGTCACAGAAACAGCAAGCATATGGCCAATACAGCAACTCAGAAATGACAGTGTGACTCATACAGTTCATTAAAAGCTCAGTCCAGTAACATCACCTATTTACCACAGCTTTATTAAATATTAATGCTGACATTCAAGCTTCAGCTGTTAAGAAGAAACATGGATCCTCACCATTATGAGGTTAAAGAAGTAAAGAGGTTTGAGATTAATCTAGTAGGACGCTCAGTATATACTGTGGTCTCTAATACATTCCACCACTATCTTTTACTTAAGGCATTTTGTGAAACAAACAATAGCCATATGTTTTACATTAATGATATATAATATATGATATGATATATAATCAGAATATTCTGTTTCACCCTAAACACGTGACATGCACTTGATTGTATAAGGAGATTTTACAATACTTAATTATTCGATTGGTCCTTGTGAGTTTTGAAAAGCTGACACGATCTGGCAGTCTGAAAAGAACACAGTTAAGAACTAATATGATCAAACTTAGCAATTAAAGCCTTTTGATAATGACTTTTAGCTATTATTGTGCTCACAGCGGTGCTTCGTGTGGGCTGTGATGCTACAATAATATTTTCAGACCCTCAACCCACCTCCACATCTCTCTCTCTCTCTCTCTTTGTGCACTACAGGTGGAGGAAAGCGTCAGCAATACAGAATGTGTGTAGGCAAGTGAGTGGGTGGTAACTGCGATTTGGATCCTGCATCTTCACATGTGGGAATCCGTCACATGGCTGAAGACAGAAGGATGAGTGGGCAGAATTGTGACAGAAAGAGACAGAGGGACAGGAAAAATAAGGATACAATGCAATGGCAGTTTGGCGGTTTAGTGAAAATGTGATTAAATGTGCTCAGTTATGACATGTGTCAGACAAGACATCAGCAGCATCTGACTGTGTGCTGACTGACCTACTAAAACTCCCTCTAACATCCTCTAAAGTTACTTATTCGGAAAATTACTATTCCTGGGGCATACTGCTGAGTTATTAGATGCTTACCTAAAATGCTGTGAAGCAGCACATAATGACATCGCTGGTGCTCTCATCCAGAGCTGCAGGTAGGTGCCCAGTCTCATGTGTTTTCACAGTCTGCTTCAGGAGTAAAACTAGCAATATTTTTATTTTTTGGAAAAACCTCTCACTCTTCCAGAAGAAATAGAGTGATTCACTTTTTTAGACAAGTTGTTGAAACTGTACCTAAATAATGGAGGATTCCACAACTGAGCAATCTGTGTGCAGCGAGTCATCTACATCCTAATATCTCTTATAGTGCTTAACCAGCTCATATGAATATGGATATTTCTTGTTTTCCTACGTTTCATTAAAATAGTTAACACTAAATAATATACGATTTAGTGTCCGTTCAACATCATCCAGCCTTATAAATACTCACAGCAACACGCTGTGCTTAGAGATTTCATGCTGTGCTCTGAACAAAGATCCATTTAATACAGCAGCTTTGTAAATAGCAAGAATCCCCAGATAGAAGCAGGAAGAAACAAAGCGTAGGTGGAAATGGAAGGGGGAAGGAAGGGAGAGAGTTTAGACTGGAGAATGAGAAGGGAGATGTGGTGAAGTTTATGGAGACAGGGAAATAGCAAATATGTTACTATGATGATGGAAAGATGTGCATCAAGGAGTTAAAGAAGTAATAAGAAAGGTGGATGAGGGAAGCTAGAACGAAAAAGTGTGGAAGGAGATAAAGATAAAAGGCAAAGAGAGAGAAGGGTGTGAGGGTGATGGCAAAGTGCTAAGAATGAAACAAGGTACGTGGGATCTAAGAAAGATGGGGCAGTGGAAAGTCAGTTTCACACTCCTTTGGCAGCTCATTTTCAAATTCACCACAACCTGCCCAGTCACGCACACAGTCATGATCTGCGCTGCACTGAAATCAACTGTAAAATCCTTATTCAGCTTTGGACTACAAAATACACCATGAAAACACAAAACACAATAGAATATGGATACACATAAATAAAATAAAAGGAAAGCCACATGCAATTCAATATTTCACTTTAAATTCCACCAAACTAAAAGCATGCAACAAAATGTAATGTAAACTGCAACAAAACTTAAATAACTTTTGAATTAGCATAGCAAGGAAATTATAACCAGCAAGACTCTACAAACAGACTGCAGGCACACTGTGTGCTAATTGTGTCTCAACTGCAATTCAGTGAAGCAAAAAGAAAACTCCCATTGAGACATTGCCCCAAATAATGAGGATTCCTAATTCTCTCTCCATAGGCTGCAAAGACACCTCGAGGGTGAACTCAATCTTCAGAGAGATAGAGATGAATTATGAGGACAGTGAGACACGACATAGACACACACAGGGCGGTAGGTGCCGTGAAGTGTAAGACAGTCTTTTGGGGTGAGGTGGGTAAGTACAGTAACATTCATTTGCTATAGTTTTTTTTATTTTTTTTATCACGTTGTTGTCGTGTTGAAAGCAAAAATGTGTGAATGCGGGTTCCACTTCCTGTTCTTGTAACTTGCTCGCTTTCCTTGTTTTCTAGAGATTAAAAGACAAACTGGAATAAGTGATAGAATGAGGAAACCAAATGACTGTATCGTGTGCATCGTGTAATGTTAACTTCATGCTCACATGGCAGGAAGTTTAGTGCTGTTGCTCACAAACCCCATAAACTATTACTA
This sequence comes from Ctenopoma multispine, assembly GCA_034779795.1. Lineage (NCBI taxonomy): Eukaryota > Metazoa > Chordata > Actinopteri > Anabantiformes > Anabantidae > Ctenopoma > Ctenopoma multispine. Next base: position 15,393,428 of record JAUYWH010000020.1, on the reverse strand, counting down.
TATTTCTCAATATTCTCAGCATCTGTGAAATAAAAAAAAAAAGCATAAAATAATCTTTCTTACCATTTGCAGGGGCCTCTTTCGAAGGTCCCTCTCAGTGACTAGTCTCTCCTGGTCTGTAACGTAGAGTCCACGCTGAGCTAGTGCCTGGATGACAGCATCATGGCCCAGCAGAGGCTTGGCAGTGTCGCTCTTGAGAATGAGGCTGCCGGCCCTGCAGTAGAGGTCTGCCGACAACAGGAGACTTGCCATCGGGGGCTTCAAATGCTCCTGCTCATACTGATCTGTGTAGAATGGGTCCTTCAAGTCTGCTGGGATGCTGTCTGTATAACAGAAGGGAGAGAGTGGGATTTAGGGTAAGAGATTCCATTACCTTCCTAGGTGGCTCAATGCAAAGAACACGACCAAGGAATAGTTAAATTTTTGTAAGTAGAATATGGAATATAAAGCTTTAATAATGTTTCCCTCTCAGTGCAGAGATTCTCTGTTACTTTACTTCGACAGGTCTTCTTCATTTTTTGCTGCCTTGCTTTGATTATATCTTCACGTGGATACATGGGAACAGAACTCCTGCTGTTTCTATAGCAACTGCAGGGGGAGTGGAACCCGATCGATTCATCTCGTCTATATCTCTGCAGCTTCCAGCTCCCTGGGAACACCCCTTCTCACTGCCTGTCTCTTCAAAGAAAGAGTCTGCGTGTGTGTGTGTGTGTGTGTGGGAGAGTGAATCACCACAGGAAAGTCCACTACAAGTCAAAAACAAAAATCAAAAACACTGCATTTATTTATTGCATATTGTCTCATACCTTCCTTGTCAGTGTTTGCTGAGTGGAAAGCTTGAAAAGAGAAAGTTTGGCTATAGCACAGAGAATATCAGTTAAAGTCCTTCTTTTCCCTGATAAGCAAAATAACCAATATTAATTTCTTTCAAATGAGATGTTACTGCTTTGTGGAATCATTACAGTACATCTGCACTATTACAGATGCACAGCTTGTCACTTTTTCAGCAGCAGGAGAGCAGATTCACATTCTGATAACTGCCTGTGTGTGTGTGTAGCAGTCAGAAATATGGCATGTGGTGAAGCACACTGAAAGCTTTACCATCACCACTATCTATCCTCCAACACATACAAGCATCACAGTCATAAATCACCTGCTGAGACGGCACATCATCAACACTTTTATTATTAACTAGCAGCAGCAGCAGAAGGTATCCGTTGTTAACAGAAATGTGGTGCAGACATTAGCGGTAGGGGGTATTTGTGTTTTGTGCTTTTGTTTTAAAGTACTAGTCTCATCTTATTGATTCAGAAAAAGAGAGAAATCTGGCCTTTAGCCCTCACCCTTTATCCTCCAGGGAGGTCAGCGAATAGCACCACAGGGTCAGTGTTTGTATCATATCAGTCCATAATTACCATCACAAAAAAAGTGCTTCTGTATTTGGTTAAATACTATCCAGATATTGTAGTCCAACTCTTATTTACATTTCATTCTTTAGCTGAGTTGTGCAGTACATTAAATATTTGTGACAGTATACTGTATAATAGTATATATGCAGTACTTGACTGCATATTGTTGATGTACTCCTCCACAGCTGTAATGAGGCGGATGCAAGTGAAATATTCAGAGCAGTGCAGGCTGGGATCTAGAGATGAACCTGCTCTCTCTCTCTCTCTCTCTCTCTCCCTCCTTCCCTCCCTGTCTCGGGCTGTATTTTTGGAATCAGCCCATATCATTCACTCCTGATTGAAAATACACAGAGGATCTGCAAAGGATTTCATGTTTGCTGGGCTAGTACTAGACAGTGGAAATAGAAATAATTTGGTCTCTGGCTAGAGCTGCAGAATACATTTTTCTCTGCACTATTCCAACAAGTTGACTGATGATTTAAGTGCTGATGTGACGTATTTATTGCCAATCGAACATAAGCACATAAGCAGACAGTATTATAACAACTAGAACAGGAACCTTGATAAACTATAAAATTGATGGAAAAGAAACAAGAACCAGTAATAAACTGATTTTACAGTATCTACTTTAAAATCAGTTTGCAGGTAGGTTATTTAAGTTTAAACAGATGTTTTTATGCAGTAGTTTTATATTATTATTTATGTTTTATATATTTATTCCTTTTAAAGAAGTGGCTAGAAATGCATGTCGCACAAAGTGCAATCACAAACTACAGATAGAAAAAACTGACTCCGCCAATCAGAAGTCAGCGTGTGACTGGAATGCTGTTTTGCTACCCACTCTAAAATCACGCATGTAGACACTGTTTGCTATCTGTGTTTTTGAGAAAACATTTTTCAGAATAACAATAACAAATTCTTAAATCGAGCGTTGACTAAGTTGTCCAAAGGGAATCTAAGACCCACAGATAACTGAATATTTTATAGCTCCCTCTTTCCCTTAAAATGCCTCATTCAATGTCACTGGTGCTAATATTTTTTAGGTTCTGGTGCAGCATACGTTCTTTCTGTTAGTACAACACAAGAACTGTGTAGTAGTAGTGCATCATTAACAACTATATTTTAATTAAACAACACAGATCAATAAGAACTAATGGAAGAAGAAGACGTAATTATTGACTGTGGTGACATACATTGCAGTAGGTAGTGTTTGTTTTTCTATTGGCCAGGAGCCCTGCAGTACTGCTGCAAATGTGGCTCCACAGCTACACACAGGAGGTGAGTGATCATTTGTGATCATACAAGTTTTTCCACATTACTCATTCACAAGGGACTGTTCTGCCTCTCTGTTCAGAGATGCCAACTTATTAGCCCTATTGCCTTTTTTAACCTGGGGGCCCCGCCCCTAACTAGGGGTCGCCAAAGTTTCTCAGTGGGTAGGATAATCTATTAGTTTTAAGGGGTGTTTTATTTATTTAATGTGTCTTGGTGTTTAATTAAGTTGTGTGCTTGCCAGCTAACTTCAACATAATTATAAAACAAAACAGAGAGAAACCTTTTTGAAAAATGGCCAAGCGTAAAGTCAATTAGAAAAAGAGGACTTATCAGAGTAGTCATTTGGAGTTTAGCTTCACTGAAGCTAAACTCAAAGACTGTACCACTGTCTAACAACACAGTGATAGAATAACAGGAAAGGTTGAGGACATAAACTTTAAAATCTTAAAATGGGCCTATTTGCCATTCAGCTCAAACCACCACTGTGGCAGAGGAGACAATACTGATTGTATATGTACAGTACATCGACAAAGCTGAGCTCAAAAAAATACTCTTTTTCTTACGTCTGTCAATCCCATAACCACCACACGAGTATATTTGTTGTTGTTGCGAAATACATAATAATTTAGTTACATGCTGCACAGATGGAGCTGCCTCTATTATGGGAAAGAATAAAGGCTTCCACAGTTCAGTTTGAAAAGGAAAGCACCCCACTGCCTGGTGTTTCACTCCATGATACACAGACATGCGGTGGCCAGCAAACAACTCTGTGAGGAATTAAATGAAACCTTAAAGTGGTAAATAACTTAAAGCTTCTTAAGTCAACAAACAAATCTTTGCACAGCTGCGTGAGGACGAGACCCACTACACACTCCTCATCCATACTGAGGTGTGCTGCTTGTCCCTGGGCAAAGTGTTGGGAGCGTTTCATTAAGCTTCAAAATCAATGGAATAAAAATATGAGTATAATGGAATGCAAATAGACAGGGGATGCATTTTGGCGTAAAGCAGAGTACAGAAAAAACAAACTGGTGAAGGGTGATCCACAGCCATTTCCCAAAACTTCGCAAGACACTCAACCACCAGATTCATCCTACCGTTCACAACAACATACCTACGAGAGACTGCCTTCAGTGCTCTGGTCACCATCAAAACAAAGGCACGCTACAAGCTTGACACATGACATTCCATCACTAGCCCAAGAATTACAAGAACAAAGCTCACATTATATGCCATCCTGTTTGTAGCCTATGTATGAAAGTGAATGAGTATATAAAAATTTAAGAATACATAGCAGCATTGCCCTGTATGTTTTCTGTTATACATTTAGTATGAAAAATGAAAACAATTCAAAAGTAGTAGGCCTATTTCATTTTTTCGTAGTGTTAGTGTTTGTCCGGGAGGGGACGAGTTGGAGGTCATCAACATATTCATTGGTGAAATAGGGGTCCCATAGGAAGAAGGCTGGGAACCACTTGCATTGATTCAGAGACTGCTTTGTAAATGGAAACAAAACAAAACATGTATGTCATAATGTTAGAGAGATGTGACTGACAAACCAGTACAACATAAACATTGCTTCTTTAGATGAATGTAGGTGTTAAGATTAAAACACCATATTACAGTAAACACCATATATGTTAAAAAAAAGAATAAAGTCATCCACTTTTCTATGGTTTTATTGCAGAAGATTGATGTTTAATGTTTTAATTTGTTGCAAGAATATCATGCCATACAAATAATCTAATTCTAATGTAAGATTATTTATAAAAGTCATACATGGGATGCCTGTGTTTTTAACGGTTCTTGTCTGCAGCATCCTGAATGTGTCATAATTTAGGACAGCTTCATACCTCCAAATACTTCCATTCTATTAACTAGGACAACATTACAGTACAGTAAAATAATTGTATGGTACCTCCTGGGATATTGTCATGGTCTGACCAAAAGGCAATTCAATAAAATATTTTGGTGTCACAGCTTTTATTATTTACTCCAAGCATATTACAAAGTTATTGTAGTAGATTATAATGGTGAAAAATATGCATTCCAAAAAAAAAAATTGTTAAACATAACATATATTCATGCAGCGTGCAGGTGACTCATTGAGGCACAGTAATGCACATACCTGTCCCATACGCTTTGGCCACCAGCCATGTGAGGCTGCAACAGATTTTGGCTCGGGAGAAGTCATAGTGCTCAAAAGCCTTTACTGCTGGAGCAACGAAGGTGTTCTTGAGATCCTTCACGTCCTGAACTTCACCCATATTTCTCCCTGGATCGTGCGCTACTGTGAAACCCTGTGAAGCATCCCAATACTGGAAGTCGTACAAACCAACAAAAGGCTGCAAACTGAGGAGATGCGGTGTCTTTCTGCAGGTGATTCAAAGCTTCTTTCAGTCATAAAACGCTAGTTGGATGTTTTGTCGGCTTTTTCAGTCTTGATACCACAATGAATCGCTAGTCCTCGGTTTCTTCATCCATTCTCCTCTACAAGCAGGAATGGGTTCCGTCGGACCAAGCTAGGTTTCCTTGGATTTCAAAAGAAAAACTGCTCCTTGACCGGAATAAAAACACAGATGTTTCCATTATCTGTGTTCACAAGGCTTCTCCCTTTCATGTCCATGTAATGTTGTATAGATAACCTATGTGTTTTGCAGTATCTCCTCTGTTCAAGCTCTCGGTGCCGTGCTGCGGTTTTCCTGCCGCACTGTGGCTCTCCAAGTCCTGCACCTTTGTTACGCAATGCGCATGCGCAGATGTCTTCCCTGCGGTCGGGAATATTCATATTTTTGTTTTAGTTCGTTGATTGGAACGACTTAAATGCGTGTTTCACCATACGAGGTTAACCCAATTGCATTAACTGACTAAACCACGACAAGACTGAAACTACAGATTTTAAAATATATGTTTTATAACGATACACTGATTTGATAGTGTATTTTATTTTCCTGCTGTGCAGTCAAAATTGAGGACTACAAACTGTCTGTAATATATTGTCCGCACCGCGCGATAGCAAGCAAAGAGTAACTGAAATCGTCCTAAACAATATTTATATACCACAATAAAGTTTCCAGGGTAACTCTTAATTTTCTACATTTTTTCCTTAATCTTAATTTTACGATGGACACGTGAATGTGGCATAAAATGGGACAACGTGTATGCAGGTGGCGAGAAAACAAAGCTGAAGTTTTGTCATTAATTACATTAATTGTTCTCAGTAAGATGGTTTTGTGTCCTCATTCCAGAGCAGTGTAATAATTTTCGACATTGCACATGCATACCTATGAGGCCACACCCTACATCAACAATGTAAAACATTATACAGATTAATACATACTTTATGTATCTATAAAGCTAAAATGGATTTAAAAAACACATGTAAAGAGGTCTAATAAAGGATATCGTAGACCTATATAATGTCTGTGGATCCTACGAACCACATTCCCCGACGTGCAACGCAAAATTGCGTCATCACTGTGCGTCTTAGATTGTTTTGTTGGAAGATTTAACGCGAGGGCGTAGGTATTTGTAATGCTGTGTATTAATGTAAAACATTTACCAGAGATACCTCCAAGTATTCATGAGTGGCTACATACGGTCGAATTACGTTTTGAGAAATCTAATTTCAAAATACACGATGCGAAACCTTGAGACTTGTTTGTCGTAGTAACCAGGAACTAACGTTAGCTTAGTGTTAGCTTTGTAAAAGTTATTGCACGAAAATGCCAGTTCACAGAAAGTCTCTGTCATTTTGCCATTTTTTTGAAATTGGTTGTTAACTAACAGCTAAAGCATTATGTTAACTGAATGTTTACATATGTATTCACAGGTTCATTATCTATAAAATGTTTATGCCCAGAGCCTTGAAAGTGAAGAGAGCTGCTGAGGGCTCCGGGCAAGTTCTGAAGAAGAAAACCAAGGTTGGTGAAGAGGAGAAGGATGATGAATGTAGTTCAGAGACAGTTGTTGACAAGAAGGGACTATATGAAGATACTATAACACAAGATGAGACAATACAAGCAGGTGGGGACTCTGTAGGCTTGACAGAGAACTCAGTGCGGGAGGATGGATGTAAGTTTGCCTCAAGTGATTCAGAGGAAGAGGAGGAACCAGTTAAATCATATAAGAAGAGCCAGAGATGGCCGGAGCCAGGGGAGCCTGTCTGTGTGATGTGTGGCCGCTATGGGGAGTACATTTGTGACACCACTGACAACGATGTTTGCAGTCTTGAATGCAAGGCTAAACATTTGGCTCAGATGGGTTTGGGAACTGGGGACGATGTGTTTAATCGTAAAGAAGTAACTGGAGATGATAGGACTCGACATCAACAGCCTGCTGGTGGAGTGGGTAAGGCTGAGGCCAGCTATACCTACAAGGAAGATCAATTCATATCAAGCCTAACAGATGAACAGGTGCAGCGGATTAAACAAGAACTTGGGATTGAAACCCAGGGAAGAGATGTTAGGAGACCCATTATTGAGTTTGAACACTGTGGTTTACCTGCCACACTGAGTGGAAACCTGAAGAAGGCTGGCTATGAGGCGCCCACGCCGGTCCAGATGCAGATGGTGCCTGTTGGTCTCAGTGGAAGGGATGTGATTGCCAGCGCTGACACAGGCTCAGGAAAGACTGTGGCCTTCCTACTGCCGGTCGTAGTGAGAGCACTTGAGGTACAGTAGAGCAGCTGAGATCAGAATTATTTGTTGTAATAGTGTCATGTTGATCTTGTTTATACAAATACCGTTTTATGTAAGTGTCCACATTCTACAGTACTGGCTTTCTTATATGTACATTGAGATGCTGTACCTGAACTTTTTCTTTAAGAAACTGGCACACACTGAGTCCTGCCCCCTGGCACTGATCTTGACCCCCACCAGGGAGCTGGCCATTCAGATTGAGAGACAAGCCAAGGAACTGGTGATAGGTCTCCCCAACATGAGAACTGCCCTTCTCGTGGGTGGCATGCCACTTCCCCCACAGCTCCATCGCCTCAAAAGCAGCATCAAAGTACAGCACAATTGCTATTTTCCAAGTTCTGTCAATCACAACATTGTCTTTTACAATAATATGACTTTTAAGCTTCCCTCCTTATCATATTATTCTTTTCATTAATTTTAGATTGTCATAGCAACCCCTGGGAGACTCCTTGAGATCCTGAGGCAGAAAGCAGTGCAGCTGGACAAAGTGAAGGTTGTGGTGGTTGATGAGGTATGATGAGCATAGAGCATTCCAGTCTTACTCACAGTTTAAAGGCTTCCAATGTCAAATTATTAGCTTATACTGCAAAGTTAAAAAAGGGATATTATGTAAGTACTGTACAGGACAGGAATATGATGAGCAAACTGAGGATTTTATGATGGTTAGTCTTTCATGTCCCAAAATATGCTATAAACTTACGATTTTATCAAATAACATAATAATAAAGCAATTATTTTAAAATCCTTTAATTTACCTATATGTGTATGTAACATGTCCTGTAGGTCGACACTATGTTGAAGATGGGCTTCCAGCAGCAGGTGCTGGAGGTTCTGCAGCATGTCCCCAAAGAACACCAGACTCTCCTGGCATCAGCCACCATCCCAAGAGGGACAGAGGAGTTGGCTGCTCGGTTGGTCCAGGACCCTGTTCATATTACTGTTGGAGAGAAGAACCAGCCCTGTGTTAATGTCAGACAGATTCTTCTTTGGATAGAGGAACCTTCCAAGAAGAAGAAGCTGTTTGAGATTCTCAATGTAGGTTATAAACTGGTTTTACACTTTAATCATAATTTTGTGATGTGTTGTTGTGTTGCCATTTAGCTTTTTGACAGCAAGTCTAGTTCTTAATGAATGTCTTCATAGAAATAAATGGGTGGAGTACAACTTCCAGTGCTAAGACTTTCTTTAACTGGTCAGCAATTATTCTTAGTTTTTGTGTAGAAAATATAAGTGTAATTGGAGAACTTGAACTGGAGAATCAGAAAGTACTTTGGTAGGGGAACAACACTCTCTGAAATGTAGTTTACAGTGAACTCATCACTCAGTCTTGACATGCACACAGTTTGGTATTTTCTTCGTTTGGCTGTTAAAAAGTGGGAATTCCTTAAGCTTTAAAGACTTGTATGCCCACTACGCCATATTTAGAAGGCCATTACTGCAGCCCTGGCCACTGTCTGGAGGAAATGGGTGGGCCTCAGCCATGGACCCACTCCAGGAATCCCAGCAATGGCTTGCAGCATTTTGTACAGGACATAGTTGTTAGACCACTGTGTGAGTAACAGAAGATACTTTTCTGAAAAGAGGATTGTTTTGGTGTTAGTTAATTATCCAAGGCTTTTAACAATTGTTTCATCTTGCCTTCAAGTTTGGAAATCACTCAGGAACTGCGACATGTTTTATTTACGCTGCAATTTAATAACATAATCAAAATTATAGTTAAAAATAAATTCTTAAAAAAATGTCTTATTATTATGTCTTAATATATAAATACAGAAATGTTGTGAAATGTATCTTTCTACATACAAATCTGTTTGCTCTTATCTTTCTTTGTGACTTTCCAGGACAGTAAGCTGTACCAGCCTCCAGTGGTGGTGTTTGTTGACTGTAAACTGGGGGCTGATTTACTGTGTGAAGCGGTTGCCAAGGTGACAGGCCTTGATACAGTGGCAATCCACTCTGACAAGAGTCAATGGGAACGCAACCGCATCCTCAGGGTGAGGCCTGTGTTAGCCAGAACATGTACAGTCAAGTGGATAAATTGCTGTTTGGTGTCAGAGTGTTACTGCTGAAGTCGTTGTAGCTGGAAGAGAAGAGACACAGAAAGCTGACACATAACATTGCTGTTTTTGTCAGTATATCGAGTACACAAGGATGCTGTTATAGTACCACTGAAGAATTTTTTTTTCATACAGTTTTAACACACAATTTTATTTATTCTTAAAACACACACAAATGCCATAGTAAGTACAAAAATGCAGTCCCTAAAATATGAGAAACAACTCATTAACAGCTCAACATATGTACCTACCTTAAAGTAACGTCACCTCATGGCACTACGGTGTGTGTGTGTCCGTCCGTGTGTCCGTCCGTGTGTCCGTCCGTGTGTCCGTCCGTGTGTCCGTCCGTGTGTGTGTGTCCGGTGTGTGTGTTTTGTCTCTGCTTCCTCCAGCACCTGTATTCAGATTGCCATTTTTAATAGCTGCACCATAATGTCAGATGGAAATATACGATTTTTTAATGCATTGTGTTATTTTAATCAAACATTCTAATGTAATATGTTTGGTATTCTGGGAAATTTTGGAATTCCCACTGTAATGTAAATTATTGAGGTTCACTGGTTTATAAAAATTGAACTGCCGCTGCATCCAGCATAGTTCATAGTTAGTATAAGCCTCTAAGATGAATCTGATCTACTTACTGTCCTTGTAGAGTGTTAACAATGCTAAACATTTCCGACAAGTTTATATTAGCCTTTTGTGCCAACAGGGTCTTCTGGAAGGAGACTTTGAAGTGGTGATAAGTACAGGAGTGTTGGGCAGAGGACTGGACCTAGTCAATGTCAGACTGGTGGTGAACTTTGACATGCCAAACACCATGGACGAATATGTCCATCAGGTTAGTGATATCTGATGGGTGAAAGTGGTAAGCTTTAAGGTGTACTTAATATATGTTTTGTAAACTGTACTGTAACACTTATTTCTGTGTTATTTCTCTAATGCAATTCTAAATAATTGGATACATAAAACCTGTTATACATAAATACATCCTGTTGTAAGTAAAAGTCTAATGTGCAAATTTCTTACCACTTTTTCCAATTTATTTTCTCTCATCCAGGTGGGAAGAGCAGGTCGGCTGGGACACAGGGGAACAGCCATCACCTTCCTCAACAACAACAACAAACGACTATTTTTGGAGGTGGTGAACCGGGTCAAACCCACAGGATCCATCATACCACCCCAGCTTCTAAATTCACCCCACCTGCATGAGCAGCAGAGGCGGGAAAGGCAAAAGGCCAAGCTGGCACCTGAAGACACACTGGTCACAAAGAACAACCTCATAGACATCATAAGGAAACATGACCGGAGAAAGAAGTAGCATGTTCTTCTGTCATTCCTGCAGCTGTACTATTTATTGAAATAATGTTAAATGTTTTGTTTGTTTATAGAAAAAAATAAAAGTTTCTTTGATATAGGTTGTATGTCTCGCATTATTAATCTAAGACTAAAATGTCTTTTGTTAGAAATTATCCTCTGTAGTTCACAGAATTAAAAAAAATCTGTGTTTTGTAGTGTTTTTGGATAACAGGTCTTGACATTTAAACACTTTCAACTAAGTGGTTCCAGGTCAAACTTAATATAAAATATCTATCGGGTGCCTCAGAGCAGAACCACTAAAGTTATGTATGGATTAATACACAGGTCCATTATGATGACCCGAGGTTTTCCAATATTCATATTAGGTAAAAATGTTAAAACTGCAGACCACTAACTATCTTTATGTGCAGGTTTTCAACCACATTATACAGTGTTCTTCAGCTGATTATTTGTTTTTGTTTAAACTGCCCATGGCACGTCATTTGTAACGGCATAGTGCTAATTATAGAAGGGAAAGCATGAACTGAGCACAGTTCATTTTGGGCAGCTACGGATAGAAAACATTATAACCTTGATTATGTTTCCACCCTGCGTCAGACCCGGGTAACTACATGACTCAGCCACGTAGTGACGTAACGAGTTTCAAGAATTCAACCAATCAGCTGTGACCGGCGGAGACGATTTGAAATTGAAGCGGGCGAAGGCGGAAGAGACTGAAGGCAAATAACAAAACAAAAACAGTTCTCTTCGCTTGGATACAGCAAATCTTTATTACGACGGATTTTTATCTAATTCTAATTAACATACTAAAATGTTCTTATTACGTATTTATGTAGTGTACTGTTTTAAGTTAGAGCAACCGGAGCTGCCGTTAGCTAACCAACTTTAACTAGCGTAACGTTATTCTTACTTCGTCTTTTAGCAGCGGACTGTCATGTCGTTATTTAGTGTACAAGCAAGGAAGCACACCGCTTATTATGACAATCTAATGTTAACATCAATGTCCAAGACGCCGGGCAGAGAGCGCCCAGCAGTACTAAAAGCAACAGACACAACGCTGGGCAAAGGTGAGCTAACATCAGGAGAGTCTGCGTGTGAAGACCGCAGGTCATCTGGTAAAAGCAGACATGTAAACAGGACCTATGTCATTTCTGCGGTGTCAAAGAGCGGCAGCGGGCAGCAGACTCCTTACCGGGGGCGACTCACTTTGCAGAGAAGGTCAAGGAGGAAGACTGGGGCTGACACAGCTGAGAAAACGATGGCTGAGAGCACCCAGAATACAACGCCAGCGTCGGAGAAGAGACTGACCCTGCAGCGCAGGACGAGGACTCCCTCGATGAATAAAAACGTGTATGGACAGCGTGTGGTCAGCGGCTGTGGCCTGCAGGCAACGCCGAAAGTTCTCAGTGAACCAAACGGTAGGACGCCTGCTTTATTCAGGTCTGTGAGTTTAAAAGAATCTGCCTCCAGAAACAGAGGAAGAGAAACTGGTGACCATGTGGAATCTCAAGGGAGAGTTCCGCAAGGCAAGATGCCCTTGTCTTCTTCGTCATTCTCCACAAGTAAGCATTTAGATGACCAGGCCCAAAGCTTTAAAACCCCTACAAGAAAGACCCCATTTGAGAAGATCGCTGCCAAGAGAGAAGTGTTCGAGAGACTGGCAGGGAAAGAAATACCTAGACCGGTGGCTGTGAAATCTGCAAGTCTAGAAAAGCCTAAATCTCGAGTACAGCAAGACACTAAACCTGTCGCAGCTCCTCGGGTCAGCAAGACACCCGCAGGTGCTCTGCAGGTGAAAAAGAACTCCATCTCAAACCAGAAGGGAGACGTGATCCAGGCCAATACCTTCACTCCTATCGACCACCATGTGTCCCATTCCAGTGAAGCTCTGAAGCAGCAGGGTTCCTTTAAGATGGAAGACAGCGCAGTGACTGTGGCAGTCCGTGTCCGTCCTTTCAATGCCAGGTGGGTAATGCAGTGTTTGAGTAGCTGATGCCAACAGGCAAAGGTTTGACTCCGTACAGGGCATTTAGGATTCTTCTAGACGTTTTACTGCTAAAGTGTCATTATTTAATTTCTGCTCTGTTGATAGGGAGAAAGCAGAGAACACATTGCAGGTCATCTTCATGAACAGCCAGGAGACTGTGGTCCAGCATCCGGAGACCAAACAAAGTTATTCCTTCACCTATGACTTCTCTTTCTGCTCCGTGAATCAGAGTGATCCTACCTTTGCCAGCCAGCAGACAGTGTATGAGACACTGGCTAAACCTCTGCTGCTGAGGGCCTTCGAAGGATTCAACACCTGCTTGTTTGCTTACGGCCAAACAGGGTCTGGGAAGTCTTACACGTGAGTTTTGGTTTCAGCTTATTACAATAATTCTTTTCCCATTAAATGCCACTAAATGTTCTACTCTTACAAGTGCATGCTGTTTTTATTATTTTTTTAATCTGTCAATTTAAAGTTTTAACTTTTTTGCAGTATGATGGGCTTTGGAGAAGAAGCAGGTGTTATCCCACGGTTTTGCAGGGAGCTTTTTTCCAGAGTTGCCTCCATGGAAAATGAAGAGGTAAAATGTCCCATACTTTAATTTATTACTAATTATATTGCTCTTTTTAATTTAGCTTTATTTTCTAAGATGGTTTGGCTTGAAAAATGTACAGGCTACACTTTTTGTCCATGAAAAAGATCCAGTAATTAAAAGGCAGATGCGTCCATCAACACCTACATCATCATCATTTGAGTTATTATATTTCAGGTCAAATGTCATGTAGAGATGAGCTACTTTGAAGTATACAATGAAAAGATCCATGATCTCCTGGTGATGAGAGATGAGCCGAACCAAAGGAGGATGCCTGTAAGTAGTTTACACTCCACTACAATATACTTTATAGACTAGGACACTGTTGACTCCTGGTATGTGCGGTTTAGTTTTTTAATTTTTATTTTATGACTTTAGCTGATTCAAATTCAGAGAAGCCAGCCAGAATGGAAAGTTCCTGTCTAACCAGAACAAGAATTTGTTAATGCGTGACATTTCTGAGATCTGTATAATGTTGAATAACTTATTAATTTGTCAAAATAAAATCTATTTAATGTGTGCTTCCAGCTGAGGGTGAGGGAGCATCCAGTCCATGGTCCCTATGTAGCTGAGCTTTCTGCGTAAGAACAACCATTGTCACTTCTGCTATGTTACTGTTCATATAAATGCCTAAAGAACACTGTTGAGTGGTGTGCTTTGCAGAGCTGCTCATTTTGTCGTTTCTTCACAGGAATGGTGTGAGCTCTTACACTGACATTCAGGTAGGTTGAAACTGCTGTCAAGATATTTTCTTCTTCTTCTCGTTTGTCTATTGCTGCTGCTCTTAAGAACAACTTGAAATGAGTGAGTAAGTAAGTCAAGGTTCTGTGTCAAGTACAGTAGAAGCCATGATGAAGTGCAGGCACTAATGTTTAAATTACAATCTTTTGAAAATCTATTGCACACTAAATGGAAATGAGTGACGAGCTTGAGAGGGATTATAGTTAGACATATAAGAGACATATTCTTCTCTTTTAGGGGTGGCTGGAGCTGGGCAACAAGCAGAGAGCTACAGCAGCTACAGGAATGAATGACAAGAGCTCCAGATCTCACTCTGTCTTCACCCTGGTTATGACCCAGACTAAGGTATGATCTCTCAACTTAATTATTTTTTTCAGCGTCATTTTGAGACAAGATGCCTGTGATTTTGGCAATATTCTGCAATTGAAAGAATCCTGTTCTAGAGATTTGTTTTATGTGATTTATAGGACAGATTCTGGTCAAAATTACTACAAAGTTCCTCACAATAATACTGGAGAGCAAAACTGTTCAATCTAGATTAACTATATTATTAGATAGCATATTCACAGGTCACAAGCAAACAAACTCAAATGTTCTTTAAAATATTTATGAAAACTGTGTAGTAATAATATCATATATTTAATCATGATGAGAATGTACAAATCAGTAAATGTTTCCTTCAGAGACACCAATTGGTTTGGTCTGTTGTGTTCAAGTTAAATGACAAACATCTAATCAGTTTATCTGTGCTTGCTTGTGTGTGCAGACAGAGTTTGTGGAAGGTGAGGAACATGACCACAGCATCACCAGCAGGATCAACCTGGTGGACCTGGCTGGCAGCGAACGATGTAACTCAGCCCAAACAAGTGGAGACAGACTGAGGGTACATACACATGCATACACCATACAAGCCAAATATATGAACTTAAACGGTATGTGTCATTATTAGACATTCAGTTTTGGCCTGTATTTTGTGATTACTTGAATTATGAATAAATGAGGCCTACATTAATCAATAATCATAGTTGTATTTGTGACTGATTCTTGACTGAGACTTCCAGGCCATTCAGGATGCATCATTTGTTTTGTTCTACAGTTGTCATGTGATTCTAATGGAAATTGTCTACAAAAAGTGTGGTGTTGAGCAGTAACTTAATGGTTTGCAATCACACTGAGAGATCAACTGCTCCCCTTCATTGTAGCAATTATGTTAACACTCCTGAAGTGAAACACTTAAAGTGTGCTAGCACTGTAGAAGCTGTGTTTTTATAACTGCATTTCTATGGACACTTCTTCAAATTAAGGTATTTCAATGTGTCTTTCTAGGAGGGTGCTAGCATCAACAAATCCCTGCTGACCCTCGGAAAGGTCATCTCTGCCCTGTCTGAACAGGCGTTGACCAGGAAAAAGGTCTTCATACCATACAGAGAGTCTGTTCTTACATGGTGAGAGATCAGTATGCTTATACACATGCAACATGCTAACCCTAACCCTCTGACCAAATCAGTATTTCCAATTTAGTTGCATGATTCTGACCTAAATGTGTTTTCCTGCAGGCTGTTGAAAGAAAGCCTTGGTGGAAACTCAAAGACGGCTATGATTGCCACATTAAGTCCAGCAGGCAGCAATGTGGAGGAAAGTCTAAGCACTCTGCGCTATGCCCAGCAGGCCCGCACAATCATAAATGTGGCCAAGGTCAATGAGGACACGAATGCCAAGCTCATCAGAGGTCAGTAATTTAAAAAATAATCCACCTGACTGTATTCACACTCAGTCATATGTGAGGTTGATCTGGTCTGGGCGAGTGCTTGGCCATCAAAGATATACATGTAGCTCCCATTCTAGTCAAACAAAACACCTTCCTGCCTTAAAAAAAAAAAGCTATGTTGATCTTAAAAAGGGTTTTGACATGGTGCAGTATGTCCAAAGATGGGTTTTCTATACCAGAAAAAATGCACACTACAAAACATGTTATTATTAATTTAACAGTGCATACTTACATACAATCTCCCTATCACCAGCGGTGTAGTGGTGCAGTGGACCACAGTTGATCAATGATCCTTTTGGATCACCCTCCGCGGTTCAGCACGCATGTGAACCATGGATTATTTGCCAAGTTTAACTTAATTTTAATGTGACATACAATTTTACTGCCACTGTCCAAGATAATGACGCAATTTGTGATGCAATCCGAACCGTGACTTTTTTGATCCGTTTCACCCCTAATTACGTGCATATTTCCCAACTCATTTGAACTGTTCCCTCTTCAGTTGTCTCTCTCTGTCCATCTGCTCCTTCGTCATCTGTCTCTCTGTTTTTGTCTCTATGCTTTTGATCTGTATGTTGATGTCTGTCTTTCTGTTTGTGGTTTGCTCTTGATCTTCTTCTCTCTTCTCTCCTGCATACCCTCCTGTCTACCCATCTATCCATCAACAGCTTAGGCACTACCCAGTTCAATTAAGGCCTGGCCCTAACCTTGCCTCCAGGCCATATTTATGCACTGTCAGCTGCACACGGCGGCTAACTGTCATGCAAGTATTATTTTTCATAAGATGATTATGCTGCTGTTTGACATTTTTAGCACTAAGGGGAGCTCTTGCTGTGGCGTTTCCTCACATCATCTGTCAGTGTGAGATACTCAAAGTGAATATGACCCAGGCATTACAAATCAGGTCAATGTTGCTCAATAAATTGTCCAATAAAGTGACACTGTTGGCCAGTTTGCTGATAAAATCTGAATACGTCTATACACTATGTTAAAGTCGCGTCTTTAAATCCTCCATTATGTTTTTTTTTTTTACAATAGTTTTATATTTACTGGTACAGATTTAAACTTCTATTTTTCTCAAAACTGCTACATATATTTTAGCTATATATATACTCCTGTGTGTTTCAGAGCTGAAGGCAGAGGTGGAGAAGCTGCGAGCGGCCCAGATGAGCTCCCAGGGCATTGAACCAGAAAGGGTTAGGCTGTTCCAGCAGGAGATTGTCACCCTGAAGAACAAACTCTGTCAGCAAGAGAAGGAAATGGTGGAGGCCAACAGGTCAGTGTTACTGAAATCATAATGACTTATATGTAATGAATTTTATTCATGAGATGCAACCAGTTTTCTTTTGAGACGGTGAAGTGAAAGTGGTACTGTAGTCGATTTATAAATTTTGGAGGTGAGAGGTGATTCTGTGAAGATATTTTTGGAGATTTCATGTTTTCATTTGTGTTACACAGGTGCATCATGTAGATAATATTCAGTGACACTGATATACTTGTCTTTACAGTATTTTGAGGTAATCTGGGTTTTTGTTTCCTTTAATTTCATTTTTGTAGAGCGTGGAGAGAGAAATTGGAACAAGCTGAAATTCGCAAGCGTGAAGAAACTAAGGAGTTGCAGGTAATTTGTTCTGAGCAAGACATGTTTTATGATATGTAAGTGCCAAGGCTGTCACACAGTTTGCAACAGTGCAAAAACCTCACTGATCCAAAGAGTCAAACTAATAGAGAGAGGAGTAATAATATTCCTGTTTTGTCATTTTAATAACTTTCTATGTTACAGATTAGAAATGCATTAAATCCAGTGAGAGAAGTTCTGTCGTCAGCTGAACAAAACATTCCTGCTGTGTTTATTCTCAGAAAGTAGGTGTGACGTTCAAAGTCGACAACCGTCTTCCCAACCTGGTGAATCTGAATGAGGATCCACAGCTCTCCGAGATGCTTCTTTACATGATCAAAGAGGGTCAAACCACAGTGGGCAAACTCAAGTCTCAGTCCACACATGACATCCAGCTAACTGGAACCCTCATAGCTGATCAACACTGGTAAAAAACAAATCTATGTTTAGTCTAAAAATGCACGGAATAATTTTTTACCACCTTCCTTGAATGTATATACTTATAGTTTTTTTTAATTTATCATTTTAGCGTTATATCCAATGTACACGGTATTGTCAGCATCACTCCTAGAGAAAATGCCAAGACCTTTGTTAATGGAAACCTCATATGTGAACCTACTGTCCTCCACCATGTAAGTACATCAGAGAGAGATCTGCTATCCCATCATTAGCATTATACTACATCTGAAATAACATAGCGTAAGAATTGTAGAGTTGTTGTCTGTACTTTGTTCGGAATTAAACACTCAGCTCCTTATCAGTTTTAGGAATCAATTTAACTGCTCTCCCTCTCTCTATGTGTGTCTGGTTTCCAGGGAGACAGGGTGATTTTAGGTGGAGACCACTACTTTCGCTTCAACCATCCAGCAGAGGTGCAGTCTGGGAAGCGTGCGTCATGCTGGACAGGAGCGGGCGATGGCCACAAAGACTTCGAATTCGCCAAAAACGAGTTGCTCGCAGCTCAAAGGGCTCAGTGAGTACACAGGACATGTATTTGTGTGGACTGGCAATCAAGCTGAGAATTCTCTTTAAACAAGTTTTATGTGTCCTAGACTGGAGGCTGAAATTGAAGAAGCCCACTTGAAGGCAAAGGAGGAGATGATGCAGGGAATACAGATGGCGAAAGAGGTGGCCCAGAAGGAACTATCTGATCAGAAGACTCTTTATGAGGAGAAGATCCGAGCGCTGGAGAGAGAACTGGTACTTTCACGTTCTTCTTTTTCTTCATTGTCTTGTCACGGAATGATAGTTCTTGTTGGGTGTAGTCTTATGAACGTATATCCTGTTTGCGCCCTGTCAACTGGTACATCCAATACTGATTAATGCCAAAATAAAATATAATTTATTCAGAACGAAGAAAATAAGCGAAAGCGTCAACAGGAGTTAGACCAGCAGAAGGTGGCCAGCCAGATGGAAGAGCTGAAGATGGCCAAGCAGGAGCTGCAACAGGAAGTGGACACCCACAAGAAACGTCTCCGCCTGCACATTGAGGCTCAGGTAAAGATGCGGAGAAGTTCCTGAGAATATTAAATTCCCCCTTCACTTCACAAAAAAATGCTCTAAGCCACTTGATCATGCTACTTGTGTGTTTAGCAAATATAATAAATATTAGGAATTGCGGTCATTTAGAATAATTTTACAGATCTTATTTATCGCTTTCATACTGGTGTGCGGACACTTTTTTCCAACTGGAGTGAAGTGAGAGGTGGTGGATTTTCAGTATTTAAAACACACATTCTAAACAGATCTTATTTCTGCTTTCAGCATTTTTTTCTTTATCCTCAGAAGTCAGGAAATTTGATTATCTCTCTATTCATCATTTCTGTTGATCTAAAATTTTTGCTGAGGCGCCACTTGGGAAGTGTTCTGAGTCATAGTGGAGCTTGGCTTTAGGCAAAATGTTTTGACTGCTGGTTAATATTGCGCACATTATTATGATTCACTTCAGGCAATGGAGGAACACCGTGTGTGTCAAGCGAGGATTGTTGATGCCCTGGAGGCAGAGAAGAAAAAGATCAGCAGAGAGCTCGAGGAGATGCAGAAGAAAAGAGCTATAAGGGAAAATCACACTCCCCAAAATGGTAAGATGTTTCAAGGCGCGGCTAGATACTGGCACAAGGAGCTATGCTAACAAGTCACATCATACAGTATAAGTGAAGTTCCAGGAGAGGTGGGGTACGTTCTATTAAACCAGAAACATTAGAATAAAGCGTTTTCCAGGTGCTGATAGAAAAATCATCCTGAACTGGCCAGTTTAATAGGAACAGAGAAGGATACAGGGAGAAAATTAAACATCAAGTTCATTCATAATAATAATTTATTGTGAGGTGGCTAAAACGATACAAAACTGCATTTTATTAAATGTTAGACAGAACATAAATATGGCAGACACCATGGAAGCCCAATACAAGGTATTTTTGAATAGTGTATTCAAGAATAATCTTGCTTTTGGCACTGGACAACCTAACAGTACTTGAACTATTTTGTTTGGCCAGTGTCCCTGTTGAATCAGGCTGAAATACAACAGCATCTGACTCAGACGATATTTGACCAGTGGTTGTTGGTTGTAGTGAAGTTAATGTGTTTAATTTCTGTATTGCAGTTTCTCCACAGTGGGATGCTATGAAGTTGTCCTTGATGATTGAGGAAGCCAATAAAATCAGTGCTAAACTGAAGAAAAACACAGTTTTTAGCAGGTGTGTAAGAACTTGGTCAATATCAGCTTGTTATTAACATACGATTCAGTGATTCTTTGGACTACATTTATTTCTGTTGGAAATTTTGGGCCTTTAACAGCTTGTTTACTTGTCAATATTTTAACTGTTTTGTTGTGAGGCTATCCTTCAATAATCCTTCACTTTATTTCAAGCTTGACAGCATAAATCAGATTGTGGCATCATCACTTGATTCTCTACTCTTGTAGACATGAAAGCTCTGACAATCTGGAGCAAGGTGGTTTAGTACAGGTGCGGGTCCAAAACTCAAAGCTTGGGATCTCCACGTTCTGGAGCCTGGACAAGTTCCAGAACAACATGGTTGCCATGAGGGATCTTGAACAGGTTTGCCCTAAATCAGCTCTACTTTCACAAATTCAAAACTTCACTTTTGAATTTAATTATTCTCAAAACACATGAAGAATGTGAAACCCAAATAATTAAAACCAAATAGATATTTTCCAAATAGAATTATTTCTTAAGGTAGCAATATGGGCTATTTAATGATGATTTTAACCATGTTGTATGTATGTTTACATGAACTTGTTGCTAAAGATCTGTTACCTCAGAGGAAAATGTTTTTTTTCCATGTGTGGTTTACCAGTTTTCTTTCACCTGATACACATCAGATGAAGTCAATGCTCTAAATTGCCATTAGGTGTCAATGTCTTATCCCTGTCATAAATGGGGTGCAGGTGGTTTCAACCAGCCAGCATCATTATTTCCCATGTGTTTGACCTTATTTACAGTTCAGAATGTTTTTCTTATAATTATATGCTTATTTCATTACGTTTAGTAAATCAGACTGGGCATCTCTCCACAGGGGGATTCCACCTGTAAAGATGATGATGTGTTTTACAACCCCGATGATGAGTGGGAACAAGATATATCGACCTCTTCTGCCTCCACGTCCTCCTTCTCTCGTCGAAGGTAATTATCCAGTTTTTCCTCTTTCCTCTTGTCTATTAACTCATCTTTTCTTAAATCAACAAGATTTTAATAAGTGCATTCATCCAGTCCAGTTACGTGTTAATGGGAAGGTGTTCAGAATCAGCTATAGCATGTTGCTGAGGGAAGTAAAAGACTTCTGCTATGTCTGCCATACTGTCTTTCAATAATGCCCGGGGATTAGATGGGGAAATGTTTTTATTTAAATTTTTTATTGTATGGGGATCTTCAACTTAAAGCTGTCTAGTGTCTTTAATCTGAACAGTGTGTTATGGAAAATGTATGAATATGGGATATGTGGATGGAACATGGAAAATAATTTTTTCAAACAGTTTAAGAAGATTTTCCTCCTTGTTTCCACGAGCTTGACACATGTATTTGACATTCAGTGCATAACTTTTGGTGTCAAGAAGTGGCTCATTACCCTCTTTTTATTAATGTAATTTCCAT
Organism: Ctenopoma multispine; assembly: GCA_034779795.1. Taxonomy (NCBI): domain Eukaryota; kingdom Metazoa; phylum Chordata; class Actinopteri; order Anabantiformes; family Anabantidae; genus Ctenopoma; species Ctenopoma multispine. The sequence goes on along the minus strand of JAUYWH010000020.1, from coordinate 15,371,852 downwards.
GAAGACCCAACCAATGTGTTCAGAAACGGAAGTGTTCTCTGTGTTTAACCCAAACACACCTTGGTACTTGGAGAATTTCCCACATTTTCGCCCAGCACATTGTTAAAATTTTTCAAGCACCTTTATGGTTTTTCTGCTGATGCCTGAACTACCAGCAGACCTAGTCAAAGAGACACTTGGTCTGTGATTTCTTCATACTTTCTCCCTGAGATCATTAAACACACGCCTAAGCTTCATTGGTGCATTCATGGCTGTTTATTGACCTTCCCATCTCCTTTCCTTATTTTCCTGCTGAGCCAAGTTAAGCCTTCTACAAGTTTACCTAGCATAAAATGTATTTACATTTACCATCTGATTACCGTAACCATGTCCAAAGCCTCTCTAAGATGCACCGTGTAAATGCCAGTGCCCTCATAACAACATAACATAATCCACAGAAATGGAAAAAGTGACGTTACAAACAGTAACAGGATTCAACAGTGGCTCATTTCATAAAGTACTGGAACAACAGACCTTCACAGGTTTTACCTGTAATGGGTGTAATGGCTTTTGCAACTGACGCAGAAACAAACAACCTTTGAGAATTTACCAAATGGGTTTTAAAACATTGCAATACAGCACATAATTGGATGTGAGATTGTAGAGATTGGATAGTAAATACTGTCATGGTCCTTATGGTTTGGCTTTTGATTGTATGGTATCAGGAGCAGGAGTTTGTTGAAGAGCAGAAGAATCTCAGGGCGTCTTTATGAGATCCGGGTCCATCCAATCCAGAGCCTCAACAATGGCTTTTCACCGTCTGCTGGTAAGACACTGAATAAAATTAAGAGTTTTGAGCTTTCCGATTAGAGTTGTAATGTAATTGTTAGAATGTCAATTTCTAACAAGTAATAAGCTATTTAAAGCTATTTATTTTTAAGCTTATTTAAGTTATTTGCCTTGAAGACTGGCTACTACACTTGATTTTTTAACAAATTATTTATTTACTGTGACATATTGTTCTAAAAATATGTTTAATTAGAACATCTCTGTAAATTCCAACTCTTTACTGTGTTTCTCCCAGGCTTGATGGGTGCAGCTAAACCTCCCTCCACCCATTCCAGCAGCACTGCTATGCCTGGCATCTGCAAGGAGCTGATTGGTCAGTCAGTGGCCCGTCTGCGAGGCTGTATTGGAACAGAGGAGAGCATAGCAGACAGATTGGCCTCAGATCTGAACGTAGTCTATGTTGCAGTCCAAACCATATCAGAACTGTACGACAGCCTGGATGATGACAGTCAGGAAAACGGTGAGATTTTGTATATGTAAAAAGCTGTCTACCTGATGTGGTCTCTCAGCATAGGTATCTGTTTTTAAACCCCTTTTCAGGAAGGTAAACAAGGCACAGTGCTGGTAGTGGGCTTTTTTGACAGTACTTTATTTAGTTAATTGTTTCAGTGATGAAATAAGGAATGTGTTGAAAGGTGTTACTGTCTTCAGCGAATTGGCTTAAATCCTTTTCATTTTACATTTCGTGACTTCTTGTTTTTAAATCCCTAATCTATATTTGAAACAGATTTTTATTATTATGCTTTCCTCCTGCAGTGTTTGTGTGTAACGTGGTTGCCCAGACTCAGCTGGTCAAGGCCACCACAGCCTTAGAAAGGGCAGTGTTTGCTACCATGCAGTGTTTGGCCAGCGTCAAACCCTCCTCTGGCCTGCTCTACACCATCGCTGATGAACTCAAGACCCAAGTCAAGAAGATGGGAGGATTTTTTCAGCTGCTAATTCAGGTTCAAACTTAATTTCCACAGTGTCATAATGACCATGCAGTGATATTATGTTTTTATTACCCCTGCAGTACATTAATGACTGAAAAATCTGAAATGGAAAAATAATTTTCAATTTAGCGTACTTTGGACAAGGGACGGCTAATCAAAATGCAGAGCATTGATTGGCGGGTCTTAGCTTTGAGCTGTTTGAGCTCTGTCTATGGAAATGGCCAAGCAGAGGGAATTTTCAACCTTGAGCCCCAAACAGACTATGAATATATGGAAAATAAATCTAAATTCCTTACCAGTCTCAGCACCTAAACACACAATTTTCCCCTCTCACTTCAGATTTTTCACATTCACTAGTTTAGTTTAATTTATTTACCCTCCTCTCAGACTATGTCAGTGGTGCTGTTGGCTTGCTTGCATTGATTCACTATTAAATAAATTTTAATTAAACCTGTTTGTCAGTTGGTTTGTGTTGATGTGATGTTTACTGAAATAAAAATGTTCTCCCCAACCAGGGCTGTGAATCTGAGATCACATCAATGGTGACTGAGGCACGAAGGAAGAGCAGCCAGTGCCTGAATGCAGCATTGCTTGCACTTGGCCATCTGGCAGCAGTGACAGGCATGCAGCTGAATGCTATAGAGCTGGGTGCTCAAGCTGGAGGCAAGGTAACACCACCATTAATACCGCAGCAGTTTAAGACATTCCCATTGAAAGAGTGCCTGAAAACACCACATCAGAAACCACAAAATATGTAGCTGTTTTGGGGAAGTTTATTTTTACACTGCTACTTATCTTAGTCACACAATACTATGATAATAAAAAATATAATTTATGCTGTTATGTGACTACTGATTCCTTTTAGCCATCAATGGTCTTGTGTCTGCTGAAGGGGACCAATAAAGGCGTCCGCTCACTTGTAGAAGAGAATCTCACCATCACAAGGGAAATGCTAAAAGAGGCACAGCTAGCCTATCCCAGGAATCCTGTAAGATATCATAACTATTTACTTTCTTTCACCTACTAGTGTTGTTTGTTACTAGGAAGTGGTATTTAAATGACACTTTTACACTAGTCCTGTATTGATAATATACTTTCTGTAAAGGTGTAGTTCACCCTTGTAAAACTGAGGTGTCATTATTGATGATGCATGTTCGCTTTCAGGTCCTACAGATACTAAAATCCAAGACACTTGACTTGGCCCGTGCTCTGCAGAACTACATGCACTGCCATATCACGGTAAGTTTAAACAGCACAAATAACTACAAGCTATGTTAATGGAAAAAGGCTAGTGATTTCTGGATAGGCTAATTTCTGTCTTTCCTGGTGAGTTGCAGTGATGAGGGAATTTTGTAGTAAAAAGGCTGGAACTTTGTAAGATCTTCATATATTGTAGCTAGTTTTGAATATTAAAGCTTATTCAGATACATGTTTGCACTGAGGGGACACTGTGGTTTTTGGAATACATTAGGAAGCATATTTTTGAGGCATCTCTAAAGCGCTAGTATAAAACAAGAATAACAGCCATGGTCAAACTGAAAAATTGGATTAATAGCTTTAGCAATGTATAGCTTCATTTTAAAAGCTAAACCATGAGATGAAAAACTTACAAGTATACCAACATACAAAGATTTCCTGGCTATTTAAAGCTTACTAACAGGCTTCTATCTTGACACAGGCTTAAACATTTAAGATTAATGTCCACCCCCACAGCAGTTGCGTTAAAGATGCTACTCTTTAGTCTTTATTGCTCCTGTAAAGCTTGGTGATCTCTAGGCTTATCTCTCTGCAGACGATCATTCAGGTAATGAATGTGTTGAATGAAGTGGCATCAGTCACAGCTAATGGGCTTGTTTGACGTTATCTTAGCTGTGCTAAGATAAAACTAATAATTGACGCAGGGACATTTTACAGTGTTATTCGAGTCAAATACTTTCATAGTGATTTCTGAATAAAGGATGTGACACAGGACCTGCACACTTGGGCATGACTGTGGGTGTAAACACATTTACAGTATGAGTGTGTGCTGTAACCGACATTATCACTTACTGAACCAAGATGTGTTGGACTGTATACAGTGCCGCTTCTTTTTCAGCTCGCACGGGGTGATTCTATTTAAACAAAAATTAATCTCACACATTACCCAAAGTTAATAATAATTTACGGAAGTGAAATTGTAGAATAAATTGGTATATACACAGAACTGTGCTTGAGTAATTGGCACGGTGCATTAACATTTTCTGCTGCACCTCAGTGAACTGGGAGTGAGGCCGTTAGATTTGTGTAATAGGAAAAACCATGTCCTCATGGAATCTCCATTCCAACAGTGACCTCATTTACAACTATATGCGTGTGTTAGCATACTGTACATCTGTGTGATCGTTTACATGGCATTAGGCTACATAAAGAATACCAAAGACTACAATTTAAAGAGTAACAGTAACTATTTACTTGACTGTTAGAAACTGACCTTAAGATCTACTCAGTGGCTGATGTTTTAGTTTTGTAATTGTTGGCTGCATTACATTTAGTACTTGGATTCATTTTTAGGTGTGTTCATATTTTCAAATAGGATACAGAGTGTGACCTAGAAGATGTGGTGGAAGGGGAGGAGGAGGCCTTGGCTTCCCATTTGCAGGGACTGATGAATACATCGACCAAACTGTTCCAGCTGAACCAGGCAGTCAGACAGCTGCATTCCTCTCTCTCTACTGCCCTGCGAGGTGAAGTTTGTAACATGCACATAGCTCATAGTTTACTAACAGATAACCTCATGCAAATGGCCAAAGTCAGCTGGTCTAGCTTTTTTCCCTTCAATTCAGTTAGAGATACGTTTCTAAATGCAAAATTGCAGTATATTAAAAACTGCAGGAACAGTGCCAAGGTAAGTAGTCAAACTTTACAAAAATATAAATGTAAAGTATTGCTGTAATAGCTTTTTTGTTGGTGGGGGAGAATACTTTGGTTCTGATGGTTAATTCAGCATGGATACCATGAATAAAACCAGTCTCAGTCAGTTGTACCAAATAAGTGTAGGTATAATTTTCTTAATCTGACTATTATCCTCCTTCCAGTAAAAGACAGAGACTTCAACCTCAGTAGCTGCAGAGAACTGATCTCCTCCACTGCTAAGGCTGTCAGTGAGCTGATCATGAGTCTGTCCAAAGAGGGAGCATTGGTGCAGACTCATCAGCTTTCCTCTGTTCAGAGTGTCATGGCTGCACGAGACGAGCTCCATTCGGCCCTGCAGTCCCTGTTGTCCTCTTCTCATCAACAAGAGACGGGAGAGAGTCGAAGCTCTAGTGCTTCAGATAAGAGTACAGAAGATGAAACCTTGACTAAAGGAAGTGCTACCTCCCACAGTGCTGTTAAAAATCTAGTCATGAGTAAGATAATGTACTCTCTCCCTCTGGGGGTGTCATCAAAAGACAGCCCACACTGGGTGTAATATGTAACTATACTGTGCTAATTCTTTATAATCTGCTCATATCATGTATGGTTTCCTGTAAAAATTAGACTCTTGACATAGAGCAATTTCGAGGTCACCCCACTGCTAGTATTAACAAGCGATCTTTTCTTTTTTTATATACTCTTATGTCACTGATACCAAACACTGCATAGCCTGTTTAATATTGCCACTTAAGTACACTCACTGACCTGTTTATTTAGCACACCTTTACAATCTAATGTAAGAAGAACCTGCCATGAATTCTATTCTGCAAAGTTAGAGATTCTCTTTTTTTTTATGCTGAATGTCAGAAATCAGATACGTCTACGCCTGTATGCTACAACCTAATATAATGCACTCCAGTACAACTCCACCACCCACTATGACCACCATAATAAAAGTATATACATGTCACCTTTCTGACAGTTTCAACAAAAACTAAGAAATTATAACCTTGTAAAAGCAGAATTCATGGCAGAGCTGCTGTATTGGACTGTGATTGTTCAGGTGTACCTAATAAAATGGTCAGTAAGTGTATATGATATAGTCACTTTTACTGTCAACTCTGGAACCAGACTGAATATTTATAATGCCCAAACATGATTAGCATGATTAATTGACTGTAAGTACCAGGCCTCTTCTGCTCTACTGTATATAAAGTAGATTTAAATATGTGATGTAGAACATGCAGCTGCAGTGGAACAGTGTTTTATAGAAAAAAATATGAGACTCAGGAGACACTTGTATGATATTAATCAGTGTTTTGTTTTTATATATGTACTTCTTTTGTATGGATTGGTAAAAAATGGAACTGTATGAACTCTAAATAACTACTAAAATAAATGTATGTGGCTTGATTTGATAAAGGCCTAAACCTTTAAAATTGCAGAACACAGTCCAGTTAACCATGGGCTCCAGGTGCATCTCACTTCCGCACAGAGGAAACGCTGAATTTACAAAAGTGATTAATGGATTCACATGCGTTTGTGTACAGCATCGTTGTGCAGGTTTCCAACTTGACCAGATGCACTGGAACCTAGCGCAAAGGTCCATGGAGGATCCTTGAGCCTTACTCTCGGCAACCATCTGCTCGTTCGGGGTAACGCCCACTCTTCCCTGCATCCTCCCTGTATGCTGTCAGAAGTCAGCTGCCAGGTTTCTGTTGTATTTTAGTGACGGACTGATAGAGCGCAGCAACATTGGTTAACTTTGCAGTAGCGGGACTGTTGAGACGCTTTAAGGAGCGGCTGAGTGCTGCGTTCACTGTCACGACGTGATTGGAAAGAGAAGGCGCAAAAAGTTCCGAGCAAGACGAATAATTCAGGTAAATCAACTGGGTCATTTTTATGCGAGAATATAGAAGTAAGCAAAATACGTTGGCATTTTTTTCCTTCCCAGCTAATACATTTTTTTTTTTTTTTTATCTTTTCTGTCCTGTTTTTAGGATGCGTTCGTTATCGTTGCCCAGTTTAGGGTTGCTTGTAAGTACACAATCATTGTATTCCGGTACTGTAGCATATTTTAGTTGAGCAAAGTTTTGCGTAACAGTTGTATCCTAAACGTTAATTTTCACTGTCGGCTCACTGTATTTACGTGTGTAAGACAGCCTTTACAGGCTGTGAAGATGTAAAGAAAAGTCACGGTAAATGTATAATAGTGTGAACTTGACTGTGTGTTATCGCTGTCTCTAGATTAATTTGTAGTAAAGATGGGGTTCCCTGTCACCCTTATACTTTTCACTGTGTTTTTGATGTCTGTGCATCATATGGTGTCATCCATTGCGCATCATTTATTTCTAGTGCTTGCTTCTGATTGGCTAGAAAGTGTCAATTGAAAGCATCAGTCGGGAAGGTCGACACTGCACCGTTCAAATTCAGTGGCCTAATTAAGTTAATTTCTCTTTAATGCCACATGTATTGCTCCAGCTTAAAACGAACCATGAAATTAAAGCGGTTTTTTTAGACCGATACATATTCCAGTGTTTCTTTACAGGTTTTCTGATAGCAGGCAACACACTTGGCGTAGCTGGTTCTTTACCATTGTTTTTGTAATCACGGCACCTGCTGTGTTTCATGTTATAAGTTAAGATGATGTTGTTTCACATCTTCTTTATGATTTCAGGTTTGTTTTCACGGCTATATATCGGGTAGGTTTTTTGTTTCTATTTTTCTATGTTGTAAACGAAGCCATTAAAATGGTTAACCCTAAATCTAAACTCAACCACAAACTGTGTTAGCTTAACGGGCTAGGTGATGTTAGCTTACTCTGAAATGACAAAGCTGAAATAGAAAAAAAAACTCCAACAGAATTACAGGTTTTACAAAGATCCTCACAGACATGTTACAAACCTGTGTACTTGTGAGGAAGCTCACTGACATTATGCACCTAGTCATTGTAACCTTACAAATTCACAAATTTTAATATTAAACAAAGATAACCCAGTTTTTGAATGAGAACAGCTGTTCAAACCTGCCTAGCCCTGTGTGAAAAGGTAATTGCCCCCTAAACCTAATAACCGATTGCGATAACTTTGGTACTTTTTCCACATAGGGCCAAGGGCCATTTTGTATTTACTCATGTTGATCTCTGTTCAGTGTTAAAATGTGTTAGATGATTTGAATCGCTTAAAAAAGTCAGGGAGGGGCACAGCACTATATAGGAGAAAAACTAAAGAAAATCTTAAAATATATAATGTAGTTTGTTTGGAAGAATAACCAGCCTCCCAATCATAGCTAATCCAAACACCTACCAGGAAAATATATAGGAAATACCTCAGGCTAAAGGAAACCTCAGAGTGCAACGCCTCAGCGCAATGCCTTCAGCAATTGTGAACAGGTGCCAGTCTTCAGTAGCATGTGGATTTTCATTCATAGGTGGATAGAAAGAGTAAAAACATTTAAATCATCATTTCATTTGTGGTTGCATGTAGGCATTTAAAAAAAAAAAACAGCCTCCCATGTCTGAAATTCTACAAGTGCTACCAGGCATGGATTTGTTTATTGATTTTAGTTTTTCTCTTCTTTTTTTTGAACAGCTTTTACAGTGAAAACGAGGACCATAACAAACAGCGAGTTATATTATGACTATGTGCCTGATCAGCTGCAGTGGCACGCTGCAGGGAAACTGTGTGAGCGCCGCTCTGGGGCCTTAGTCACAATCTCCAACCAAGTAGAGAAAGAAGAGCTAATCAGCTTCTTGAAATCTTTAAACATCTCGCAACCTGTGTGGTTTGCCAGAAAAGTCATGACACATCTGACAAGTAGGTCTAGTACACATGTGTTCACACTTTATAGGCTATTAGCATATTAACCCTTTTAAATGGTAGAGTAATTGTATAACTTGTCCAAAACATCTTACTAGCTGCTCACTGATTTAATGAAAAACTGACAATGCTGCTGTACTAACACTTCTAATCACAGTGAATAAATGTGTAAAGTACAAATTGGTCCACAACGTGGAAATTTGTGATTACATTCCATCTTTCCTGAGAGCTGTGCCAGGATGTTTTTCTTTATAGTGAAGCCTCTCATCTATGTGTGTGGGCAGAAACTAAACGTGCTCCTAAGACCCTGATTCTTGAGTTTAATGGGCACTACAGGAGGAATACCTGTCTCCTGCACAAGTTCCACTCCATGGGCTCAATGACCGTTTGCACCTGTCACCTCTTGATCCAAACAAACTTTTGAGTTTCCACCATTTTATTTTATTCTATTCCATTAAGTCATATTTTAATGATTTCCAGCTCCACACAAATCTGATCCAAGGCATGTTTGTGCAGCTGGCTCTGCTTGTCCGTGGAACTCACGGGCCTTACCAAAAAGAATTACAAAACTGTGGAGAGAAAACCCTTGTCAGAGCAAATTGCTAATTCTAAAGACAGTTCAGGTGTAGTTCACTGTTTTGCAAGACAGAAAAGACTCTTATCCACAAGACCTAAGCATTATTTTTGTTTGTTTGGCACCAGAGCTGGGTGGGGTTATATATTTAAAAGTAACTAACACTAACATGCAAGATCAAAGTTGGCCTGGTATGGTAAACTCTACATATCTGGCGTATCTATCTACGACGCCTGCACTCATTCCATCTCTCCTATCAGCTCCAATGATGGTGTCATTCATATATTGATATTGGTATCAGCTGATGGGTGATGTTAGGTTATGTCTACACATAGACTTTCATAAATTCTTGGAATTAATAGAAGCACGCAGTACATTTAGTGTTAGTATTGGTACATACTACCCTAGTGAATGTGATATGTGCAGCTGTACTATGTAAAAATAAAAGTTCAGTTTAGGTTTATAGTGAAGACAAGAGGGATTTTCTCTCTTCCTCTTTCCCTCTGCTGAGCAGGCGGGATGTAACCCAAGTTGTAATTGGCAAATGCTAGGGCTCCTTATGGTTCTGGTAAATGTTTTGTGACTCACGTCACTCTGTATCCCACCCTTTAAAACAAGTTTCTCCCATTCTGACATCATGCTCCTAAGTGAGCAATGAAGGTCCAACTCCCCCCAAATCAAACTCCCCTCGCACCCCATTCTGAAAGAGACACAAATAAAGTATAGTACACTTTCGCTCTACCAATAATTTCCAGCTGCAGTGTAAGAACTGCCAACTAAAGATTAAGTTACATGGTACAGTAGGTACTGAACAGCATGGCATTTTTCCGACTTTATCAGACTTTACTGTAGCTAACTGAACTTGTAACAATATGTTTCTACCAGTGTCTTTGACCGAGACCTATATTCTGTTATCTGTTTTCTGCCAAAGTTTATGAATAACATTGTCTACCTGTCTGCAGCAAAGCTAAACTTTACCTTGTCATAGGTCATGACAAGCTTTTCCCTGAACTAAAACATGCCACGATACTTCTATAATTTTTACCATGAGTAAACTAAACAAATAAATAAAGAAAATAACAATGTCTTTGAGGAATGCCTGCACTAGGTAACTTCACTGTGTCAGAAGATTCGGTATTGGATTTCCTCCTGGACAGCTCCCAGTCCAGTGAGGACTGTGGCATCTTAAACCCGGTGAAAGGGATGTTGCACCTAGCCAAATGCGACTCATTGAGCGGGGTCGTCTGCCAGTTTTGGAAAGGTAGTAATCAATAATAACAACGCCAAATAATTATTATGGATGTCATTATTGATGTAATACGATGATTTTGGTCATGTTATCCGGTATTTAATGCTGAGTGTTACCTGGACATTGCTATGTAAGTCATTTAGATAGCCTAATAATAAATAATACTGTTACAGAATTTAGAATTTTTGTTAAATTTCTAAGGATGTAGTGTGTGGTTTTGCTGTAAACGATTACATTGTGTTATATTTGTCTCTGTCTCTGCAGAAGTACCGCATGTGTTGCATTTCCCAAAGACACCATTCTTCCTTAGATTGAGCAAGGATCCTCTGGCTAAACCTGTGAGTGGAACAGTTTAGCTGTTTGCGGCATATCATTTTAATGGCATAGCATGAACAAACCTTTTTATATCAGTGCAGAGGCATGTCAAACACTGAGAGTAACACAGTGCAGACCAATAAAGTAAAAAGATTAAACAATTCAGTAACATTGCAGGAATAGATATTGTGTTCTGACGTCAGACATTTTTGGTTTATCTATCATTCTTTTCCTCAGATGATGGAGAAGCTGAACACCAAAACGTCCTTGGATTTCCAAACCTTGCTGCAGCAATTGACCCAAACATTGTTGTATATATTAGAAAGTGATAGTTCAAGCCTTCTCATACCCAGTGATGTGCTGTACCTCTCCCAGGTGGTTGAAATGGACATGACTACACTTGATAGCACTCACTCTGTAGGAGTTGGTGCAGTGGAGATCATGGTATCCATTGCTACCAACTACATGAAGGTAGCAAGTTTTCTGCTGGAACCTCACTTGGCTATACAGTGGATGGGCATGACAGAAGATGGGGTGAGGAGTTCATGTATCTGTCTCTACTGTTTGCAATAAAAATGTTTCCTGTGAAGTAGTTATTACTATACTTCTTAGTGAAACTTAAACAAAATTAACTTAATGACTTAGAGAAGTCATCTTTTCTGCTTCATGAATCTGTGTAATGTTTTGCTGTTGGCACAGGTCAACGTGGATCCATTTACTCTTGTTAAGAGTGTTGATGCTCTCACCGAAGCGCTTGCAGACATGCTGTCTACTGAGCAAAGAGGCTTCACTCTTTCTACCAAGAACATAGGTAATGAAAATGCATAATTGAAAATATCCCTTATCTGTCAGTGATTTGGCATGGTTTCAGTGGTGATCATAGTTGATAGGGAAGTGGGAAATAATATGTCACAGTAGAGCAGTAATAAATTCACTTGAAGATAATGTTGGAATGTTGGAGCATACTTTTGATGTGGAAGTTCTAATTAATATTTCTTAGTGTGTTTATATTAATGTTATTCTGATTTGTAATTCTGCTGTACTTCATCTCCTTGATTCCTTGTAATTTAGAGAATAATTTCAATACATTGTTAAGTTATCTGGCTTTGTAAAATGGATTAATTAAAACCATGTTATTACTGTTCTGTTTTTATGTTCTGAATGTCACTTCTGCCTTTGCCACCAGATGTGTACTTGAAATGGCAGAAACTATCTGAAGATAGCTGTAGCCAAGTCTTCAAGCCATCTATGGTCAGCTCTCACTCTTCCAGCAGCAGTGGTCAAGATGAGTTGATAATCCTAGCCACTGAGCTTCAGAGGATACATGCACTGGGTAGGAAAAAATGTGTGCACACAAAAATCCACTTGTCACAGAGACTAACTTAAATGAGGAGACAAACATTATGTTCCCACACACTCAAATAATAACACGTCCAAATGCTATGTACACAGATGTTACAAATGTATTACATGACTTGATATGAAGAAAACTTACTCGTCTCCATAAAACTGCTGGGCAATAGTGACTATGGCATTTATACCTCCATCTTTTCATCAACTTAAAAATTAAGTACTTAGTACTTAGAGATTCTATATTTAAACTGTAATTGATGCTTATTTGTTTATGACAATATAATATAAACATATTAAATTTGTCTTTTTATTCTATATACAGCATAGTGTAAATGTAACATTACTACACATTACAGTATATTGTTAAAGCAAGTCCAAATCAAACCAGAAACATGTTGCTGCACACTATTTGGTGTAAAAGTTTGTGAATGTGGACCTTTAGTTGAGACTATAAAATATCATCAAATTATAAAATAATTGGCAGACATATTGAAAACGTGGTTTTCAGTTAGGAAGCTCTTGATTGTGAATGTAGTGTTACTGCCAAAAATGGAAGCATTGGTCAGCAAAGTATTTTGTGTTGTGAAAGCTGTTTCTCTCCTCGTCTTTTTTTTTTTATCAGGTCACGAGGAAGTGATGTTTATTCATACCCATTATAGCCATTTGAATGAGATTGTGTCCGGAACACAGGATCCTCCACCGATTTATCAGGAGAAAAGGTTGGATGTTGCCCTCTACTTCAAATGCTGTAGGCTATTCTGTAGTCTTTATCAAAATGGCCCACAAGTTTTAAACAGTACCAGCAAAAACAATATACATATAAATTATACTGCACTATACACTGTATACAACTATTATCTTACTTTCAGCATTTGCCATCTTTATATTTAGTCAGCAGAAGGTTTTAAGCCACAATAAATTGGAACACTGTCAACACACTATTATATAATTGTATTAAATTTGGCTGGTATGACAGCTTTATGATTGTTATGTGCCCCTATTCTCTAATTATAGATTAGAGATAAACAGGTTTCTACTCTGGTCTTAGTACTTTTTTAATTATCATTTGTTAGAGTAGAGATCATTTCAACACTACATATCAGTAGTGTTTATGTTTAAGTCTTACACAGGTGTCAGAGGTAATCATTGTTCTTCCTAGAATACCCTCAGGTCATCTCGCTTCTGCTGTCATATCAGCTACTGCCCGTGATGCCTCCAAAGCCCAGACCATCCCTGTGGCTGTTCAATACACCCTTTCATCATCAAATGTGGTACAGTATGTTGTTTAAGGGGCTGTCACATAGTATGAGTATGAACTTCTTAAGATGGATACTATTTGGAGCCCTTTTTTTCATTAAAACATTTTTTAAAGCTGAAATTCATACTCACCATTGCCCAAGCATAATAGTAAAGTTACAGTTAAGTTGTTGCCCTTTCATAAACTCTGCAAGTAGAGCATGTCACTAATGAATTCTCCCATCTAGAAGCACATGGCAGTTATTCATCTAATTTTTGGCTTACTAGCCTCCAGAATTATATGGTAAGAAAAAAGTTTTCAGAAAAAGAAAACAACATCAAGCATCTGTTTCTGTTTCTAGGTGGAGTACTCACAGCAAGCTTTTCCTATTTGTGCATTTTGGAATTTTAGCCTCATGTAAGTTTTACCAACAACATATAAAGTAAACGTTCTTGATACAATGACAGTTTGTATTATTGCAATTTGAAATTGAAGCTGTTGTGCAAATGATGACATTTATTGTCTACCATTTATTTTAAGGATATAGTTCACTCATTCCAAAGTGTGTATCTTGACCACAATCACAACAATCAGATATAATAGATGTATAGTACCATTAAAAGTTAGTAAAGACAATGCATCATTACTTAAAGAAATTCGAAAACTGTCCTTTGGTTGGATCAACACATTCTTGAGATTTTTTTATTCTAACCCCCGTTTGTTAGTTATATGTAGAGAGGGTGAGTGGACGGTTTCTGAATGTGTAGTTCTCATGTAGAAGGAGGTCTCTGACTAGGTCACACTGTTGGTAACTTAGTCAAATGTGAGGGCACACTTAGCCAGCATGGCCACCACAGCATTTTGCATTGGAGTTTCAAGCTTCCATGTTTGAAGAGGGAGCAACTATGCATATAGTGACAGTTCTATAGTGACTGGGTTCTTTATGAGTCATAGAATGTAGTCTAGTCTCATCAGACCAGAACCAGTTAACATCAGAGCCTCCCACATGCCCTCTGGCTAGAGTTTACACAAGCTTTTTTTCCCCTTGCCACTCTTCAATAAAGCTTTGTCTGGGGAATAATTCAGCCAATAACTGCTATGTGTATCTCTAACAACTCAACTGCACAAACTTGAAACTCCTTCCGAAGAGTCACAAGTGTCTTGGTGGCCTCTCTCACTTGTTCCAATCTTGCATGATCATTCAGTTTCTGAGGACGAGCTGCTGTTGGTAGATTTACACATGGGCAATATTTTTAACACACATATACAGTATTTACTCTGGTGATCTCCACTTAACTTGTTGTGTGACTTCTTAAACCAATTGGCTGCTACAGTGATTATTTGCATGAACCACCTAATTTCAGTTTAATATTTTAAATAATTAATATTACTTTGTAGATATGTTTTTACTTTGATATGAAATATCATATACATGTTAAGTCCTATTCAGTAGTTTCATTCATTTCTTATTAGAAATTGGCTCATTAAATAGATATTCAATCCTTACATATATTTAAAACTAAATGTCTATGTTCTTTATAGGCAAAATCACACCAGTGGGTGGTCCAGAGATGGTTGCAGGGTGACCTTTGCTGATTCTGGTGCAACTTCCTGTCAGTGTAATCACACCACCAACTTTGCTGTACTTATGAATTACCTGGAGTCAAAGGTAACAGATGAAATACTGTAGAGTTCATTCACATGTTAGATGTTATATTAGGTGAAAATGTAAAAATCAGGCTTCAACATTAAACTGTGTTGAAGTTTTTAAGAATGCATTTCTGAACATTGTGCAGGTCTAATCCATACTGTAGCTACTGGAAGTGCATGCTTGATGTTATGCTGCCAAAGGTTGTTCAAGAAGTAGAAGAATCAGTTTTACTTACTTTTTCCACCATCACTTTGCATGTTCAATACAACCATCTAAAATTGTGACTTTTTTTCATTTACCAGCTTAAAAAGAGTATGTTTGTTGATACCTGTGTTTGATAAAGATCAGAATACATTTACACAGAACCTGGGAAGATATTAATAGTTCGCTTACTTTTTTTTGCCATTTTGTGTGATCCCCCCCCCCCCCTTTTTTTTTTTTCTTCTATCTAATTATAATTTTTGCTGTTGTGAAATACAAATCCAGGTCAAAATCTTTGACCTCTAAAATTATGGTTTGAAGTTGCACTACACTCTAATAACCAACAGGTGTCACTACCAGTGCATCTATCTTGTTGAAGAATGCACTGTAAATGAAAAAACAGTCCTTAGGACCACTTTGACATTTTTAATTTGTAAATGTTTTGGGATTTGGCTGCATTAATTGCTTCCTATTATACAGTCTCTTTTTTTTACATTGTATCACTTATTTTCTGTACCTTTTCCTTCTATTCCAGTGGAGTCCCAAGGAAGAACTTATTTTGACCAAGCTGACATTCATTGGCTCTGGTGCTTCTCTTTGTGCACTGTTGGTGACCTTGATGCTTTTCACTGTGTTGGAGTGAGTAACAGATGTTCCTGTCTTACCTACAATGCCAACAAAGCTCCCTGCTTTCTGTACGTTTAAGCCAGTACTCCCAACTCATTCACAATCACCTTTTTTGTATTGCTAAATACCAACACAAATGTTTTAAAAAAAGGGTTAATCCAATAGCATGCCATGAGATCCATGAGATAACCATGACCTGGATGACTGAGAACCTTCACAGATATTTAACACAAATGTTGGATACTAAAAAGGTTGATCTATCAGTCTAATTGCATCAATAAATTAAAATTCACAGAAGTTAGTGCATCGCCAATTTAGCGTGACAATAAGATATATATGTTTTCTGATAACTTAGACAACAATCCTCATCAGATCAGGTTTCCTGTGATACTCTCCCCCATACACCAAGTCTTATTGGCATTATAGTTGCTTGTGTTCTGGTCTGAATGCTGCTATGAGTATTGACTAGTGCTAATTCAGTAATTACTGTTGTCTACATGCGACACCTCTCTGAAGGTTTATGGCAGTGTTCTGCACCCGTTAATTAACAGTAGGGTCACTGAGGGATCACAATCAGTTGGAGAGGAGCTGCCCTGAAAATTTATGACTGTCGTGAAGTCAGAGAGTGCATCCATTCATTTCACACACATGCATGATGTATATGCAGTTGTGTACTTGAATACACATACAACAAATGCGATTGTGCCCACAAATGTATGCATAATCACACATGACATAATGGTGGTCATAATCAGTGATGCAGCTGTGAAATTAGTCTAAATAGGCTGAGCTCATCAGGAGGTAATGAAAGGCTCATCAGTTCATTTACTTCTCTTAACCAATTTTATCTAACAAGCTCTAATGTAAACATTAACTGTTTAGGGACATCTAAATGGTTTTTTTTTTCAGGATATGGTCTAATATTTAAAAATGATTTAAGAGTCAAATACACACTTGAACAGTAGTGTATTGAATTATGTCTTCTTTGTTACACTGGTAATCAGAATTGGATTAGTTATATATGAAGAAATTACACAAACAATCATGGAAAAAATATCAGACTTTTTTTTTTTAAAGGCATTCACCTCACCCAGTTTATCAATATTTCCCATCATCAACACTACACAAAATATATTAATATATTATAAAAAATACATTGTGCACTTTAAAACTAATTACGGATACAACTCATTCAAAGAACTTCAAATGTCTGTATGTAAGGGGCAGGGGCACTATTAGTTTTTTTTATTCCAATGACCCTGGAAAACTGAATACAATAGTGTCCATATTTTTTCTAAAATCGCATTTTCTTATCAAAATTTGATTATTTTGAAACATGACATCTTTAAACAACCTGTAATGAAAAGGGTTTTTGATTTTTTTTTCAGTTACCTAGGATAAGATGATGGATCAGTGATTGAGTCTGTACATATTTTATATAAAATTCTATCACTTATCCACCCAGCAACAAAGTATACTGGAATACATAATGGAACATTGGTTGCATACGCAAATTTAATCATATCATGTTTTAATCTCATAGGCAAATCTCCACATCAAACCAGCAAAAGAAAGAAATGACTGATTTGTGATGACACAGCAACACAACCAACATAATGGAATTAGGGACTAAAACAGTAAATTGATTAAAAACTAATCAGTGTCAGGTTATTTTTGTTTCCTTGAGTATCACTTATCATCAAAGTGATGATAAAATATTAGTAATCAGTCGGCCCATCCAGGAGACCAACAGTGTGGCATACTATTGTAATTCCCTTACTTTTGTACTGCTAGTAACCACCAACACTACAATATGAAGACTTGTCTATCATTTCAGTTAAGTTACTAAAAGGATACCACTGACACACAGACTTAGCTTTGGTCTAAGAGTTATGCTTTGTACATACAAGGCGTCTCCATGCAGTATATGTTAACATGTTAACACTAACACTCAGATCAAGACTTAGCTGTGAATAAACACAGATAAACTATGTTTAAAATGTGTTATATTAGTTACCAAATGGTTACTTACAGCTATGCTTTGAAATGTTCCTAAGGATATGTGGTTTAAGACGAGCTGAAACTGTAACTAAAGTTATACCCCACTCTGTTCACAGCATCCCCAAATCTGAAAGGACATCCATTCATAAGAACCTGTTCATTTCTCTGATATGCGCCCAGGTGATTCTGCTTTGCAGTGGTTCAGCCATTCACAACAAGGTACAGGTGGAGAACTAAAACATTTATTTACCAATAAACAGGATTTAATATTGTTATACTGACAAAAAAAGAAAGACTCATGGCCATCGAAAGACACACTATGTTGGATTCTGTAAAAAGTAGCTTGAAGTTAGAAGCAGTTAGAAGTCTGAGTTAGAAGTTGGAGTTGAAAATTAACCAAACAAACTAAATGCCAAAAATGTTTTTGTTCAGATTAAAATAAGCTTGTTTAAAGGTTTAAATTATAGTAGAATATTATATTATTAGAGAGATTTTCACACAAAAAAAAACTCAAGTAAAATAAATTTTGATTATAGATAGATAGATAGATAGATAGATAGATAGATAGATAGATAGATACTTTATTGATCCCCAAGGGGAAATTTCAGTGTTGCAGTAGCCGGTAAAAATGTTAAAGAACAGTATAGAAATAGAAAAATCCCAAATAACAAAGCTTTACACACACACTCCACTTCCTCTCCCAACGGTGTTAAAACTGGTTGTGTTCCTCCTAAAGTCCACAACCATCTCCTTTGTCTTGGTTACATTTAAGGTCAGGTGGTTGTTCCCACACCATTCCACAAACCGATCCCCTAGGCCTCTGTACTCTGCCTCTTGGTCACCACTGATATATCCAACAACAGCAGAGTCATTTGAGAACTTCTACAGATGACAGGACTCAGTATTGTACTGACAGTCAGAGGTGTACAGGGTGAAGAGGAAAGGTGAGAGGACAGTCCCCTGTCGTGCTCCAGTGCTCCTCACCTGCTCAGACTCACATCCTCTCAGCCGTACAAACTGGTCTGTCTGTCAGGTAGTCAGTAATCCAGGAGGCTGTGGAGGAGTCTACCTGCATCTTCAGGAGCTTCTCTCTCAGCAGGACAGGCTGGATTGTGTTAAAAGCACTGGAGAAATAAAAAAACATGATCCTCACAGTGCTGCCTGCTCTGTCCAGGTGAGAGAGAGAGAGCTGGTGCAGGTATATGATGGCATCATCTACTCCAACCTGGTGGTGATAAGTAGTGAGTCCAAAGATGTTGCCACCTGAGGCCTTAAGTGATTCAGTACCAGTCTCTCCAAGACTTTCATGACATGTTAGGTCAGAGTGACTGGTCTGTAATCATTAAGAGAAGCTGGAGATGTACATTTAGACAGTGGCACAAGACATGATGTTTTCCAAAGCCTCTGCACCTGCTCCTGTCTCAGGCTGAGGTTGAAGAGGTGCTGGAGGATCCCACAGAGTTGATTAGCACAGGCCTTCAGGACTCTGGGACTGACTCCATCAGGTCCTGCAGCTTCTCCAGCTGCCTCTTCACCTGGCTGCTGGTCACAGACAGATAGGTGTGGGGGGTGGGAAAGTTGGAGGAATGGGAGGGGGGTGATGCTAGGATAGGGGGGGTCCAATTCATCATGGTGTCTCCAGAGAAGGGTGTCTTTTATTGTGGTGTGGGTTTGTGGGGATGGCAGTGGAGACAGGATGGGTGACGAGGATGATGATGATGAGGAGGGGGAGGATGACAAGGATGAAACAAAAGAGGAGGAGGAGGGGGAGGATGAGGAAGAAAGTGAGGATGAAGTGGAGGAGGGGGTGTTTAGGGCTCCTCCTGCTGAAAATCTGTTAAATTGTTAATATAAATAATAAAAATTGTTCAGCTCATTTGGTCTTTGGAGGTTCCCTTCAACCTGGTTCCCCTTCTCCTTGAAGACTGTGATCTTTTTCATCCCCGACCACACAACGCCTTTGGATATTGTTTTTCTCTTAATATTTATTAGTTCACAGTCCAGGTTTGTATATTACAAGCTTTGATTAGTTATAAATTAAGGGGACCATATTATACTTAATGTTCTCTGATGTTACATATTTACATTTGTGATGGTGGGCTGCCCATGTTACATATAGTGAGAGGCCCAAAGTTTGAAGTGAATGTGTGTATGCATGTTGGCTGGTAATGAAATGCCCAGGTTTCAGTCTGGCCAATTCACTTCATTCTCATGATTTTTTCTAACTGCTAAACTGTTGGACATCAAAAGTTGTACAACTCCATAACTGTCCATCTGTCTTTGGCTTTTACACACACTATGTACACTGTTCTTCCCAACCTGTCAAGAGAGCTGCTGGCACTCAACTCACATAGCAAAACTGTTTTGGGCATAACTTAGTCCACAGGAAGACCACAAGCTGGCCAATCATAATTGAGTGGGATCAGGGGAATGGGGACCTTGAAGACACAGGAGGTCAAGTGTTATTAGTCTCAAGGCCAAAGGTACTGTAAATGCAATAATAGCATTATAAGATGTACTACCACAGTTTGTAACTCAAAAATGTTATCTTTGCTTAGTGAATTAAGCAAAATATGCCCATTGTACGCTATTGTCTACAGTAAGCTTGGTTCACACCTGTACTAGAATCCTGAACATATCTAGACTTTACATGGGTGAGCTGCATATGATGGCGCAAATGTCTGAGTCAGACGGTTTATTATTCTGTGAGCGCCCAGCACAAACTCAGGGTAGTGTCAGAATAATCTCTGCTGTGTCATGCCATGTCTCCCTCAAGCTTGCCACCAGTGCCCCTGCTCCTCGCTGAAATCAAGAGGAGTTTCTCCCAATGTGAGAAAATTGTAAACTAAAAGTTGTTTTTGGTTCTAATTTATTGACACATGAACATTTGATATGGGGGATTCTGAAACTGTTAAAATGTCAACTGATGATTTTACTAAACAAGTTGTCTGACTCTCTCTTAAGAGTTTTTGGAACTAGATTACGGAAACACCCTGTTCTCATCTCATACAGATTTTACATCTATATCCATACTGTGACTGTGTCATATCCATCAGCCAGTACACATGGCTCAGTCTTTCAGTGGTCACTCAATGACCTGTAGTTGGTTTGAACATAGGACCTTTGACCCTAGGTCACATCAGAGTGGGATGGAGAAGAAAGCTGCTTGTGGGAAATTCATCAAATGGTATAATGTGTGTGTGTGTGTGTGTGTGTGTGCGTGTGTGCGCGCGTGCGTGCGTGCGTGCGTGCGTGCGTGTGTGTGTGTATTTATGTATATTTAGGCAGACTGACCTTCAATAAAGCGTTTTCTCTTTAACAAGGATGTTTAACACATGGTTTGTGTGTATAGAGCCATTTAAAATCAGTTAGTCTGGAGGTAGTCTTAACACCACAAGTGCTAAAAAATGGATGAATGGACAGTCTGAAGGATTTCACGGTTATGTAAAGAGCTTCGTTGAGAACAATAATAATAATACTAATGTATCTGACTGAATACCTGTGTCGATTTTTGAATTGATAGATTTTTTTTTTAAATAGGTGGCATGTACACTTGTGGCGGCACTGCTTCATCTCTTCTTCATGGCGGCATTTTGCTGGATGCTGGTGGAGGGTCTGCTGCTTTGGAGCAAGGTTGTTGCAGTAAACCTGAGTGAGGAACGAAACATGAAGTATTACTATCTCATCGGCTGGGGTATAATGGCTTTACAGAATCAATTTTTTCCTGCTTATATACATTGAATGCGCAGGATGTGTTGTAATGACCCATTTTCCTGGCGTTTGGCGAAATTACACTACTGCAATATAATAAACAATATTATTGTTAACATATATTGTAATTTCCCCAGACGGGGTTTATAGATACCAACGTATATGTCACTCACTATTTATGGACACCTCTCCCTATACGCCGTTACACGTGCCGGTGGCACAGAGCGCACTGGCACGGCACTGCTGACTGCTCTTGCAGCGCGCTGTGTAAATGAACACTGTCCTGCACGGCATCTATTTGCGCCAGTGAAATCGCCGATGCGCACCGGATGCTTTGTCACCGTACAGGATGGCATTCATATTGAGCGGCTATGGATCAGGAGGTAGAGCAGTCGCCTGCCAGTCGTGGAATCGGTGGTTCGATTCCCAGCTCCTCCCGTCACATTTCGAAGTGTCCTTGGGCAGGATACTGAACCCCAAATTGCCCCCGGTGTGTCGGATCAAGCTGCATAGCAGCTCTGCCATCGGTGTGTGTGTGTGTGTGTGTGAATGAGAAGCAGTGTAAAGCGCTTTGAGTACCAGTCTAGGTAGAAAAGCGCTAAT
This sequence comes from Ctenopoma multispine, assembly GCA_034779795.1. Classification (NCBI taxonomy): domain Eukaryota; kingdom Metazoa; phylum Chordata; class Actinopteri; order Anabantiformes; family Anabantidae; genus Ctenopoma; species Ctenopoma multispine. The sequence goes on along the minus strand of JAUYWH010000020.1, from coordinate 15,349,860 downwards.
TAATTGCAGACCATATAGATACAAGGGAGTACATTGCCTTCAGCTGTGCAGTGCCAGTGCGCTCTGTGGTGGCACATGGAGCAGTGTTTATAAACGCCTAATGAGTGACACGTCGGCGTTTATAAGCGCCGTCTGATTAAATTACACTTCGCTAAAACTAAAAAAGGGGAGGTAAAGTACGACTTTTGATATATACCCAGTGTTTATTTAGGGAGGTTGAACGCTTTTTAAAAACAGATGACACTTTCTCACAAGATTGATAACCTACCCTCTGCATTGAACGCAGCAGCAACTGACAAGACGCATCTCCCTAAGCCTTCTGCAATGGCACAATGATAGTTCCTATATTTAAAAAACTATCGCTTCCTTCAACAAGATATAGCACATTTCCTGGATATTGAATCACATTTTTGGGCATCAGGGAGTGACCATGTGACAATTCTTAATTTAGGAAACTAACATTGTGTCTTCTTCCAACAAGATGTATCACATTTCTGGCAGATTGTATTGAATTTGGGGGCATCAGGGTGCCATTATTAATAAGTGGAGACTGCACCACGAGAGAAATTAAATGTGTGCAACAGGTTTTTCTGAAAGTTTTTTTTTTCTTGATGATTGTGGCCTTTAGCATCACAGACGCCTCTTAGTGTTGTTTTTTGTCCACCCCACCCCTGCTTTACCTATGCTTTATTTCTTTTTATTTCTTTTCTTTGTTCTCCTTTTCTGTTTTATATTTTTCCCTCTCTCCAGGTCTGCCAGTGCTGATAGTCACCATCACACTGGCATCGGCCTCAGGCAAATACTCAGCCGACGGCTATTGTTGGCTCAGTGTGCAGAATGGTGTTATCTGGGGCTTCACCGGGCCCGTCATCTTCATCATCATGGTCAGCAAATTAAATCATAATCCTATCATGTAGTCTTTTTGTTATTTGTTGAAATTGTTAAAATACAAAATATTAAGCACATTCAGCCATTGTGTGCTGCACATCGGGTGCAACTGTTGAAGCTAATATTGCCACTAAAACATTGTGTTACATGTTGGAAATTTCTATATTGTTACAAAGTATTTCTTAGATTTCAGATTTTTGCTACTCTCTTCTTTCTCCTACAGTCCTGTTCATACTTTTGCTACTTCTGATTCCTCTCCTCCCTTTCTTTTTTCTCTCCTCTGTTTAGATTTGTATTTTCTCTGCTCTCATCTCTATGAACATTTTCTTTCCAGATTTCTGTGCCTTTCTATTTGCCTTATCTCTTTTCAGTTTCTGTTTTTGATTCCTATTTTGCCAGGTGAATATCCTCGTCATGACCAGGGTCTTATTCATCACCATTTCTACAGCCAAGAGAAGGTCCATCATGTTGGCCATGGGCAGGAGTCCTATGGAACAATCCTATGAGCAAATTAGGTACTAACCACAAGGGGGCAGCGTTTGTTTTCTTTTTAAAGATTATTCTCTTGGGCCACTGGCCTTGACGCTTACAAGTTGAAGACACTGGCCATCAAATAGAAAATTTTATATAGATTTGCCATTTTAGTATGGTGATCCTCGTTTTTTTAAACAAGGTAGAGATACAAAAAATATTAATAGATTCCACTAGTGTTGAACATACAAAGGGTTTCAAGCTTCAACCACTTAAATGTTTTAAATATCTTTAATCTTAGTGTTTTACGTCTTTCAAGGTTGAAGATACAGAAACTATTCAGATATTAGTTCTCTAATGTGTTGGGCCACGGGCCTTTTGAAATGTTTGTTTAGTTCTAGTGTATTAACACAGTATTATTTCATGCTGTATAAATGTCATAGAATATCATATCGAGTCATAAAAATAGTCATTAATTTGAAGGGTCTTATCCTCTTGTAGTACAGGAATTGTTTGGTTTTAAAAAATATATTTTTACTGTCAGTAATCAAAGCAGGGGCAGTAGCAGTTCTAGTACTTGTGGTCTAATTCATTATTATTATGAATACCTTTTAGGAGTAAGTATTATAAATGTAAAATATAACCTTACAGTAGCTACAGTCTATAATTAGTAGTAACTTTTTAAAATATATTTCTACTTTTCTGTTCACTGTCAGGTATGTTTACTGTCCTCAAAGAAAACCATAATAAAACACTTTTTGGAAATGATGTTTAGTTCATCATCATGAAACTGATGCGTTGCGTGTGATCCAGTAGATTTCCCCCAGCAGGCTTGTATATACTCGCATTGAAAATCAAATGAAACTGTATGTGTTTTTTTTTTACTACCTCAACCCACCAGGGCTCACTGTAGGTGCTTTATGAAGGTTTTCAAAGCAGGCCTTGAACCATTTAGCACCCCTGGGTGGCAGCCGTTTTGGAAACTCAAACACAATCTAGGGCTCACCGCCCGCCATGTCGCAAACACACACAAACCCACACAGCTGGTCTGGTTTGGCGGTCACCTGAGCGGGAAGCTAATTCCACTCTAAACAGAATTAAGGCAAATTTAACATGGGAAGTTGTCACCCCATGAGCCTTCCCAGCCAAAGCCGCTAAGTCTTGTCCAAAAAGTTAAGAAGCCCAGCACTGAGATCAGGATCATCGGGGATGAAGGACAATTTTTATTTTTTATCTGGTATGGTATAAGTTCTGCTTTGTTGAGAATGTACTGTATGTACATGTATATACATATACATACACATATAAAGCCTGTAAGCATTTACTGTATATACTTACTTTTTTGCGCATTGTTTTGTTTTTCTGTGTGCCTCTGTGTGTGAGCACAGGGCTGCAGTAAAAGCAGTGTTGGTGTTGCTGCCCATCCTGGGATTGACATGGCTGTTTGGCGTCTTAGTGCCTTTCTCCATTGTCATGGCCTATATCTTCATCCTACTCAACTCTCTACAGGTACAGACACACTCACACACACACCACACACAAGTATGTCTTCACTAATCATACTTTTCTGTTATAAAAATGACTGGCTGGACTTGAAATGTATTATTTTAGGCATGCATTAGTGTCATAGTTGTAGTGACATAAAAACATTCATGAAAACAAAATCCACATATTTCAACATAGTAGAGCAAGACCAAATGCCCCAGCTAAAACTTGTGAGAAACTTGAAATACTTCAACATTTAAAGACTTTAAACTGTGTTTTTTTTAGTAGGAAACAGAAAGGTTTTCAATTATACATTGTAATTCTGCCCCTCTCTGGTGGTAAAGGTACACAGACTGTCAAGGTTTTTATTTATCAGTGACAAGGCTGAAGCAGAAAGGAGGGGAAAAGCAGTGTCGGTCTGGCTTGTGTTAAACAGGTCCTTCATTTTAAAAATGAAAATCTATTTGTGTTGTTTGTGATTATCTATGCTTTATGTATTGAAAGGTCAACATTAGTGATGTTATTTGTGGATTATCAGCATTGGTTTAATGCTTCTAGTGCTGAAATTCAGTGGGTCGTTTTTGAGAAATTAATAGTTTTTATAGGCACCCTAAGAAGAATACAATGAAATATTAGCAAATTCTGCCACAAGTAGTAAACCTGTGGCCATTTAAAAGGACCACAAGTTTCAAGTATTGGCTTTCACATGGAAAAGGTGTAACACCTGTCTAGCCTAATTTTCCAGTGATGAGAATGAGAAGGCAAAAATGAAACATTTGCTGACTACAAGAGACAACATCACCAGCTTCTCTAATATGTTCAATTCCTGTAAGTTGTATTTAACTTTTAAACATCTGTATCTTTAATTGAGCTGTATATACTGTATAACAATACAATCAATAGACTTAGACTTTATTAATCCCACACTGAGGAAATTCACCTGTTACAGCAGCACAAAGGGCAGAGAAAAGAACAGAATTAGAGACACCAGTGATTAGGGATGCAATAGAAGGAAAGAAACATGTAAGGAAAAAATTGAGAAATAAAAATAAACTAAGGTGCAATTAAAAAGAAAATGCTAAGATGCCAAAACTACAAAAAATGCAGAAATCACTTAAATAAAATGCAACGTTAGAGTGATTTTTACGATGTACACATTGCACTATATACATTAAAATATCTTAAGACGTGTCTTTGGAATATTTGTGTATTTTAGCATGTATTTATCATGTGTGCACATTGTATAGTCTGACTGCTGTCAACATGTGCTGTTGGTTACACAGTGGCTGTAACAGTCTACTGCTGAAGGAGCTGCTCAGGGCCACAGTCTCATGCAGGGACTGAGTGGTGTTTTCAATAATGGACGTTAGCTTGGCTAACATCCTTCTCTCACCCACCTCCTCTATAGTGTGCAATGTACCAGCCAGGACAGAGCTGGCCCCCTTCACCAGTCTATTGAGTTGTTTGTGGTCCCTCTCCAAGTTGCCACCTCTCCATCAGACAACTGCATAAAATATTGCAGAGACCCCCATCATGTCATAAAAAGCCTTAGTAAAGTCCTGCACAACCCCAAAGACCTCAGCCTGTCCAGCAGATAGAGCCAACTTTGGCCCTTCTCTTATAGAGCTTTGGTGTTATCTGACCAGTTGAGGTGAACACTCAGAAATTTGTACCTTTCCACTACCTTTATGCCTAAGCCCTGAATTGGGGTTTGGATATTAAGTCAACCACCATCTTGTTCGTATCACTGGTATTGATGAGCAGGTGGTTGAGTTCACACCAGATGATGAAATCAGTGATGACCTTCCTGTATTCCAGATCGTTCCTCTCGAATACACATCCAATGATGGTGGTGTCATCTGAGAATGTCTGGAGATGACAGCTAGTGGTGTAGTATCTGAAGTTCGATGTGTAGAGGGTAAAAAGGAAGGGAGTGAGCGTCATGCCCTGAGGGGTACCTATGCTACAAACCACCACCTCAGACACACAGTCCTGAAGCCTCACATACTGTGGTCTGTTGGTGAGCTGGTTGGTTGTCCATGCAGTAAGCTGAGGGGTGAGATCTTCCTTAGCTCCTTACCCGATCAGCTGTCAAGGAGAGGGGGGTGGGAGGTGATGGGAGAGGCAGGGGTGTGAAGTGATGAGAGACTGTTGTAGCGCGATACGGAACAGAGTGTATGAAGTAAAAGGATGTGGAGTGGTGCAGTCGGTGACAGGGAGAGGGGGGAAATAGGGAGAAGCCTCAGGTGGTGTAAAAAACAGATTCAGTTCATTTGGCCACTCCTTACTGCCATCATCTAGGGAAGTGCCCTCACTTTTTCCATCTCCCGAAATCTTCCTCAGCCCTCTCCTGGTGTTTCATTTGGTAGCTGACCTTGCCCTTCCTTGTTCTCCACTTGATATCCTTTTGAACTCTCCTCAGATCTTTGTCCCCTGATCCAAAAAACATCTTCTTCTCCTTCAACTGGGCTTTTAGCTCAGGGATCACCCAAGGTTTTTAGTTTAGAAAACACTGTACTTTCTTGGAAGGTACAGTTTTCTCCTCACAAAAAATCTGTCTATGATATTAATGCAGCCCCTCAGCCTTTCACAGGTTCTTCACTACTTGTGCGTTTGATCAGCTGCCTGTGTGTGTGTGTGTGTGTGTGTGTGTGTGTGTGTGTGTGTGTGTGTGTACACGCGCGCGAACACACACAGGCCTGGGAGCTTGAGGGTTTTGCGCAGTGTCCCAGCCCTTCCTAGGACTGAACTATTCTGGACAGAGACCTCAGCTGTCATTCCTGGAATCTGCTGGAGCCTTCCTCTTGATGTTGCCATCACTTGGGATTCTGTTTGTCCACGACTACTGTGTCCAGTTGGATAGCCATTTGTTAGTCTGTATCTGGAAGTTTCACAGGATCTTAGCTTGGTCATTTTCAACCACCTCTGGAAGTTTACACAATGCCAAAAGTGTGACGGCAAACTATGAAATGATTCTGTATTTTGTATGTTTCCTAGGCATTCTATACAATGCCGAAAGGCGAAACAGTCTCTGCCGGCAGTGCCCGGACTGGCCTTCCCTGTTGTACATAGTTTGTAGCAATTCTGGAAGCTTGACTCTAATAGTCACAGTGATGGTCTGCCTGTTATCTTGAAAACTACTGAATGGGTTATCATGATATTTTGTAAGTAAAATCATGGTTTGCAGAGGATTCTGCCTAATGATTGTGGTGGTCCCCTTCGTTTTCCTTTAGATTTTGTTTTGGTATTTGACCCAAGAGGAGAGTCAGGTTGAATTCAAAATTTTCTCAGTTTCTTTGGGGCCAGTTTTACTGAGGGTCTTGTGTCAACTGCAATGTATCTGTTGTGTTCTGAGATGAGGAAAGAGAACTGTAAGCTTCACAGTGGAACAAAGCCTAGTAAATTAATGCTGTTAAAAAATACATTTTGGAACATCACAGATATTAACTTTTTTACACCCCTTTTGTTACATAATTTTTAATGTTGGTAAATTAAAATTTCAAATATTTATATACATTTGTCTTTGAAGCAAATCACAAGGAGTTGTAATTTTTAATCAGTTTAGTGTTTTCTCTTGTAAGATTTATTCAGGTCAGTTCTGACTGTTAGGGTTCCCGTTGAATTGGATCCTCTTTTGTCCTAATGTTTCAATTACCTAGACTTCCCTGATTGTATTTCAGACCCCTGCACTGTTTAACTGCAGCAGTCTGCACTGAAACAGAATGAACTTATCCTTAGGCTTTTTGGAACATTTTGGATCCTTTTTTCTCCTTTCTTTTAATGATCTTCTTAATATGTTAATTAGACCCTACATTACAATAGATCACTGTTGTCCCGTAGAAGACGATCTTGCCTTGTTCAATGCCATTGATCCCTCTGGGAGAGAGCGCACAGATGAACATAGTTCTACCATCATGGCAACTCATAAAGATGATGAAATGTCTTAACAATATTGCATGCAAAACCTGAACTAGTAGACAGGAGATAAAATGAAAAAATGCACAAGTTTTTTAGGAAATCGTTTTTTATTTGTGGCTGTAGTATTTTCAATGGGGCCAGCCAAAGCAACATAAAGCTTAAGCGGCAAGCCTTTACTGTTAAATCAATAAAACAGATAATGTTGACAAGCCTTTTTCATTGCACTCCCTTATGCCCTCTCCGCTCCTCCGCTTCCTCCTACATCCCAACAGCACTGTGTGAAGTGTTTCTACTGTTGCTGTTCTTTCTCTCAATGGAGACCTGAGCAGGCCATATGAACAAATGTACTGTAGACCTGGAATAACTGCAAGCTCATTGTACTGACCTCAGCAATCAAGGCTTTTGTGTTTTCCTCATGTTTTATTGACTGATGCCAGATGATGATGCATATGACATATCCTTATGTGTTGCACTGAAGTTTTTTCTCTTGTTTAATGTTTGGTTGAGAAAACAAGAAGACAAAGCATGTTTGCTTTTTTACATCTGTAGTCCATGCGGTTAAAAAGACAGAGATGTTATTTTAATGTTCTATGACTTTCACCTAAGTCAGTTTTTATCAATGTAGTAATAGAAAGTTTTTACAAAGGGGTGAAATTTTTATTTAATTAATTTATCAACAACATCCATAAATTTTTTTTAATTAGTTGGGTTTAAAGATACTTTGAAAGCCAAAATATTGCGTAAATTTGCATTGGACATTAGTGTAGCAGAAGTGCAAACAGTTTTAAGTGGATATTCTGTTCCCCTGAGTCAATGCTAACTTAGTACTCTTAGGCAGTAGTTTTTATGAACATCTTCACCATAAATACCGGCATGCCTCATCTGCTTCCTTATCAAGCTAGAGATAAATAGCTTGGGGTGCTGTGTGTGTGTGTGTGTGTGTGTGTGTGTGTGTGTGTGTGTGTGTGTGTGTGTGTGTGTGTGTGTGTGTGCACAGTGCGCATGCCTATGCCAGGCTGGGTCTGCGTCTCGATCTATGTGCTGCATACGTGTGTGTCTGGCTTCATGCAGCGACTGCGCATGTCTGTCACTGTGTGTGGGTGGTTTGGGTGCTCAGCTCTGCAAGGTCTGTGTGTGTGTGTGTGTGTGTGTGTGTGTGTGTGTGTGTGTGTGTGTGTGTGTGTGTGTGTGTGTGTGTGT